>JAQPZY010001685.1:8345000-8805000 GCA_029931535.1 Margaritifera margaritifera | reverse complement strand
ACCACTTTTTAGTTAGTCTTTTGCTAGCATATTCCCTTCTCGTTTCTACGTAGGCCTACTCGCCGATAATGGAATGATTTAAATCGTGAAATTTGGGATGAAAAATAGCAAAAGAAAGTGTTTTGACGCTAATGCGATACAAATACCTTCAGAATACATTCCTTTAAAGTGACAAACGGTATATTCATTACTGAAAATATTTTCTCCTATTTCTGATACTTTCATCCGATACAGTTCCTTTTGGTCAAACAGTCTGACAGTCAGAGTGGGTAATATCAAGACATAAAATTACCAGTAGGCCACATGTATACGACCAGTAGGCCACATGTATATGGATTACCAGTAGGCCATATGTATAGTGATTACCAGTAGGCCACATGTATACGACCAGTAGGCCACATGTATACGACCAGTAGGCCACATGTATACGACTGTAGGCCACATGTATACGACTGCAGGCCACATGTATACGGCTTTAGGCCACATGCATCTGCCTTCTAATGTGAATGCGATACTGCTGGTGACTTTTCTTTACTGTAACCACTACAGCAAGCATTTATATTGTTTCTGCAAAGCAACATCTCCTAAAACAATACGCAGCCTTTTCGCCCACCGATATCCAAACCATGCTCTGTCTTCCGAACTTGTTTGTCTGTTTGATTCTTTCAGTCTTGTTTCTTCCTGTAACAAGGTACTCAGGAATGAACTATATATCAATTCTAAAATAATAAAATATTGTCCATGAATAATCTTTTGAACAAAGTTTCGTTTAAATGCTGATGACATTAAAAGTTTTCTAGCATTTTGAAACACACACACAGCGTATAGCGTATAAAGCGTACAACTTTCATGCGTTTTACGTGTTTCCAATTTAAAAAGAAATTAAAACTAAAAATAGTTAAAGGTAAAATTAGCAAAGAACTGCATATCTGGTTGAAACGTAAAAACGTATTTAATTCAAAAGTGAATATTTTCTGTCTATTAGACCGACCTATTGTAGAAATGGACAAGAATCTTCTAGAAACATTGGAAGTAAGTTGGAAATTCCTTATTATAACATTACAAGAACTGTTAAACGTCACAAAGAGAGACAGGTCAGAATTAACTAGCGTTTGGATGAGCATAGAAAAACGTATCACGGAAATGACACATGATGAATCAAATTTATCCCATGATAGATTCACACCAGACACGAGTTATGTACAGAAGGAATGTTCAAGAATACGCAGGTCTATCATAGGTATCTGGAAGAAGTCTTTAAATGAAAGAAAGCAATCGTATTGGGATAACTTAAAATTCAAACAAAACTACTGGCAGAAAGCAATCGTATTGGGATAACTTGAAATTCAAACAAAACTACTGACAGAAAGCAATCGTACTGGAACAACTTGAAATTCAAACAAAACTACTGACATAAAGCAATCGTACTGGAACAACTTGAAATTCAAACAAAACTACTGACATAAAGCAATCGTACTGGAACAACTTGAAATTCAAACAAAACTACTGACAGAAAGCAATCGTACTGGAACAACTTGAAATTCAAACAAAACTACTGACATAAAGCAATCGTACTGGAACAACTTAAAATTCAAACAAAACTACTGACAGAAAGCAATCGTACTGGAACAACTTGAAATTCAAACAAAACTACTGACAGAAAGCAATCGTACTGGAACAACTTGAAATTCAAACAAAACTTCTGGCAGAAAGCAATCGTACTGGGACAACTTGAAATTCAAACAAAACTACTGACAGAAAGCAATCGTATTGGAACAACTTGAAATGCAATCAAAACTACTGACAGAAAGCAATCGTACTGGAACAACTTGAAATTCAAACAAAACTACTGGCAGAAAGCAATCGTACTGGGACAACTTGAAATTCAAACAAAACTACTGACAGAAAACAGTAGTACTGGGACAACTTGAAATTCAAGAAAACTACCGACATATATGAAATATGGTTGAGCAAGGAATCAGCAACTATCCCGAGGAAGACCCAAATTGATTCCGGAGGAGCATACTGAAGACAAATACATCAGGAGAGAAACAGCATCACATCACTTTGAAGCGGATATCAGAATAATGAAAAATAAGGCTAGAAGATTTGAGCTGAAATTTCTTAAGCTAGATCAAGAAATGCATGCAATTTTTGACGCAAAACTACTGGGGAAGTATATGAGAATTTGATTGAAATTTGGATACAAGAATGTGAGAGAGAAGAAAACATATCGGCTGAAATTGGAGCAAATATATTCATATGAGTGGAAGAAATGAGAAAGGAAACTGAGAAACTATGGTAAACACGTGAATACAAACGCCCCTGAGAAAACAACCCCTAAAGCACAGGACTGCATTCGTGGTACAACCAAATATTCACTCAGGGAATCATACAAAGAAACAGCATAAAACATTCAGTGAAATTGTTCGTAGTATGCCCCAAACTTATCAACATAGGGAAAGATCGAGGAAAATTCAATAAATTATACATGCAATTAGAAGACATGGAATTACATAGATAGGTAAAAATGTAAGACCCTCTTTTTTAGAACAACGCCAATACAATAGAGATGGAGGTAAAGGAGGCACAGACTTAATGGACAGAAGGGAAACAAGTCTGGATGTCACAGACAGCGAGGAAACACATTTGAAAACAGTAGCATAACACAACAAGGGAAAGAAATTCATCCTAAAGTACTAAACCTCTCTAGCGGAAAGCTATCTGAAAATGAGATAAGTTTACTGAAGAAAGGTCTTAAATTTACCCATACACCTAAAGGAAATATAACAGAACTACGAACAGACATACAAGAATTCAGTCGTAAATTGAGACTAAGCGAAACATTTTACGCCAGTGAGGAGGAAGAAGAAAAAGAAAAACCCTTGCTGAGAAATAAAACGGGATGGCATCCACCTAAAAGTACAGATAAAGTCTTAGACGATGTTAAACAAACCTTAAGAGAATATCCACTAGAAAGTAATCAAGTAAGCAATGAAAGAAAAAAAGAAAAAAACAAACGTGTTAAAGAATGACAGACAAGCTTTAAACTCGTTGTTGGAGGACAAATCAATTATTATCAAAGAAGCTGTTTTAATTATGGACATTGATTTTTACAGAGACAAAATATATGAAATGCTAACCGCTAAGGAATTCTACCAGGAAATAAACGGACAACCCGATAAGGACACGCGAAGACTAATAAACCACGTAATTACAAAATTTCGAAATGACCTATATAAAGAAGAAAATGATTATTTAACGAATTCTGAACATTTTACAAGTTACTTTTACAGCCTCCCAGAAATCGATAAAATATCATCACAGAGGAAATTGATAATTCGGAATATGTAACAATAAACAGGCTTGATGATTTAAAATTTCGACCTATTGTATGAGGACCTATTAATTGCACACAAAGACTAAGTCATTTGCTTGGTATTATATTAAAACCAATTTGCAAAGAAGTTCCTGTTTTCATAAGGGATGATATTGATTTTCTCAAACAATTACCCGACATCGTGAACAAGTAATCAACACTCCCTACTTTTGACATAGTAAACTTACAAATATTCCACATGACCTTGGAAATGAAGTAGTGAAATTTTGGCTAAACAAAAGCACTGAAAACATATATTCGCGGTTCAATTATGAATTTATAATTGAGTCCCTTAAACTAGTACTTGAACGCTATGGATCTTACTTTAATGGAAATTACTACATACAGAAAAAAGGCACGGCTTTAGGCACCAAAGTGGCATTAACTTATGCTACACTTGTCTTGGGGTACTAGGAAGAGACATTATTTGACAGAATGAGGGATAAACACGGAAAAGAATTTGGGGATCATTTGAGAAAGAATTAGAACAGATTTGTAGACGACTGCTTCATAGCATGGAATAAATATATATCTATGGAAGAATTCTTACAGGAACTTAATTACTTACATCCAGCTATAAAATTCACAAAAAGATGAGAGTGAAATAAGTATTCCTTTCCTGGACATACTCGTTAAAATATCTGGAACCCAGATTTCTACTAATATTTATAGTAAACTAGCTGATTCACATAACATTCTCAACTTCAAATCTTGTTATGCAAAACATATAACAGTGAACATTCCTTTTAATCTTGCATCAAGAGTGATAACAATTGTAAAGGATAAATATACACAAGAACAGAGACTCGGTGAATTTCAGCAAAATCTTCGCAGACAAAACTACCATGAGGAAATTATCATTCAGGGAATATTTAGAGCAAAAAGAAATGGACCGATCAAGGGAGATAACCGTGAAAAGATTAAAATATTCAGCAAAAATGGAATTCCTTTAATTACAACTTATAACCACGGAGCACTAATATCTTCCCGATAGTACGAACATGTGAACAGTTACTTCAATGTGAAAAATGAGAAATGTTTTGGAAAGAATGAAAATTATTAATAGCAGGAGACAACCAAAAATTTAAAACGAATTCTTTACCAGGTCTAAATTTAACTTCATTGAAAGAGAGACCCGGGTAACCAAATGTGGTACGAGTAAATGCAAGACATGTTCTAATATAATATAAGGAAACTCGATTAAATTTTAAAATGGTACGGTATTTAAAGTTAAATAGGACATGGACTGTCATTTTAAAAAAATGTGATTTGTGCATTGATATGTGTGAAGCGTGTAGCCTTTCACATAGGTCAGGCGAAAAATGAACTTAGAAAGAGAATGACAGTACGTAGACAGCACAATAGAACAGAAGATCTCAGATTATTAAAGGTTAATAAACATCTGCATAATTGTTCAGGAGGAAACTTCAAAGTCCTTTCCTTATATAAATTATTTACTGATAATGAATATTTAAGAGATTAAGTGTTGATATAAATAAAATAATTTGATATATCAATATTGTTGTTATATCAAACTCTGATTCGACCATGAGCTGGTGGAAAACCTTGATCTAGAACTTGATTTCTTACATAATGGTATGTGTACACTGTCCATGGGAATACTGGGTCTTACGCGATACCAGTAAAAATAACTATACAAAATTTTCATATTCCCTGTTTAATCTGTGTATCTATCTGTCTATCTCTCTCTCTCTCTCTCTCTCTCTCTCTCTCTCTCTCACTATATATATATATATATATATATATATATATATATATATATATATATATATATATAAGGAACACAAATACGCGGTAATCTATGTAGTCACAGAGAGAGAGAGAGAGAGAGAGAAAAAAAAAGAGAATTTGAGCTGGATGAAAACCTGAAACTTGAACTTGAACTTGCATCTAGTTTCTTCTGGAACCCGAGTCCTTATAATTGTATGTGTATAATTTCCATGGGACTCTGTTTTTGTCTGTTTGTGTTGGTTGGTGGAGTCCTTATAATTGTATGTGTATAATTTCCATGGGACTCTGTTTTGTCTGTTTGTGTTGGCTGGGTGGAGTCCTTATAATTGTATGTGTATAATTTCCATGGGACTCTGTTTTTGTCTGTTTGTGTTGGCTGGTGGAGTCCTTATAATTGTATGTGTATAATTTCCATGGGACTCTGTTTTTGTCTGTTTGTGTTGGCTGGTGGAGTCCTTATAATTGTATGTGTATAATTTCCATGGGACTCTGTTTTTGTCTGTTTGTGTTGGCTGGTGGAGTCCTTATAATTGTATGTGTATAATTTCCATGGGACTCTCTGTTTTTGTCTATTTGTGTTGGTTGGTCAGTCTGCCGGTTATTTTTATCTGAAGCAACTTATGACTATCAAAATTTGAACAACTGTCCTAAGGCATGACAAATATTTCTATTAAAAGATCACTGATAATAATTTATCAGAAGTTGATATTTCGAGTGGAGGATAACAATAATTACTGTTTCTTTTCCAATGCCTTCGTTTTATCTAGTCAAGGAGATTTCACAATCGCACATGCACATTTATTTTTTTTTTTTTAATATTGCTTTTAGACATAAGTTGTTTAAAGTCAGTCGAATTACAGAAAATATGTTTATATAGATTTCACTCCATTTAATGCCACATTCTTGTATCCTTAAATACTGCGCCTATTTCAGAAGGGTGTTATGGTTTTCACCGTCTAATGAGGCTGATACGGTAATTATATTAAGGCTGATACGGTAATTATATTGAGAAACATCGCGTTAACTGCTTGTGGCATTAACATCAATATAACAGATATTTGGTTTATCTGATATCTTCGGACTCGTTTTAGTTACAGAGATATGTATGTATGTAATAGTGTTTTACGGCACATCAGCACAAACGTGACTATGTAGTGCCAACATCAGGTTAAGTTCGAAAAATGTAATAATGAAACACAAACATTTTGGAAGTTAAACCCTCCCCCCCCCCCCCAATAAAAAAAATAAAAAATTACAACCAGATATAATATAAAACGTAAAGATGTTACAATTCTGTAAAATTTAAAAAAAATTACAGATAAAAGTTACACATGAAAAATCCTCGAAACATGATTTAAATATGTTGTATAAGCCGCATACCTTTAAAAAGTCCAAGATTTTCTCGGTTGGTAAGTTCTCATACAGTTTCTTCAAGCAGTTCACGGCACAGGGTGGAAATGGACACATTCAACAAGAATGAGTTCCACTGTCAGTGGACACTGGCAGCGTATACATTCCGGTCGAGGTTCACCCTTCAGGAGGTATGCATGAGTCATAATACCGCCTCATCTCGCCAATTTATATTTATACGATGGATGCCACTATACAAAAGTGGGTTTGATTTTCTTAAGTTTGTGGAGTTTTCATTCCATATATCATGCCAGTTATGACGAACATGCTGATTAATGCAATATTTGAAGTCAATACATGTATATGTAATCTTCTAGTCGGAAACGGGTGACTGCATGGGAGCTTTGACTGCGTTACCTGACTTTCCTTACTCGTTATGCCAATGTGACTAGGCAGCCAACAGTACAGAATACTTTTCCCAGATTGTATGCGAACGTCAGGTTTCTGTAATATCTGGGATATTAACAGGTTGTCAGATTTAAGATTCTGCAAGGCTTTCAATGTGGAACGGGAATCCGAAAAGATGATGAACATCGGCATCAGCACAAATCGATTTGGCCAGTGGCGTACTAAGGATAAATGGCGCCAAGGGCGACGATAATGGCCCAAAGGGCCAGAATACGAGGCCCGAATTTTTATCAGCTTTTTTGGCGTCCCAAGACCTCTGGCGCCAGGGGCAACCACCCCACCCCCGTTAGTACGCTACAGCATTGGGCAGTATACGCAAGCCTGCAATAACAAATCGCCCAAATATTAAACCAACCAAATCCGACTATGGGAGCTTGCCTCTCCCCTTAACCCTATTGGCATCACTTTGAAGGCTCGTCCCTGTGATTTTGGCTTCCCGCCCAGCCACCAACCCACCACCACCAGACTGATGTAATTATTTTTGGACAGGTGTCAACGTAACTTAAAGCTTTGAGTATTGAGGCTTTATCAGTGGCGGCGCGAGGGTTTGAGGAGCCCGGTGGCAATGTTCTTTAATGGCACCCCTACCGAGGCGCCCTGGGGTAATGTTCTTTAGTGGCGCCCCTACTTCGAGAGAGTTGTCAAACTCCATCCCCCCACCCACCCATCTAAACCCTGAAACCGGGGGCTTTATCATGTAACTGGCTCGAGACGGTGCCATGGAGTGTACATTTGGCAGCTCCAACATTGTCTCCATCTTTCGAACTGCCTATATAAAGGGGTGTATGGCAACATCAGAGGCCCTGATTTCATTGAATTTACTCTGAAAAAGAAGAGGATTTGTTGAGGACTTTTTGAATTCTCAAAGGTCAAATATTATTTTAGGAGGTTTCCATTACAACGGTGGTGATTCGGAAATACAGAATTTTGCAATATTTCCAACATTGAGTTTTGCTGTTTCTAAGTGAGGATGAATTCGTATGCCAAAAGGTGGAATGAAGTTTGGTTTCTGTACGTACAAGGTTTGGTATTTGGGCTTAAACACAGCATTATGTACGGGGTAAGTTGGATTAGAAGATAGTTTGGTAGCATACTGAAAGAGCCAATTAAATTCGTCTGAGATAAAGTGATGGTTCATTTGCCTCAACATAGAGGCTTTCCGAAGGGGAATTTCGAAATACATCCAGCCAGAGTCCAAGTCCATGACTGTATATGGGATCAAGCATTTGCAGGTAAGATTTACAAGCTGATCCGTACATAATCGAACCATAGTTACATTTCGATCTTACTAATGACCTGAATAACCGGAGCAAGACCTTCCGATCTGATCCCATAACTGTGTTTGCCACGACTCTTAATTAACAGAGGTTGTTTTTTTTTTTTTCATATGTCCCTGAGGTATCTAATATGTGGAAAAAAAGCTATGTTTACCGTCAAAAATAAGCCCTAAAAATTGTTCTCCTTCACACCAGACCAGGAATAAGACAACCGTCAAGATAGAGCTTTGAGTCATCATGAATACGATGTAGTCGGCAAAAATGCACACATTTAGTTTTTAATTTCGAAAATTTGAACCAGTTTTCTTCTGTCCATTTCTGAACTTTATTAATGCTTATCTGTAGTTGATGTTCAATAGTATGCATACTCTTTGATCTATAACAGATCACAATGTCGTCAACATATAATGAGCAGTCAATTCCTGGATTAAGGCTGTTAATTTTGATGTTGAATAGGGTGACTGATATTATGCTGTCATGAGGTATACAGATCTCCTGAGGATAGCTTTCAGAAAGGGAAAGAGAGCACCCTACCTTAGTTCTGAAGTTTCTATCTTTACAATTTTGGAGATAAAGCTAGGTAGGCGCCTCTTAGGCCTAGATGGAATAAGCCGAAAAAGACGGCAACTATATATTTATTTCTTTATAAAAGGTTTTCTAATAAATGCTCAAGTCTGACAAGGTGGTCTAGTGTGCTTCTCTGGCGTCTGAATCAACACTGAACGCGTCTGATAGTAGTTTGTTGGATTCAAGATACCAGTGCAGTCTATCATTTAGCATTCATTCCATGGTTTCACAAATGTGTTTGAGATTTCTGGTACAGTTGTGACCATTTCATCAGATTTCTCTTAATGTTTGATACAGCTGCTTTTTTTATTTTTCAGTTGATGTTTCGTATCATATTCTATACCGATTTAATAGAATAGAGTTCGACCTAGAGCCACAGTTTATCCGTTTTTCCTCTTCCTCTCTCTAATGGTACGATGAGGTTTAGCTCGGTATAAACGGTATTTATTCAGATTTTCAGCTCTTGGATTGGCATTAAAATATTGAAGGACCTTTTTTCGCTAACTGATGGCGTCTTTGCATGCATCATCAAACCATCGTTTGTTGACACGTTTAGGAATCGTCGAAGTTTTGATATTGTAACCCCATCAACATCCTGTAGTATCTTTGTAAAATGGAGTACTAGATCCACTTTGTTGTCAAAACGATCAGCTGTCGAAGTTGACTCGCAGAAGGATAGAAACGTTTATAATCTGCCTTTTTTTAATTTCCATCTCTGCCCGAGCGCTGAAAGTTTGAAAATATTACTTCTTAAAGATATTGGAAAGTGGTCAGTATCATATAGTTCGTCAACAACTTGCCAAGAGAAGTCAAGTAAAATATATGGACTTGTTGAAGGTCTGACGGTGTAGTCAAAACTATGTGACATTGATGTGCAAAATATGTTCACATATTTTGAGTTGAAAGAGATATTTTTCACCCGGCAAACTTCAGAAATAACACCATTTGATTTTCTAAGAATCAGTTAATGTCAGTTCTTATTCTATCACGAAGTAAACACTATTTGTGAGGAAATCGGCACGATTGATATTATAAACTGAGAGTATATATGGTCTTTGTTATTTCTCAGAACCTGTGATTGTAATCAGTTTCTAACAAAACATAGATTTGCAGAATATTTACACATATGTTTTTGGTCTTTGTTTCTTTTACAGAGTCTGAGCAATAGATTAAAAAGATCTCTCTTGTTAACTTCCTTGCTCTGATATTCTCTACATTGTGGAAACCGCGGTGCACAGCTCGTAAATATATGCCTCATTTCCTTGTGTATACAACTAGCATCGAGTTTCATTTCTTCACCTCCCCCCCCCCCACTACAAAACAAAAAGCCTCTCATCCGTCTAATAACTCAAGATACGAGTGGTTCGTGCATTACAGGTGCATAATATTACATTTATTAAGTCATAATTGCATAATATTATATTTATTAAATTATTAGTGCATAATATTACATTATTAAGTCATTAGTGCATACTATTACATTTATTAAATCATTAGTGCATAATATTACATTTATTAAGTTATTAGTGCATAATATTACATTAATAACTCATTAGTGCCTAATATTACATTTATTAAGTCATTAGTGCATAATATTACATTTATTAAATCATTAGTGTATAATATTACATTTATTACATCATTAGTGCATAATATTACATTTATTAAGTCATAGTGCATAATATTTCATTTATTAAGTCATTAGTGACAATTTATTTATTACTTTTATGGAAACACTAACTACTTCAAGTATTTGACGATGAGGTCTCCGAGTATTGCTAAAGACAACGAAAAGTAATTTGGATTTGACCGAAGAATGTGTACAATATACTTCTTGATTTTATTTCTTTGATAACACGGGTTTGTAATTTGTCTGTGGATGTAATATTCGTATGCATAAAGCAAGAGTGAAATAAGGAGATTGCCTACACAAAGAAGTTTACTCAATGAAAGTAGCTTTTCGAGTGGTTTTTGGCTCCCCATTTGACCGACTGATAAAAAAAAAGGTTTGGCCGAAGATTAAGATGAATATGTGATATAATGAATAGTGCCAGGGAAGGCACTTGAAATCTATCTGCAGAAGAAAATGTTCGACAAGATGTATGCATTTGTGGTTTTAAATGAATGATACATGGACTCTTCCAAGGCAAAACAGTTGCGACCTGGCATAAACCTAAAATTGTGCGCCTAGTCCCCAAACACACACACCACCCAATTTAGTTTAAACATATTTTATTGCCAAGAAGATCACAATTGTGCATACAGGGCGAAAGGATTGGAAACAAGTTTTTCAACTCACAAGTTCCTATCCTTGCCCTACTTAAACATACAAAATACCAATTTCGAAAAAAATATAAAAATCAGAGTCCAAGATCTATTTCTTTTTCAATCAGGACAGAAATATATATCCACCTTTAAAATTGTATACTAGTATCAGTACTTGCGATGAAAGGTTTTGAACATCAACTATCCTTGATGCATAACAGAAGCTCTAGTAGTTCATGGACCTAAAAACTACATGTTTCTCGCAATTCCTCCTCCTTTAACTCTAGAATATAGCTGAGTTGCAGACTCTCATACTTCTATAATTGACCTGGTGTGCAAAATCATAGTCATGAAATCTAATTTTCTGTCTAATGAATGTAGCTTCTATCCACAAAGCGTATTGATATTACTGGAGGAAATAGAACTCAGCCGCACTGGACACAAATGTTATTGAATACGATGATTATGCTACATTTCTTCGAGTAAACAGCCAGACTGGTGTAATTTGTAGGGAGCAAGATTATTGCAAAATAAAACGGACCACTGGCACTTTACTAATGTTATACAGACAGAAATACAGAAAACAACAACATGAAACAAAGACACGGAGATGCCATATTAACAATCAAAACTGGGCACACAATTCGGATTCACGCCTTGAATGGACATGAAAATGTGAGTAATACCTATCACAGCTGCACTGAAAGATTCAAGAGAATGGGAAACATTAATCCTTTTGATCGTCACATGTTTACAGCAACTCTGGATATTTGTTCCATTATACTAAAAGTTGTGTGTATCAAGAGGCAGGAATCGTGATTAAGCAACTCAATACGGGAATTTATTTTGAAAATTGTATGCTGTAAATCAGTTTTCATTTTCTTTGATGAAAACTCCAATTATAAAAATTATAAATATCAAACACATTGAAATGTCCATAGAATTCTCTTCTCTATTTTTGAATCTCGTGCGTACTATTTGCAGCCTCTAATGCTGCGGCAATTGTAATTTCGGCTGATGGCAATCCTTGCAAATTCTAACTTCAAAAATGTATAAATGTGATCTTGTTTCATACTTGGGATGCCATTATAACAACAACAGTCTAAACGGAATCTTTCTTGAAGTTAATGTGTTGCAAAATGCGAAGGTTATCTTATAGATGAAATACATGAATCGCGATTTATTTATATTTCATTGTTTATAGGGCGAAAGATATCACTTCAAACTAACTATAATAGCTTTTTAAAGCTGTGGTTCAGGCTATGTTTGCAAAAGTATAGAGTTAATTTTTTTCTGGTATGCTTTACGTATATAATATCTTGATCGCTACAAATATCTAAATGAATGTGGAAATTATTCAAAAACTTTTGAGGGAACTCCTATTTATCAGAGAAACAGAAGCTTATTATGTTTCGTCGATTATTTTAGAGGGCTTTTGTATCAAACCAATCAGGGTTTATAAGACTATTAAGCATGGTATTGGCTTAGCCTTTCTTCCACATATTGACATCATGTAAGACCGTTGATGCAAAGAGAGAGAGAGCTGTACCGAAATAGGAAAGCTACCAATTGATTTTGTTTGTATATTGACAGGCAAATGCTCTGTCCACTGTTATTACAACAGGGGCTAAAGTAAACTTGTGTGCCATTCATGGAATTAGGAAAATGATATCAAGCTTCGATTGTTGGAATCAATTATTCCTAGAGGTTCAAATTTTCTCTTATCAGCAACGCCATCATCTAAGCCTCATACTGATCTTGAAATCACTACATAAAAATACATATTTTTATTATCCAGAAGAAAAAAAAATGTGAACGTTTCTTCTGCATTAATAATATTCTGTCCACAGTTGGATTATATAGCTTCGTTTCTTGAGCATTCAGTGCGAGGATCGAAATATCTCTCCACACATGCCTAGTGAACATGAATTGCATATTTCTTTGCATTCGCTGAAAAGTTCTTTTAAGCTTTTGCTATTTTTTTGCCGCTTGCTTTCATAATCGCACGAGCATAATGTTACCTCTCAAGTATCCTTGCATCATTCTCTTTTACTGCATTAGAGGTTCTCTCGCCCCCGTGATTATACGCCAACTTGGCGACAAGGTTGTTGAAACGGGGAATGGAAGAATCCGTGGAGTTCTAGTGGAATTCTACGAGGAATATCAAGTAAAGGCTATCATGGCATTTTTCAGTATTCCTTACGCATCCATGAAGGGAATACGTGGAAATATACTGCAATTCATGCCGCCAAGTTCACCTAAAAAATGGAAATATCTGAAAGACGCTTCAAAGCAAAATTCTTCCGTAGCCTGTCGACATAGAAGTCTAAGTGAGATCGAATCAGTTAATACGTTCCCAAATCATTATGTACGTCATCTTATGAGACAGGCAGAGAGTTTAAAGAAACAAGGGGAGGATTGTCTAAGCTTAAATCTCTATGTTCCAGTTCAAGGTAGGCCATCCTTTATCGTTTATGATGTTGCATATAATTGCTTTATCAAAATTCTACATGTTGGTATAAAATCCTTGTGGACCAAATATCAAGCAAACATGCCACTAAGCAATTATACTACAGGTGATTCTTCAAGAGAGGATCTAGAAACTTTTTTTTTTAAAATTGGGTTGTATGTAGATATGTCAAGCTTTCTGACCTAGCTATTCCAACAAATATAAGTAATTTTTAAGTCAGCGTTTATTCCGCTATATTTTGCGAATGTATTCTATAACGAAGTTATAACACTTAAAAACCAGTTACATATAGTTCAACAATCAAAACTTGTACGATGTTTTCACATTGAGTTTGGGTTAGAATATTGCACCACAAACGCGAATCTTAGCTTTTGTATTACTAGAGTTGATGGATGTTCATGGTGAATCTGTTCTTTGTACTGTCTTCTTGAGAAGCCATTATAAGTGTATCTTAGTTTCTCAAATAAAAGTAACACCCTACGTATTTAGTGGATGAATACAGATTTGTATCACATGACTACTGTCTTATTTACGTGAATATACCCATATCATAATTATATATATATATATATATATATATATATATATATATATATATATATATATATATATATATATAACACGTGTAATAACACCCATGACGTCACAATTGACTTCATAACGTCATGCAATGGAAATGTGTAACGACCGAGTCATCAAAATGTATTTAAGAGTAATTTCACTGCACTATTCTGATGTTGAATCAAATAAAATCAGTATTTTTCGTCATGCGATAAAAGGACTCTTATATGTATGCTCATTGTAAATACAATTTATGAAACTCGTCGAATAATAGCAATCATTTGCTCGCCAAGACTCGACTCGAAATTATTCGACTCGTTTCATAAATTTCACTTGAAATGAGCACTCATGTCAGATCATCTATCTTTTACTAAAAAAGCATATCGACCACTTTAATGCATAGTGTAGACTTTAGTAATTTTCAAAGTGGTTGAGTTTGGTGACTTCTGTGTCATGCTTCTGGTAGTCGTGAGACCGCAGATAACTATCAACAACTATCTTTCAAAAGATTACACAAATTTTGTACTTTTACCCATCATGCACCGCAAATTTGAAGCTACTAGCAAATCACTGTTGTTGGAGGAGGGAGAGGGGTGTCTTCGCTGATTGAATCATACTTCCGGTAGTCGTGAGATCGCATATATAACTATCCGCCATCTTTGAAGTACTTTTAGACCCTTATGGAACGCGCTAGATGTGACGCTACCAACCAATCACAGTCAGAACGTCTTCTGACTTTTCCATCTCTTGCTCGAAAAGAAAAAAAACAACCTCTGATGTGAAAAATGGCCATTTTTAACTGCTCTCAAACCCGCGGTTGTCAATACATTTGAATAGCTCCATTGACGCCAAAATGACTAGATGACGTGTTATCACTAACAGCAACGTAAGGAATCGTTTCAGGCTATTGAACCTGAATGAATTATTCAAATTTTTCATTTCAAGGTACAGGAATAACATTAAAAATTAAATGTACATGTACTTCATTGATTGTTGAAACGTTGTCGAGTGTCATTTTCGACACCTATCATTTTATAAGAAAATGTTCTTCGCGCATTTTGCCGGATGTTTGTCAACCAAATCTTTCCAATTCTGGAAGCATCACTACGATTACCTCCGAGTCTCTTTCAGAGACGAGATTTTTCGAATGCAACCAATCACTACATTTCAGTTGGAAAAAAATCTTCCAAACCAGCTGAATGGAATATAATGCTGAAGTAGACATGCCATTGATACTGTGGTGTATTATCTGTCTGACGTACAAAGTTTATCCTTTAAAGACCAAGATGAAGCCGTAGAACAGCCTTATTCATATAAAAGTTAATCACGCTGAGTAAAAGAAGTTAAAATAGAAGTGTCGTCTATTAAGAAAGAAGTACACAAAAATGTAATAATTGGAAAGGAAATATTTTCAGCGTTTATATCAAGATCGGAACAGTAATTAAATTACAATATGTTTTCAACGAGTTGAAACACACTTGGTATCAAAAATGCTAGATTAGTTAGGGAACACAAAGTTTTAATGAATAGCTTAAAATATTACAGTAGATGATTACCTGAACAAACCAAAATGCCTCCAATAAAATGTTTGTGACTAAGGAAAATGACAGATTTATAAGCACAAAAGTATTGTCAGAAGAAGACTTTTACGAACTTTTCATCATGAAACCGTGTTTGCAGATATATTATGATATATACTCAAGCCTCTATGAACCGTGAAAGTAACATTAAATATATGACTACAACTAAACATTCACACACACAAACTCACACACAAGCACACACACACACACACACACTTTAGATGAGAAAACTGTTAGAGCGCATGCAGGAAAAAAGAGATGTGTGGAAGAAAAGAAATATAAAAAAACAAAAACTTTTTGTCGATGAAATATCTTTCTTGCACGAGACCAGATAAAAAAGAATCAGAACATGCGAAAGGATATTGCTGTCTATTATTTACCAGTCAAAACCAGCATAATCGGAAGGTTTTTGTTTTTAGCATAACAAGTCTTTGTTATATCAATCGTACATCAGAATACTTGTGCCATACATCCGATTATGTATTATTTATTAGGCAAGCTGGAGCAAAGTAATAGACTTTCGATTATTGTCTTGGACATTTTTGTATTCAATAGTCAATTGGTTCCATTATGCGATAAACAAAATCAAGCTCCTTTCATGTCTGTAATACAATCATATCCGCATTATTATGCATACTTTAATTGCAGCATTTGACTTATATCTCAAATGGAAGAAGTTATCGACGGATGAAGCGTGGCATTTTGGCGCCGAAATATTGAATACCATATCAAATTAAACGACAACTTAATAGCAACTAAGAAGTACGATGGATACTTTAAAAAAATGAAACTGATAAATTACATCAGAAGTATGATTGAACGAGGTCATTATTGAACTTTGCTCAAGCTCAGCAGAAAAATGTGGACCATTATGAAACCGTTCTGCACTGATACAATCGACCTATGCTTGGTTATGGATTTTTATAAATCACAGAAGAACATATATAAAGAAATAGAGACAAACAGTTTTATTTTCCTTTAAATATATAGAACTTATTAAATATTGTAACAAGCAAGGGGGTCTAACAGCACCTCACTACCGAGCGAAACAAGCAGCTCCTGCGTGAGGCTGGCTTGAGGTTGATGTTTCTTCTATTTGCAATGACCTCAAACCAACAGTCGTTGTCAGTTGAAGAGTTATTAAACCCGCTAATACCACAAATAATATTCATCTAATCAACTAATGACCACACATTCACGAGACTCTAATTTCACACTTGGATGATTTTTCTGGCTTCACATTCCCATGACTTAACAGCACGCTTTTCTAAGCCGTATATCGGTATTTCACGGCACGGACAGCGAAACATGACCCAAACGCCTAATACATAGAATTATTCCTATATATCTCAAATGACCAACCACATATACGTGAGAATATCCCGAGAATTCATTGTCTTAAGAAATTAGGGAGGGTCCATTTCGTGAAACTAATCCATGCTACACTTGCTCCTTGTAAATGGAGAATTACTCAGTTTGTGAAATATCTTTCCAACACCGACTCCCCATAATCAAAGAATTAATCGCTAAAATCTAACAAAGCTATAAATACAAATAGTATATACCCTAGATTTGTTACATTACCCATACATACAAAAATCACTCATACAACGAGCAGGCCACCAACAACTGGTCAAACACGCAGACACCTCATGTTACCACGACGAAGAAATTGTAGGTAAAGCGATATCGATTCTTATTGGCCGTATAACAGTTTTCCACATAAACTGCCCTCTCTACCAGCCACAAATCGCCCCAACACGGCAACAAAGAAACCTGGTGCTTTCACACTAAACAGCGCCCAATACATTTCGTCGACTTCAGGTCAGGTCATGTTATACTGCTACCTACATCTGCAATCTCAAACTTCCTCAGGATGTTTAATTCTTTCCAATAGCATCCAGTCAAGAGTCATGATGCCATATGTCACTCTTGATGGTTTTTCCAAACTAGAGCCTCGCACGCTCGCGGATATACAAGTCGAACCACCAAGACATTCGGTCATTCCGAGGATGAACCAAGAAGTCTTACGCCAGAGAACACAGCCGGAACAATGTCAAACAGATGACTACAAATACTCAAGGATATGCAGTACCACCTCTTCCAGAGTGCAAACAAACCAGTTCTAAAGATGATATTGCGATGGTCCACCTATCAATGATGCTATTTGCTTTGTGTGTACTGCGAGCAGTTTTTCAGCAATTCCCCAATGAAAACTGATCTTCATAAGCTGATTCGTTAATCTGGGCATGATAAAACCATAGTAGACTATCACCATTGCTGTGGTGGTACCCAACAGTTATTAAAATAAAATGTAGCAACAGCTTTTCAACAAGCAGGTCTCTAGCAGGTCAAAAACGCAGTCTCGCCCTGTTTACTACGACGGAACTCAGATACAGAGACAACGCATCGACAGCACAACGCATCTCTGACAAAACTAAAAGTCGCACAGGACCCGCGTCGCTCCACATTATACAGTGCCAAATTCATCGTCGACATCACAACATGCTTGCTGACACTGCATCCTCACATCTACATCATTTCTAATACACAGGTGCTACAGCGACATAAAACCGTTCACCAGCATCTAAACCATTACAATTTAAAATGTCACATTTTACTCTTACGACTAACTCCAAAAGCATGATTGTATGCCAAAGCACGCTGATAGTAATCGGCTCTGTACAAATTCATGGCGTTATTTAGGACTGCTTTTCTAAAAGCATTCAAGCCAATTCCAATTTGCATAAATCTTTCTCAAAGCAGCAAACAAACGACTTTTGACCAATGCTTCTGGAAGTTAATTTTGCACATGATTATTCAGAACAACTTACACAAAAACAAGATGCAGCTGTCTTCACATAAGAATCTCAGGATCAAATAGAATAATTACAAATATACAACAACAGTAGTGCACGAATATATCTGCTTTATCCGTGCGACTTTTTCGATTCAGCCCTTTTGACAGCATTGGGCCGTCCTTAACCCAATTATTCAACAACCACAGGGACATAGCGGTTGCCCACCTTTCCTTGAATGTTGCTGTTGCAAAGAATATGACTTTATTTTACCTATTAGTTATTACTATTCGATATATTGGCCACAGGTATGGGGTCGGGATGGGGGGGGGGGGAGAGGGACTATTTAGAAATACATTATGCCGTAATGTTCCTCTTTTGTCATTCAAACACAGGAAACTATAAATTCCAAAATATTGACTGAGAAGGGAAGAAAGCCATTACAAAAAAAGTTTTGAAATTTTTAATTCACCCATGAGAGATTATGATTTTTTAATGATTCCTTTTCTACATGAAAATGCAGTTCAACTGGCCTGATGTCCGGTAAAAACAAATTACGCTTCTCACTGACCCACTTTCCGAGCGCCATATATAAGTAAATATACTCCGTTCCACCCCAAATTAATATCCCTGCAGTAATAGTACAATATCATTCACTCATAAATGTCTTAGTCTGCTCATCTTTAAATGGAGACCACAGACACACACACACACAAAACTGTATCAATTGACTAAGTTTATATATAATCTTAGAATTAAACATTTGGATAGACATTATCCTAACGGTGAATCAAGTATGTTTATTTTAATAGATGTTGAATTTCAGAATTAATAATATCATTTGGCATAAGTGAAAAATCTTGTAACATATGAAAGCCTTTGTTAAAATGCATGGCAACGAGAAATGAAAAGGATGGATCGTTAAAGTTATTTATGTCAAATCTAGGTTTGTTCATGCGTTTAGATACTTTCTAATGAGTTTGTCCAACATTTGGCATGCCACACGTTTTACAAGTTATCAAATGAATAACATCTGAAGTTGCGTGTTACTTCTACTAAAAATAAATATTTTCATTAATAAAAGAACAGCGCATAAATCTGCGTCTATTACAATTAGTTGATGAACTATTTGTAAATGGTTTATTTATGAATTTGAAACAAACAAGGGAATCTTTAATTTCCTTAGTTCGTTTATAAGCCACTGTAATGTCAGTTGCATGTATACATTTGTCTTTTCATCCCCAGTAGGTTTATAAATGGTTATAGCGCGAGAATCTCGATAGTTCCGTTAAGTTCCTAGGGACTAGGGAAAGACCGTGGGACAAAACTCGGCCTCACCACCAGGAACAAAATCAAATTCCAAAATTGTTGGCACAATCTACATCCAAAGAAAGAGACATTGAATGGGACGGGCCATAATATTCTTGCGGCTCTTTGAAATCTTCGGGCATAATAAGTGACATTAAAGGGACAAATGTATTTATTTACCGGGTTATAATTGTTGGCTGGTGCCATTCGTTCTCTCTCTCTCTCTATCTCTCTCTCTCTCTCTCTCTCTCTCTCTCTCTCTCTCTCTATATATATATATATATATATATATATATATATATATATATATATATATATATATACGCGCGCGCACACACACACTTGGGTAGGTGGGTGGAAGAAAACGTCATACGGTTTATATAAAAAAAAAAACAGAATGTACCCACTGGCTTAGGTGTAAAATGACATTCAACTTAGCTTCGCGTGTTTGCCTGCAGACGTGTCTCGTCGGCTAATGTATTGGTTGATGACAGATCATTACGATATACAACATATTAGTCGTCTCCAGCATTTCATGTTGATAGGCTGTCAGGAAAGTAAGTATGTGTAAGAATATAAATATTACAAGCACTTCCATAATTTAACACGATAGCCATTTCGCAGATCGATTATTAATAATATTCTTCCGTATGTAGACATTTTGAACTTTCTTCAAATAGGGCATTCCTTTTAAACAAAATTATTTTTCTACTTCTTTGTCGAAGCACAAAGCATCTTTAGGACCTGCAGTTTTTATCAGAGGTCATGAAACAAGAATCGTTTCATTTTGTGCGTTATCTGTCTTCGTGCAAACGTAATATTTAATCATAACAAATAGACTGATAACAAAGTACTCCGTATATAAATACAACAAAGGTGTAGTTCCTTTTCTAGCTCGCAGAATTTATCTCTTGTTTTACGTATAATACAAAAATAAAGCAAATTATCTATTTATAAATTCACAATACATTTTCTTATGTATGCAGTCATCTTGAGCTGATATACCAACATACGACTGTAACGTACAAATCGGCCTGATTGGATCTCATTCTTGACATGATCATATCCATAAGAAACAAGCTTTTTGACTTTTTACGCCTTTCAGCCAAGAAGCCCACCAAGGAAGAAAAAAACATGATGGTATTCTATTCTACAGGGCTTCCATTTTTTCGGGAATAGACGGGAAGTATGATTGTCTTGAAGAAGCGAGTTATATATATATATATATATATATATATATATATATATATATATATATATATATATTGAACATTATTGTTCCCCTATGATCGTTTCGACATCTTAACTTTAAGACCAAAAGAGGATGGCTTTCCTCGCGCCTCTACATCTATCCTGTAATGCCGAAAAATTATACAAAATTAGTTTAAATTACATAATGAGTGAGATCATTTTTTAATGCCGAGAAACGGAAATAGAAGAGTAAAAACGTGTGTTTAGTTACAATCATAACATCACACCCAATCATTTTTATACTATTTTGAGTTGCAGAAATGTTTGAAATGAAAATCCAAATCTAATACATTTATGTAAGGATTCCGAAAGAATGAAACGCAAACAGAAATGAGGAAGATGTGGAAATTGCATCATTGACGATCTATGTGATAATCCTAACTTATTCCAAGGTTGTTTCGTTTAGAGAGACGAACTAAAAAAAGGACTCACGTTGTTATTGCAGGCTCTCAAAAAGAACGACTGTATCATTTTTACGTGATGGAGTAAGTCAAGGGTTTAATGGTATTTTTTCTAGGGATAAACTGATAAACTAGGGTGTGGCTGCTTTATTATATAGATGCAGTTAAGGTGCTCACGGGCGTCCACCACTCCCCCCCCCCCCCGGATTTTGTATAAATCCACTGTGCAATATATATATATATATATATATATATATATATATATATATATATATATATATACACACATACACCTTTCATTTTTGGCTTTGCCCTCCCTCTCCCCCCCCCCCCGATCTTGGCTTCGCCCCACCTGGAAAAATTCCTGCGGACGCCCATAAAGGTACTATTAGCACTGTTCTTGACCATTTTTGTAGGTGTTATATATATAACTACAACATTGTAGGTGTTATATATATATATATATTCTACAACATTGTAGGTGTTATATATATATATATATTCTACAACATTGTAGGTGTTATATATATATATATATATATATATATTCTACAACATTGTAGGTGTTATATATATATTCTACAACATTGTAGGTGTTATATATATATATATATATATATATATATATATATATATATTCTACAACATTGTAGGTGTTAAATCTATATATATATATATATATATATATATATATATATATATATATATATATATTCTACAACATTGTCAGAAAGAAATAACTAAATGTTTTAAATTTAGTTCATTATTACACGAAGTTGTAAACACATGGTCAAAGCGTTTGATATACTGTGTTTGGGCGGATGCAAGTGGGTTGTAATAGTAACAACAGGAAGATGGATAATCGGCAGCAGATTTTGTTGCATTAATTCCATCTGCATCGCCTACTGATATCTAAATCGATGTTAAAATCAAGCGCATATCGTTTTTCTCACAGGAAACAGGTATGGAATAACGGTACAATAATAGAAGATTAAGAAAAACTAATGTCCGTCAGCTAGATGATTTGTTGTTGTTTATTTGATGTCTTACGGCACAGCAACACAAGTAGGTTATTTAGTGCCAAGGCAATTGGAGTAAAGTGTCTTGCCCGAGGACACACCAAGGTAGCCGACCCAAGCTGATCCGATGGTAGGATTCGAACCCGCACCTTTTCAGTCGCGAGTCCAGAATTACTATGTGCAAAGATGACATAGATCTTCTCAATACTTTTACACAGCGGGTCACAAAGGTAAAAAGGAACTAAATTATTTGATTAATTATTATAAACAACACTTTTGTATCTCATAATAGGTTTCCCTCACAATGTCACAAGCAGTATTTTCGTAATTTTTAAATTTTGTTCTATCTTTTTTTGCTACTCTTAGTGGAAATTGAAGAGGCTAAATTTCGTAATTTAAACAAAAAGTCACATTCCTTTAGGATCGAAAATAGGCCAATTCCAGCCCGCAAAAAAGCAAAGATTTATAACTACAGAATGTCGATATGCCATATTTTCTATTGATGTCTACCTTTTCTGACGGATTGAGTCCAGTTTGCTGCCTTTCATCTGATTGCTTCACTTATCAAGTGGGGAATTTAGTCATGAAATTTAAATTCTATTATTCAAGACGATACATGTATGGATATTGGAAACAATGTTTACCTGTATCTTATTCAAAACCTTCAAAACCAGTAAGAACGAATTTCGTATGGGGCGAATTAAACTTCGAAATACTAAAAGATTTCCAATTCAAAGTTATAAATATAAATATAGATCAGGTTTCATGCAGTTATTACAGTGTCTAAAATACTCATATTTTGTGCCCATTTCTAGTGGTAAATATTTTAGACAGGAAATTTAACAAATATCAGATTAAGACAGCAAATTAACCTAATAGTGTCCTAATTGTTTGGCTTTAGTTATAATACTGTAATATATCCTGACCAAAATATATTAAATGTAACGGCAAGAACAAGAAGCTCACAAACGTTGTTTTACCTTTTAGTCGGTAAAACTTTAGTGAGTGCATTGTACATAGTTCCTATTTAAATCTTGAATGATTAAAGGTGTGAAGTTTTTTTGTTTTTTTCCACCAAATGCTTATGTCCTGAGTGGAAATGTATGAATTAGGGGCAAGAGTAGCTCAATCATACAAATAAACATAGTTGAAATGAAGAAAATTAAAAATGAAAAACAAGAGTCGTTAGACATAAACTAAGATAACAATAATAATAATAATAATAATAATAAAAATTTCAAGCTGATGATATTGAATATGATATGTATTGGCTAGCGATTTATAAATTACATTATCCTCCTCCCCTCCCCCTCCCCCTCCTTTCCTTTTAATATTATGCAGTATTTCTCTATTCCTATCCATCTTCTTCCATTCTCTATATTTAATTTACCACAGCCCACGTAGCATTTAATTGTCAATATTCTTTGACAGTTTAACATGTCTGTCAGTTAGTGGCCTACAAGATCAAAATAACTGCCCCCCCCCCCCCCCCCCCCCCCGTGAGATCTCTCCGTTTCCCTTCAGTAATACCAATGCAGCTTCAGGGATAAATGAAAATAGTTTTAAGTTCAAACCTACAATTGCGTACAATTTACCCATACGTAGGCTTCTTCTGAAAAAGTACGTTATTTTTTTTTAATTTTTTTTTTCCTGTAACTATTTCAGCCACTCAGCAACATTCATTCTTTTAAATGCCGTATTTAATATAGGCTGGTTCCGTAGGTCATAAAGTAATTAGTTTAGTTTACTGTGACGTAAAAGTCCCAGTAAAGGCTCATTCTTTCTTTGTTTGAAAACTAATATTTTACAAAACATGTATCGAATACTGTAAGATAAAATTATATCATCCTGAGTCATTCAAACACCATGGCAATTTTACTATTTGGCTAAAATCCGCACGTTGTAGAAGCGGGATTTGGATCGTGCGGCTTATATTAATTTAAAATGAAATATTTGACTTAAGAGGTCTCGAGCAATTTTAGTTAGAATACAATACACAATATCTTTTAGGTTAATTAATTAGATATGCAATCAATTATGGGTGTAGTACCAATCTCAAGCTCACGATTTCTGCTCCAAATAACATGAACTTTCTCTATCAGTCAAGATAATAGGTAATCTCGGCTTGTGTAAAGGAACAACATTTTTTGATCGATAAGTTTCCTCTCTTGTTCAGTAACACAGAGCTTGTAGGCTATTTTCTCAGGGGAATATTTCCTTTATTTGTTGGTAACACTCTGAAGAATAAGTTCTTAAAGCTTACGATAGTTCCTGCTCTTCTAGACCGAGAACAGTCTTCTTTTCAGCACTTTGCCAAGTAAACAAAACAAGAAATATGCTTTATTGCGTATTTTCATGGCGAGAGACGGATGTATCAGATATCCAAAATGCCAACAATGTGTTGAAATATTATATTTTCTGACGGGAACTAATGCTACTTTGCAAACGTTAGGGACAGAGCTGTTGTGTGAAACCAGCAACAAAAGAAGGAAAACAGCAGCACTTGCTATTTATCACTTATGCTGGCGTCTGTAAATCTATAGCAAATAAATAATGTAATTTTTGTTTTCTATTGTAAATTGTGAAAGCTAGTTTTATCGTGCTTTTCCGTCAAACTTAATTGCGTCTTTCGGATACACGAGGCATTCAGAAATTTGCAACCTACGGACCACGGTCCGCATCCGACCTGCGACCTGGTTTTATCCGGTTACATTTACATAATACGGTGTGGCTTTGAAAATCGCTTTCCGGCCCGCGCCCTGGAGGAAGTTGCACATGCCTGGGATACGCCTGATCATTTCAACACAGGTTTTATATTTTAAAAAATATGAAATAACAAACTAAGTTAGAGAAAGTAACACTAAGTGTTTTCGTTACTACTTCGGCGTCGTCGTAGTGGTAGTAGTAGTAATAGTAGCAGCAGAAAAAAGCAGAATAAGATTGTAACAGGTTTGTAGTAGCTGTAATAGTCTTTCTTGTCGTTCGTTTAGTAGTCTGAGTGAAAGTATGGCAATGATTGTATCAACTGTGGTACTTATTTTAAGAAGATTAATATCAGGGACAGCATCAATACAAGCACTAACGGCAGTCATGGAGATATGTGTAGCGTATCTGCTAGAAGGAATAAAAAACACATAAAAAGCAGAAACAATAATTGTAGCAAACCTCGTGTCAATAGTATAAACCACAAAAGCAGCAGCAGCAATAGTAGTAGTAGTTGTAATAGTGGTCGAAATAACAGAAGTAGCAGTCCAGTACTGCACTTGTAGTAGTGAAAATGGATAATGTTGGAAGATGAGGCATTGAATGTAAAAATGTCCTGGCGAAGTAAGTGTAGTTGTTGTAGTAGTAGTTGTTGTAGTAGTACCAGCCAAGGCCGGATTAAAGTGGTAGGAGGAAATTGAGCAATTTCAAATAGCGGCCACACACATACACACACACACACACACACACACACACACACACACACACACACAAATACCATCTCACTGCGTTGCGGCCCCCTCCCCCTTGTGATATTTTCTGGCGGTTTATTAGACGGCGTAGTAAACCTACATAATGACAGCAGCATCAGCTCTATTTGCCAAAGCATAGTAGCAGAAGAAGTAGCTACTGATATACATGGAACCAAAATTTACATTGATGTCATGGAGATTATTTAAATGGTGGCTTCATTAGCTGCTATACTACCTTGATGAGGAAACGAACGCGTCTTGACCAAAAGAGACAAGCAAAAGGAAAAATAAAAGGATTACAAAACATGAATGTCTTTTGATACACAAATGCTCACATTATTTAATTTGTGATGCCGCAAAGTAAATAATCATTTCACAGTATAATGTCACTGTAACATTTTACAATGTTTAAGAGACGTTTCCTTATATGTTTTAACCTTACTTTATGAAAATATTCTCTTCATTTATTTGTCTACAGTCTTTACTGGATAAATAAGTGCAATAGTCACTGAGACCTTACTGTTAAATGACGAAGTTTCTAGAGAGTAAATTTCCTTTCAAGGTCAATTTAACCTCACGTTTACATAAGTTGTTTAAATTGAATATTGTTCCTGAATGTATACATGTTAGCATCTGGATACAAAAAAAATTTTCTTGCTCGACGTATTTTGTAATTCATAATCTTGCGAAGAAGCTTTAAATTAATCATATAATTTTAGCTCATACCAGATAATATGAAAAAACCAGTGTAAACTGGACAGACAAGACATATACCGCTTACAAATCGTGTCCAACTGCAAACAGGATAGACCCTGATCTGCCGTCCCATAATGCACCATCAGGTCAGGATCGATGTTGTTTTCTCTACTGATTACTCCTAACAAACTGCATAGACCCAGATCTGCCGGCGCATTATGAGACGGCTGCTCTGGGTCTATGCAATTTGCAGTTGGATTAACTTAAAAGCGATTATAGACGATATTTTTTAATATTTTACATTGTCTTTGAATAAAATATAGAGTAATGAATAATTATTATGGATAGTCAATCATTTGAGGCTATGAGAAATTTGTATAATTCGTGTCAATTTGAAAGAAAAAGGTACACACCAATCGATGATAATTCATTTTTTGTTCTGTTTCGTTTCAAAAATTGTATTGCCAATATTACAGATGTGGCTCTGGGATCTGACTAAAAGTAGCATGTGTCCTCTCCCTTAATACATATAAGTTTACACAAGACAGTTGTAACTGTTGTTAGAAAACAAGTCGTAAATAAATAACATACGTGACTGACGGCCTGAAAAAATTAATGCAAAATAATGGAGCAAACAAAAAGGGAAGAAGTGAGAAAATTATCGAAAATCTAATAAGGCAGGAAAAAAGATAAGAAGATAGGAGACGAAACGAGACACAAAACGCAGTAAACAACGTACAATTTCTGACTAGTAAGGGATAGGTATGTTATGCTACCAATGACTTACGATTGGTCGAGTAGCTGGAACTTAGCTATCTAACCGTATCAAACAATGTGTAATAAATCTCGTTGTGTAATGATTAGTAAACTAATTAGACACCACCCTCCAGCCATTTCACATAGACTGATGGTCAATTAGATGACACACTGTAACACAATAAGGAGGAAAACCAAATTAAGACTGAAAGAAAGGTGCAACCCGCTCCCATTTATAGTTAACCTCGGCCTTTTAAAGTTTAAATATAGTGACATGGCGGTATGGCCTAATAGTTTGGAACAGTTTAATTCTGTGTTCCCAGGAACGGGCTTGTGAAGGGAGGGGGGGGTAGTAGTACTGGCATTGGAACGTTTTCTAGAGTAAGTTTTTTACAGTTAGATGTTTAAGAGAATGCTTTGGAAACGCTTAAAATGCAGGACCATCCAGGGACTTTCAATCTCTGTTCCTTTTATCATGGCACTCAGCTTGGTACTGAAGTTTGAGGATCGATTCATAACGTCATTAAAATTGTAAAAATTTTAGAAAATGTTGGGACTTGCAAAAAAACAAATTTCAGATTTTCGACACGCTGCAATACGACTTTTACCTAATAAAATATATTTTTGCAATAGAAATGTAACATAAATATGAAATATGTGGCATGAAATACAATGCCAAACTCAGAAGCACTCTTATTTTCCAAAAGTGAATTTTATTCTCAGAAATGAGATACATCGTCGAATGCCTTTCTGGGAAAGATCCAAGTTTAATCTTAACAAAATGCTAACAATACAGTTATGTATTTAGAAAGATCGATATATTTTGTGTGTTCATTTATGCATTTAGAAATATCAATATATTCTGTGTATTCAATTCATATAGAAGGCAGCTGCATAGATTAGGAAACAATATCTTAAAAGAACATAATAGCTGTACTTATTTTATGAAGTTTAAGTGACACGTGATAATTCAAAATCGTAGATCATTTCAGAGAGAAGAAAAGTCTATATATGTACGTATGTATGTATGTATGTATGTATATATATATATATATATATATATATATATATATATATATATATATATACATATATATATATGTATACATGTATGCATATATGTATGTATGTATGTATGTATGTATGTATGTATGTATGTATGTATGCTTTGTTGCTACTTCTTTACTTAGAGTTACACGACACGGAATCTTTCTGAGCCTTGTCATATGTATCACTGATAAAATTATTACACAGGAGCTGTAACACACTGCTTGAGAGGACATGTCTCATTACGCATATTGCTATCAAGTTTCCTTTTTTCCACTCTGAAATAAGCAAAAAATAATGCGTGCCACTAGAGAAACAAGTAGCGCGTTAACAAGAGGATTTGGAAGTTATAATTTGGTTGTCAGGTGCGTAAAGGTCTGTGAACCAGGTGATTAGAGTCCTTGAAAGCTGAAAATTGATAAAAGGGATTAATTTCTTTTCTATTCTTTTACCCTAGATACCGTGGAATAAAGGTCGGTCAAATAATCAATATTCTTGGCATTAAGTGTACAATATGTAATCAAAAAGGTTAGTAAAGAAGCATTGAGAACGGATTGGTATCTAAATAAAGCAAACACTTGTTGTATCCTGGGTCTATATGTCTACTAAGGCAAATCTCTCTGTCTCTGTGTGTCTCTCTCTCGTCGGGTCCATTGCATGGTTTTTTGCTAGTCCGATAGTCAATTGGCCTCTCAGACTGGCACACTGGTCAATTATAACGCACTGTCAACAATGCCAACGCACCGGTAACAGTATTTCCACGCAATGACAATTAAAAACAATGGCGGTAACAGGAGATAAAGAGATGGTTCGTGAGAGACTCCAGTTTTATTCACAGAATGACAGTAATGATGTTACGTTGAATATTTACACGGAATATCTAAAAGATTCGTTGTGTAACCCTTACCTTTCGTAATAATGAATGCCTTACGGTTCGGCTGTAAAACTGATAACCCTTTGACAACTACGCAGTTAAATTTGCCGTTTCATCAATGATTTTGAAATTTGAGAAATTCTTTGGAGACCTGTGGCCAGTGTCAATGCTTGCCGTGAAAGAGCGTATGATTCAACATAATGCTAGTATTTTCCTTAGGGAATGTGTATTTTGTTTTATTTTATTTTATTTATTTTTTTAAAAATTTTTTTTAAATGGCACTGCCTAATGATTGTATTACAACGCAGATCCAACGGTGCTTCCGTTAAAACATCACTCGTTACTTTGTAATTTACTTGTCATTTTTAAAGTAAAGTAATTGTAAAAATGAATTATACTGTAGTTTTAGATGATTATTAGGTGCAATGTTTCTTCAAATTAAGCATATATCAGTGCAACAATGAGGAACGGCATTTTGTTGCAAGCTCCATGCACACAATCTAGGCTCCAGCAGTCTACATGCATATACGCTTTGCAGCGATGCTGTGAAATAAATAGCACACTTAAGCCTTACGGGAGGCAACAGTTGATTAGGGAACCTCAAAATTAATCATCTAGGCTCATATATATATATATATATATATATATATATATATATATATATATATATATATATATATATATATATATATATATGTGTGTGTGTGTGTGTGTGTGCGCATATTTTTTACAAAAAAATATTTTGTTTTAAATAGGAAAGAGTTACATATATAATGAAATACTTTTAAAGAGAATATATAGACTCATATAGTTAATGTTTCAAGCATTAAATAATTTATAGAAAATATTTATTCTTTAAAATATGCTAATTACAGCATTGTTTGGTCTTGATTTCTTTTTATATACTTTTGCCCTGTTTTTCCCATTCGTCTTTTAAAGGAATATGAGGGATCAACTGTGCATGATTTTCTTTTCCACAAAAGTCCTGAAATGTGTTCGTTATGTGTCTTTTTTGCAAGTAACTAGACTAATTCAATTTTGCTCGAAGTTGCCCAGGAACAGCTGGAAAGTTAATTAAATTTTTGTAACTGGAATTAAATCAGTCTGGCACGTATGATTAGTTTCTTTCTCTTGGTAATCTCCCCTACAGTATTCATTTTAAACTGAACTAATGTCTCACCAGTTTAATCTGTTAGCGACTGTTAGGACAAGGTAACGCCCCTATTTTTCAATTTTGTCCACATTTATATAAGATATCAACCAAAATTACAGTATTGATATACGATGTTTAATCGGTGGGTGGGTGGGTATTCCCTTTCTCTCATTTCTTACTAAAAAAACACAACCCCTCATAAGTGACGTAATCCCGGAAACAAACGTCACTACTCCCAGATTTCACAATGCGCAGTTATTCTCATTATAAACAATACATTTCATGAATTCCTACCATAGGCCTTAATAGTTCACAATCTTGAAATTTTACTATGGTCTTTAAGACAGAGCTGTACAGTTACTGGGCAGACACAGAAAGTAACCAAGCGTAATTGCCTTATCTTAAAGAGCATTACCGTATATACTCGTGAAAAACTTCTACAAACTGCAAACTGCATAGACCCAGATCTGCCGTCGCATAATGCGCGGGCAGATCTGGGTCTATGCAGTTTGTAATGACTAATCAGTAGAACAAACAACATAGACCCAGATCTGCCGGCGCATTATGCGACGGCAGATCAGGGTCTATGTTGTTTGCATTTGGACCCGGTTTATGCGTGAGTACACACGGTAGATGAAAAGTGCCGAAAAGGGGTAAAATAATTGAACAGTGACCATGACCATGACTGTCGTACATGAGTTGCCATTAAAATGAGAAGACTGCTTGTATCATGGTTCATCTCTGTACCTCTAACAGCTTTTATGATATCAAGCAGAAACAAAATAAACCTTAAAATATTGATCCGTGCCTTTGAGGATGAGACCCCAAACATGCAACGCAGTACATCTTCTAGTGATAGTTGTTATGTATGATGCTTATATAATATTATAAATATTTTAGGAAATTATAAATGCTTCTTGACTTTAATATTTGCTCAAACCTTAATGTTATGTATAAGGTTTACATGTTTAGTTATTGTCCTTGAAAATTAGGTTGCTTACTTAGTATTTAAGTTCAAGGACGGTTTTGGTAAACAAATTGCTGATTCAATTTGAGCTTAGGGTTGATTTTGTTTACAGATAAAACTAGAATTTCCTTTAGAGTTATGTGTCAAAAGTCACATATAACATATCATTTTCTAGAACATTCTGTCATGTGACCTATCTTTTTATATACCATGTTTAGTGGACAGTTTTCAGTTTCGACCTTACCATCAGTCTTTAAAGAGTCATTACAGTTGTGAAAAATCATTCCAAATTCAGAGAGAGAAATTATTTAAAATATTCATTGGATTATAAAAGTGCTCATAGACTTTTGGATTTGGGATTTTGAATTGTTGATTTTGGGATTGATGTGAACTTATTCGAAGATTTTCTGGAGTACTTCATTTTGGCACATCAGCACATTAAAGTCTTCTGGCACATCAGGACTTTAAAGACTATTGGCACATCAACACATTCAAGGATACTGAATTTCATTCGGAACATTCTATATTTAGGGCTTGTGATTAGGACACTTAGGAGTATTGGATTATTTCGATTTTAATTCACGTTACTGTAAGTGTCTTTTGATTTTCATTTTAGTTATCTATAAATAAATTGCTTATTGATTTTCCATTGATATTTGGTTTCACTTTCGTTCTGTTACATTATTTTAAGACCATAGAGTCGTAACATAGTATATAAGTAAACCAAGCTTCATCCATTTATCTTAAGCAGCTATTTAAGCTAGAAAGCGGAAAGACAAATGTGACTGCAACCTAAAATATTTACCTCTGAACTTGACATTGAAGACGTGATGATATATATAGCTATACCGAGTTTCATCCCTTTATTTGAGATGACTCTAAAATTATAGATAAAAATTTAACGTATAACACCATCACATTGATCTTGAAGACAAGACCTCAGTTTGTTACACAACACACCTGCTAATGGTTATATATATATATATATATATATATATATATATATATATATATATATATATTATTTTATTTATATATAATTGCAAATATACACCAAACAGAGCGGAAAGTGCTACCCCTGCATTCTACAGGAGAATGCTTGATAACATTAACAGAATTTTTAAATAGAAATAAATACTATTATCATAGAGGTTAGAGAATCTCCGTAGAGAACGATTTTAACTTCTCTAACCTGTATGATAATATTATTTATTCGTATATATATATATATATATATATATATATATATATATATATATATATATATATATATATATATATAGTTTGCATCCCATAATCTCAACATTATAGAGTCCAAAAGAAAACATAACATACTGAGCAGTGCCCGTGACCTGAAGAATAGAAACCTGAATGTGGTGCGCGACAAATTTTCTAGTAATGCTGTACATGCATACATGTATACCAAGTTTCATCACTTAATCTCAAATGGTATAAATGACTAGAGTGGAAGGTAGTGTGTGATGGAAAACCTAACATACTGAGCCGTGAACTTGACCTTCAATATAGCAACCCCAACCCCAATCTGGTACGCAACACATCTTCTGTTGATGTTGTATAAGTATGCCAAGTTTCAACTCTGAATCTCAAAAGGCTTTACCTTTAGAGAGAAGAAGGGAATGAGTGATGGGAAACGTAAAATATTGTTCTGTGATCTTGACATTATAGATATACCGCTAATGTGGTATGCGAAACACATTCTACTGGTGATGTACATGCAGTGGCATACTAAGGGTAAATGGCGCCCTGGGCGACGATGATGGCCCAATGGGCCAGAATACGAGGCCCGAATTTTTATCAGCTCTTTTGGCACCCCAAGACCTCTGGTTCCCGGGGCAACCGCCCAGTCCGCACCCCCCTTCCCCCCGTTAATATGCTACTGTGTATATGTATGCCAAGTTTTGTCCCTTAATCTCAATCGGCTTTAAAGTTATAGGATGAAAAGGAAAGTGTGATGAAAGCGTAAAAATGTTGATCCGTGACTTTGACCATGAAGATAGGACCCCCAATGGGGTGCATAACACACCTAGTCATTGTGCATATGTATACCAAGTTTCATCCATTAATCTCAAACAGCTTTAAAGTCATAGAGCGGAAAGGATATTGTGGCAGACGGACGGACAGACATAGAGAACAATACAGCTGTCGCACTTAGAAGAATACTGCTATCGCACTTAGAACAATACAGCTGTCGCACTTAGAACAATACAGTTGTCGCACTTTGAACTATACATCTGTCGCACTTAAAACAATACAGCTGTCGCACTTAGAACAATACAGCTGTCGCACTTAGAACAATACAGCTGTCGCACTTAGAACAATACAGCTGTCGCACTTAGAACAACTATCCGACTGCAACAATTATAGCATAATAAGGGTTCTAGATTGTGCGGATGGGACGTGGTGAAAATCAACAAACTCTTCTTCGCCATTTAAAAAAAAAAATCTTTTGGACGAAGTCATCAACCTTTTTGCCTCGCACTGCCATTTGCGTAATCCTCTTACCTATGATGTAAAGATAATTTGCACTTTCTTCATTAGTTAAAATTAAATAGAGAGCATAACTGTCGTTGTAATAAAATTGTTGCAGAATGCTCATATCTATCTATCTATCTATCTATCTATATATATATATATATATATATATATATATATATATATATATATATATATATATATATATATATATATGTATTTATTTATTTTATTTTTTTATTTTTTTTAAGCAGTCCTCAGTCTGCCAACGCTTATTCTCAACGGCTGCTCTCTGTCTGTTATGTTTCACTTTATTGTCCTCAGCTGTACAACTTATGGACAAATAGCCTACAAAATCAGAAAAATAAGAAAGTTCATGCAAGTGGCAGCAAGCAAATATATATATATTAGGAGATGTGCATGTTGAAAAAGTGGTTGTACACATAAATATATGTATACCCATGAATAGTGAAAAATTAACAATTAATATGGTTGTGATATCCACGTTCAATTTATATTCTTATTTGAAGAGCATAATATAGAAACCATCCTCGATCGATCAACTGCTTAATATTTTATAAATTCAACGATTTAAAAAGTTTATAAGTACTTGTCTTTTTACAATAGTTAGGTTTAATGTAATATTCTCACCTTTCCCTATACTTTGCGTATTCTAAAATAAAATAATTTTCTTCTTCAAGTATATTAAGAACGTCCATTTTAACAAATAATATTTTCATTTGTAATGTTTTGATAAATACCATATAAAATCAATAGGCAATGACAGAAATAGGAATTTTACAAATTCGCCTCTTACACTTCAATTGAAAAGGTTTAATTAAATAATACTTAATATCTAACACGTTATTCAGATATCCAAATACTTAATATCTAACATGTTAGTCAGATATCCATATACTTAATATCTAACACGTTAATCAAATATCCATATACTTAGTATCTAACACGTTAATCAAATATCCATATACTTAATATCTAACACGTTAATCAAATATCCATATACTTAATATCTAACACGTTAGTCAAATATCCATATACTTAATATCTAACACGTTAGTCAAATATCCATATACTTAATATCTAACACGTTAATCAAATATTCATATACTTAATATCTAACACGTTAGTCAAATATCCAATTACTTAATATGTAACACGTTAGTCAAATATCCATATACTTAATATCTAACACGTTAGTCAAATATCCATATACTTAATATCTAACACGTTAGTCAAATATCCATATACTTAATATCTAACACGTTAATCAAATATCCATATACTTAGTATCTAACACGTTAGTCAGATATCCATATACTTAATATCTAACACGTTAGTCAAATATCCAATTACTTAATATCTAACACGTTAGTCAAATATCCATATACTTAATATCTAACACGTTAGTCAAATATACATATACCTAATATCTAACACGTTAGTCAAATATCCATATACTTAATATCTAACACGTTAGTCAAATATCCATATACTTAATATCTAACACGTTAGTCAAATATCCATATACTTAATATCTAACACGTTAATCAAATATCCATATACTTAGTATCTAACACGTTAGTCAGATATCCATATACTTAATATCTAACACGTTAGTCAAATATCCATATACTTAATATGTAACACGTTAATCAAATATCCATTTATGGAGAAAAGTTGTACGTACATCTAAAACTTTTTATGTGAATCGAATCCATATTATTTAACCAAAATTATATATTCACACTGAGTCTTTGATCAGAACAAAAGTGAGATCGGTCATCGAGGATTATGTCTTTCTGTTTTTAATATGATGATCATGCAAGTTATGAATGTTGACTGGATTTAGAGATTCCATTTAGCATAAGAAGATTGTAGATACTTAAAGAATACCAAACAATTGGGTTATTTTTTGCTCTGCTAATTGTCACATATTTATACGCATCTGGTTTTCTCGCTAAGAATAAACACTGAAACATCCACAGGTACAGTTGATAAGTTAATAGTAATAACACTTTCTTGATCCCTCAAGCCGTAAATATGAACACGTAAAACAAATCTTCCATTTTTACAATAATTCCGTAAAATATAAGACATTATAATGAACCCATTGAACGGTATTTTGTTCCCGTTCAAAGATAGTCTTTAGTGAATTATATCTTTTGCCATTTTAGACCGGAATGTAGTTTTTTTCTTGAAATAAATGTTTTCGTGACACTAATGACGTCTGCAGAATCAAAGCATCCTTTCATCAAATTTGAAAGGAAGGATATAATACACTCACGCGGTAGTAGATTCACAAGATTAATTTGAATTTAGAGTATTTCAGTCTGACTTTTCCCCCCTTAATTGGTTTATAAATTAAAGTCTGTACATATTTCACACGAAACTATCAATAATATCACAAATATGGTTTGGTTCGGTTTTGGTGGGTTTACCACCATTTTTCAGCACATGAACCATAGAGGTAAGATGTCCGTGATCTGTAAAGGCGAGCGCCTTAGACCACTCGGTCACCTGGGCCCCTAATATCACAAATATACAATGCTGTAACTGTTGGAACATCCGTGCAAAAAAGTTGATAAATCAGGGTATTTTTGTTATATCTACAGCTTTAGTGTTACTTTAGGCACCGGGGATCAAAAAGATATTTCTCATTTTTATTGCATTTGTCAAGTGGTAAATAAAATTAATATTTCCATAAGTTTTATATCTCCGTGCAATAAAATTAATATTTCCATAAGTTTTATATGTCCGTGCAATAAATTAATATTTCCACAAGTTGTATATATCCGTGCAATAAAATTAATATTTCCATAAGTTGTATATGTCCGTGCAATACTATTTTATCTCGATTTGTTTACATCTCATCAGACTTGTCTGAAGAACTTAATTGACTGGCATATTTAAAGAATGTATGATGGGACGGGACGTGTCTGCATTCCCAATTAATTCCATTATCTACGCTCGACTGACGTAATTGGCTTCTTATTTGACATATAATAGGTTTTGATACATTCTTGGGTATACAAAGCACGTTCCAGATATCCCGTCGTCAATTCATCACACACTGCAGAAAATTGTGTGTGTATTTTCCACGTCATTGCTACATATTAATTCTCAGCGAATTCAGATAATGGCACACTCATATACGTGCAGTTTGATCCTTCTATTTCCAGAGACTTCTCAGGCTTTTGGGACTAGCAAAAATACGCACAGGTTTATATTTCATAGTTTACATAACATTAATAATTTAGATTTAGGACTGGTATGCCAAATTCTGATTTAAATCGAGATCTCCGACATAACGGAAATCTGACCTTTGGAATTTCAGGTTCCACTTATATTTAGTAGCCTGTCAGATACAATATTGCATTTCGTGTTTGGGCGAGTTTTCGTTTGTAACGATACATTCTGAATTTACATTTTTCACTTTCAGAAATTTGAAAGCTGTGATTTGATTGGTGAATCACAAGGTCAACTGAACATGACCTCGTATGGTAGCTATGATTAAAACGGAGAGAAAAGATGTTACTGAATCGAGTAAATACATATTCTGCTATTTCGAAGGATATAGTTTGTATTGTAACAAACTTAGGGTATGTGATCTTTGTATTTACGCCTGCGTTTATAGCTTTGATCGATTTTAGTGATTATTTATTTGATTATGGAGAGTCGGTGTTGAGAAGATATTTCTCAAACCGAGTAATTAGCCAGTTACTAGCAGCAGACGACATAATGTACATTATTTACGAGACTTTATGGAATCATGGATCAGTTTCATAAAATTGACACTCTTCTTAACTTAAGGAATTCTATAAATATTATTACGTATAAGTATTTGGTCATTTGATATGGGAATAATTATGTGTATTAGCTGTTTGGGCCATGTTTCATAGTACGTGGCATGAAATACGGATATACGGCTTAGAAAAGCGTACTGATAAATCATACTAATGTGAAGCATGGAAATCCATGCAAGTGTGAAATTAGAGTCTCGTTGATGTTTGGTAGTTAGTAGATTAGAGGAACATTATGTGTGGTATTAGCGCGTTTAAGAACCCTTCAGTTGACAACTACTATTGTCTTGAGGTCCTTGGCCAGTCTCACGCATGTGTTGTTTGATTTGTTCGGTAGTGAGGTGCATCTTCCTCAGTTGTTTACCATGTTCCTTGATATAAAGCTTTTAAAGCACTAAGTACTTCCAAGTAATAGAATGGTCTGGGATGTTAGTCAAATGTAACCAAAAAGTTAGTATGTTGCTTCTACTTTCATCGTATTTCCTGATATATGTCACAATCGCACGTCGAGGTTGAGAGAGAGAGAGAGAGAGAGAGAGAGAGAAATGAGAAATGCACTCTAATCCTCAACTACCTGCCCCATCTCTCTCTCTCTCTCTCTCTCTCTCTCTCTCTCTCTATATATATATATATATATATATATATATATATATATGTGCGTTTGTGTGTGTGTGTGTGTGTGGACACATATATTCGTGTTTACAAGGTTTCATACAGCATCAATAATCTATAAAAAATCGACATCTTCCAATTACAGTAAATAAAGAGTTTTTAAGGTAAATAGGTGTTACAGCAAAATACAATGTTCCTTTGAGAATGTGTTTTAGGCCATGTCTTTTGGAATTATTTTCATCACAATTTGTGTGATTACAAATAATACAAAAGATACTGGTCTGTTACCCCCCAAAAATATTTACTGACCTCGGCTGATGATAAATAAAACATTTTTTCTACGATTCTTTGAATTATCAGTGTGTGTGTGGGGGGGGGGTGCACACACACACACACACACACACACACACACACACACACACACATATATATATATATATATATATATATATATATATATATATATATATATAATACATGTGCATGAATGAGTTGTCTTCTCAGCTATCGTTTCATACCTTATTGTTGGTCTGCGTATATTTATGAGTTTGTCCTTCTATGACAACAAAAGTGTATTTTTAACTGCAATGGCTTAAACAATGAACCAGTTCTACAGTATGTAGTGTTTAAATTAGTACCGTATATAGTCGATTATAAGTCTAGTCCAGCTGCAAACAACATGCACCCTGGTCCTTGACGCATAATGCGCCGGCAAATCTGCAGTTGGACTCAACTTATAATCTAGTATAGACCGTATTTAAACATTTGACGACGAGAGTATGTTTTTAGCAGTGTGCAATGAGAAAACAGTTTGTATCAAAATATATTTACAGTTCAATATGACCCTAACGGTAACCTTCAAAACAAGCAATGATTTTTATACAGTCGCCGGAAGCTAATAATAATTGGGTATTCTTAAATAGCCAGCTGTCCTAAGACTCTGTTCTAATTATCTGTACAAACAATATGCCAACTGTCATAAGACTTCTATTATCTATACAAACAATAAGCCAACTGTCATAAGACTGTTCAATTATCTGTACAAACAATAAGCCAACTGTCATAAGACTGTTCAATTATCTGTACAAACAATAAGCCAACTGTCATAAGACTCTGTTCTATTATCTGTACAAACAATAAGCCAACTGTCCTAAGACTCTGTTCTATTATCTGTACAAACAATAAGCCAACTGTCCTAAGACTCTGTTCTATTATCTGTACAAACAATATGCCAACTTTCATAAGACTTCTATTATCTGTACAAACAATATGCCAACTGTCATAAGACTGTTCAATTATCTGTACAAACAATAAGCCACCTGTCCTAAGACTCTGTTCTATTATCTGTACAAACAATAAGCCAACTGTCATAAGACTCTGTTCTATTATCTGTACAAACAACAAGCCAACTGTCATAAGGCTCTGTTCTATTATCTGTACAAACAATAAGCCAACTGTCCTAAGACTCTGTTCTATTATCTGTACAAACAATAAGCCAACTGTCATAAGACTCTGTTCTATTATCTGTACAAACGATATGTCAACTGTCATAAGACTTCTATTATCTGTATAAACAATATGCCAACTGTCATAAGACTGTTCAATTATCTGTACAAACAATAAGCCACCTGTCCTAAAACTCTGTTCTATTATCTGTACAAACAATAAGCCAACTGTCATAAGGCTCTGTTCTATTATCTGTACAAACAACAAGCCAACTGTCATAAGGCTCTGTTCTATTATCTGTACAAACAATAAGCCAGAAAATAGCGGATGTTTCTCGTTAGAGTTAAATACTTGATGAATTGTATTGTAATGGAGCTACGCATTGTAATCTTTTCAACAGAAAACTAGCGTTATGATTGAAATTAACGTCTTGTATAATCCAATTTCAAGACATATCAACGAAACTTTATCTTGGAATTGAGATATTTACTGTCTATACTCACGTATAAGTCGGATCCAACTGCAAACTGCATAGACCCAGATCTCAGATCTGCCGTCGCATAATGTACTTGCTGATCTGGGTCAATGCAGTTTGTAAAGTTGATCAGAAGAACAGAAAAACATAGATCCTGATCTGCAGGTGTATTATGCGCAATATGCTACGGCAGATCAGTGTCTATGTTGTCAAACGCGAGTATATACGGTTATAAATTAGATGGTCCATCCGACTGAAAGTAAGTGTATTCCTTTATTCTCTGACCAAATGCAGAGTTTGTATAAAACTTACATCTGCTTCGTTACTTTTTGGAATAGGAGCGCAGTAGGTAGAGCGTCGGACTCAGAATCCTAGAAACGCGGGCTTGATACCCGACCAGGTCAGTCCGGGTCGGCTGCTTCAGTGTGTCTTGGAAAGGCACTTAGGTCCCATTTCCTTGGCATGATATAGTCAATACTGTGCTAAAAGTACCATTAAAACAAACCAAATAATCCTTTTGGAAGATGTCTGAAAGAGGATTTCAGCTACTTTACAGGTATTTACTTCTGCAATTCTTGCGGTCATTTATGATATATCTGCAAATACATATGACATAATCCAATCAATTTTACCCAGGTATTAATGCTGATATATTTGGGTTAGGATGCGATATTCACGTTCAGGAAGACTCCAATATATTGAACGTGCGCTTATTCTGTAGGAGAACATGTCAAAGACCATGCCGTCAACACCAGAAGACGTTGAATATTTCACAAATGCCTCAAAGACTTCTGTTATGTTTACTAAGTTTTCAGTTTGCCCTCCAAATACGGATATTAAAAGCTTGTAAAATAACAATTGGAAACATCTCCGAATGAAACAAAACTAATGTACTTTTTAAAAGCGAAAACAAACAATGCGTTGACCCATGAACCATACAATCATTTGATGACCAGCATAAGTACACAAATAAAAGGATAGCCAATATTAGACCGTGGATAAAAGGTAAAAGATGTTATTTCAGTTTTTAATTTACTTATATTTAATGAAGTAACTCATTAAGATATTTAGTCAAAAGTACGCTAACTTTACGTCCGATTTTTTATAAATTTTGAAGAACACAATCCTCTTGAGTACCTTCTGATAGTGAGATATAGTATCAAGCATATAAATTATCGATGCAAGAAAGGGCGAATGGTTCATTAAACTTATGCTAAAGGATTGGGATGTCCATCTCATTCAGTTAGATTTTTACTTATTAAGTTTTGTGTTCAAACCTACAGGGTGTTGCTTAAGCGGTGCATTTAGGTCAACAATACCATCCTTCTATCCAATATCATACCTTAATGGAAAATATATTCATTTTCAAGGTGAAATGCTAATAGTTATCCCATATTTCTGCATCCTCTATAATTAGACATGATGCACTTTTCAACCTTGGATATTTGGCACCAAGTCGTTCCAGCATTTTCAAATTGATTGTTCTTTTGAAGGCCTTCACAATCTGACGAAGCATGTCAGTTCAAACGTGTAAAGTCTGATATTATAAATTTTGATCTATTTTTAAAAAAATTCAATTAAGGTTCACCAGACTGCATATGAATTTTGTTTGAGCCCACGAAAGCTCTCTTGTGTCTATATTCATCGATTTGTACAAATTTGTAGTATCACTACACTAATTAAGTTCCTTATATATTTCCTTCATCGTTCTACATTTGTGATTAAATCTAGTGCATTAGCTATAAGTTCAGATACGCCAAAACTGTTTTACTTATGTTAGGCAACAACTTGGACACAAAATTAGAAAAATAAATAAAAAATCACCATTTTCTGGAAATAGTTCCATTGAAATTTCTAGGAATATTCGTACAATTGCCCTTTCCAAAACCGGCCGAATCACACCTGTTTTCATTGTGATCCTACGCAAAAACCAGCAGGCTGAAGTCAATAAACATAATTTTTTCTGTTTAGAATTCATTGCTGCTCTCTGTTGGATGCAAGTAACATTGTTCACAGGTAAAACCATTTCAAGGAAAAATCAGCAATAAAGTATTAATGATTTTCGTAGGCACTGCAATAGGATGCAATAACAACTAATTATCTACACTTTATTTTGAGTAGTGATATCTTGAAGTGATTACATACGTTGCAACAATTTAACATTGCTTTGCTTTTATGTATCTGTAGCAACACTGAAGCATGCATTCAGTCTGGTTGTATTTTCTCCAGTGTTGCTTACTTCAAAGTACAATTCATCTTACAAGACAGGGGTCTAAATGGAGGGTGGTGTTAAGCTAAAAGTGACAATGTAAGGCCGAAACAAGAGGACTCACTTTAATGTAAGGCCCAAACACCCAGACTCACTTCAATGTAAGGCCCAAACACCCGAACTCACTTCAATGTAAGGCCCAAACACCCAGACTCACTTCAATGTAAGGCCCAAACACCCGAATTCACTTCAATGTAAGGCCCAAACACCCGAACTCACTTCAATGTAAGGCCCAAACACCCGAACTCACTTCAATGTAAGGCCCAAACACCCAGACTCACTTCAATGTAAGGCCCAAACACCCAGACTCACTTCAATGTAAGGCCCAAACACCCAGACTCACTTGTCATATTCATAATAAGATGTAGCTTCCTTGATATGTCTGGGGTAGATAGAACTTATTTCTGCACACTAAGCAATATTCCATTTGTAAATGTCAATTATATGCAATTTTGGTATATTATTTAATATAATTTTGGCAAAATCCGAACCCAGATTGTTGCTTTGGAAGTACGATGCCCACAGAGAGTTTGAAATAGTACTTCTAATCTCTCAATAAATGTTTATGGAGAAAGTATATCACTTGCGTGCACATAGTGTGAAATATCAGAAGTTTTGAGAACCATAGGCCATTTCGGGGATACATAACTTCATAGATATTACTTGCCTTAACATTATCATGCACTTTAGAATAAAAATGTGTGTCATAAACTCATTTGTATGTTGTTTTCCAATCGTGAGAAGATATTTAAGCTGTTATAAATGGTGATATTTTGGAATTTGATGCCTTCAGGGCTAAAAATTTGGTATATTCCTAGGAACTGACAGAAGTCTCCAAGTTTGACATATCATGACTCTCTGTGCTATCTTGAATGAACAAAGTAAGTTCTTTTCTATAGAAACTGTTCAATAATTGTTAGAGTTCGTAATTCTTGTAAAACCTGAATAAGCGTTACTCCAGTTGTGGTATCATATTGTGAAATATTTGCGTCATATTTCTCTATATTTAGGAAATGTATGCATCCTTTTTTATTTTGCTGTATACACGTCCTTCACATCTCAGCTTATACACGTCCTTCACATCTCAGCTTATACACGTCCTTCACATCTCAGCTAATTTCCTTTCACAGCTTCGCCTTTTACATGCCTAGCCACGAGTGTGAAAAAGTCCATTCGTTTGTCCTTTAGTGCGTCCGTCATATCCGGCTAAGTTTGGGTTAAGGTTTCCGTTGAGTTCAGTTTCTCATGCACTATTGGTTGCAGGGTCATTATGATATTATAATATGTGTGTGGATACATCCTCGTATGTCAACAACTTTTTACATCAGTATTAACTACTCCAGTTAGTGGAATTGTGTAAGTTCTTTTGGAAATATGCAAAGTTATATAACATTTCAGTTGATAACGACCGAATTTACAATGACTTGCATGGTTCTAATGGAACTCGCACAAAGTAGCAATTTTAGTTGATTTATGAGGCACAGTAAGCAGTCTTAAACCAATGATATAAATTGATAATCAAGTATCAGTAATTCACTTTTTTGACTGTTAAAGCCTAAAAAAGAAGAATAATCAGATACAAATTTAAACGTATACGTATCGGTTTGCTTTTAATAATATGGATAACTTTTTACTTATGAAGAAAAATAGACCTGGTTATCGCCTATCCCACAAATATACATGAAGATTGTAAAACTGAATCATCTTTCAAAGAGTTTAAGTTAAGTGAGATTGACAAATTAAAATAAAATATATAAGTGTTGGGAACAATGAAAATTGTACTCGACATAAAGATATAAACATCACAAGAAATGGTTTGTTAGTTTTGCAAGCACACAAATGCATTTTAATCATGTTGAAAATCAAAGAGAAGAAAGTATAAAAAGGGACCTTTAAAATACACACAAAAAAAGGAATGTAAAGTAGTTAAAGGAGAATGAAACTTTCTTCTATCCTGATGGCAACTTACTTTTGATGTCATGATACTATCGGTTTTGCTAGAGACTGTTCTTAAGTGATTGACCCGATGCGAGTCGTGAATATTGTCTTCCGTGCGAATCGTAGGCGATACATACGTATCACTTCTCTGATGGTCTTGTCGTTGGCGTAGCCGTGAACGTCATGTTGTTACATTCAGCCTAGTTTGTATGACACTTTTGCGTCTATAGTCATGAAACTTGATTGGTGTATTTATCATATAGATTAATGCGTAATGCTTATCACGGGCCAAAGGAAATGACGTACTTTTTAGGCTTCAGTGACTTTGCTCCGTATTTGGAATATGCTTGGGCGGATCAGGCGAGACATAGCATTATGTAATATTGTAATACGAGATATATCATTATGTAATATTGTGATACGAGACATATCATTATGTAATATGCGATATATAAGTAACATTTATGACCATGAAATTAGTAGTTTCAGTCAACAAATCAACGGAAACAAATATGTTTGATATGTATCATGACTTCACCACATTTTCAAGGGAGTCTCCAAATTCAATGGGCGGACATGTATGTATGTATGTATGTATGTATGTATGTATGTATGTATGTATGTATGTATGTATGTATGTATGTATGTATGTATGTATGTATGTATGTATGTATGTATGTATGTATGTATGTATGTATGTATGTGTATATAAAGTAAGTACGTATTGGAATATTCAAAGACATGAAAATATCAGCAGTTTGATACTTTCGACGGTCTCATTCATATAGATGAAATAGTATTTATTCGAGAAATGCTAACAACAGATACCACGTAATGAATAGGAACAATATGGGATTTCTAGCGTCAATCCTTTCTCTGTTACCGTTATCATTATCCCTCTACTTTTCACAACAGCTCCTCAGTTTGCAAAAGAATGACCCGTACGCTAACGGGCATACATCAAATCATAATCAGGTAATTAAAAATCTGAATGTATCAGTATGCTATATAAAGAAAGCAAAGTTTTAAATTCTTTTCTTTTCTTTGTGAAATAACGTTTGTACATCAAGGTATGCAACATCATTAGGGGCAGGTGGATTCTTTTTCCCGGGGGATACTTTGTCAAAATTTCTACTTGCTATCTCGAAACTTCACTTGTTATCTCGAAATTACTACATTTCACTTGCTATCTCCAAAGTACAACTTGCTATCTCGAGATTTCAGTTTGATATCTTGAAATCGAAATGTTTTTATTTCGAATAATTAGTATCTCACAATTTCAACTTAGAATCTGATAAATTCGACTTTGTATATAAAAAAACTGAAATGCTGACTTTCAAGTTTCAGATAATAATTCGAAAGTTTGGGATACATAGTTGAAGTTTCTTGATTTCCAGTCGAATTTTCTAAATACCAAATCAAAATTCAGACATACTAAGTATAAATTTTGAGATATTACATGTGATTCATAATTTTGAGATACAGGATATAGGAATTAAAACTTTCCAGATACTTAGTATTTCAAGATAGTATCTCCCAAGGGAAGCTGCGGTGGTTCAATGGTAAGCGTGCCTGACTCACGACCAAAAGGGTGCGGGTTCAAATCCTACGACCGGACCAGCCTGGGTCAGCTACCGTGGTGTGTCCTTAGATAAGGCACTATACCCCAATTGCCTCGGCACTAAATAACCTACTTGTGTTGCTGTGTCGTAAAGCACCAAATCTACCTAAACCTCCCAAGGGGAAGAAATTCCACTTAGCCCCAATGCTCTTTCCTACTGCGGTTATCGATAGGAGAACAATAAATATTACGTAAAGAAATTACACAATTAGAAAACAAACGCGCGTCCCTAATGTTTAAAGTCTTACATTAAAGAGAAAATTTTAAAATAGGTATTATGCAAAGAGTCGTTGCTTAACATTTTAGCATTTCATTTTATCAATACAATTGATTAGATCCACTACATAGTCAGCACATGTTGGAGCAGAGATGACATAATGTACGGTATACAACAAAGACCTCAAAGTATGTTTTGTACATAATGTATGGTATACAACAAAGATCTCAAAGTATGTTTTGTACATAATGTACGGTATAAAACAAAGATCTCAAAGTATGTTTTGTACATAATGTATGGTATAAAACAAAGACCTCAAAGTATGTTTTGTACATAATGTACGGTATACAACAAAGACCTCAAAGTATGTTTTGTACATAATGTACGGTATAAAACAAAGATCTCAAAGTATGTTTTGTACATAATGTACGGTATACAACAAAGACCTCAAAGTATGTTTTGTACATAATGTACGGTATACAACAAAGACCTCAAAGTATGTTTTGTACATAATGTACGGTATACAACAAAGACCTCAAAGTATGTGTTGTACATAATGTACGGTATACAACAAAGACCTCAAAGTATGTTTTGTACATAATGTACCGTATACAACAAAGACCTCAAAGTATGTTTTGTTAATACTTGTTGCACATCATTGAGCAAATACTAAATCCATGAAAATAAAATAAACTGAGATATTTAAGATGCTAAGATAATTTAAGGACGTCAATAAAAGTTAAACGGAAAAAAAGTCCATCAATAATCCATCCATTACCCTTTTCTGAATATTGCCCATGTTCTTTCAGAGGATAAATATCGAGAGATGCACAACATCTTTTATAAAACAAAGTTAAATCTCCATGTCATAATGCATTCAAATTAAAGCGATTTCATGTTGCAGCTTGTTTTCCTCTATAATATATGTAAAGCTTCTAATTGATACAAATTATAATAAGAACAAGGCCGAAGTCATATAATGAAGTTCTATTTATTCTTCAAAATACAAATGTAAAAGCGAAAACAAGTGTTATTTCTCTATCCAGAGCATGGTTACGATAAATTATTAAGGGATTTTGAATTTCGGCTGTCTAGATGGAGAAATTCATTTCCTTAGCAAATTATTTTATGAATAACAATTAACTCCCAGACGGTTATTCGTTACGGACTAAGGCAAGTGATGAAACCAAATTCTGACACGCACGAAAATTAAAGAAATATTGCTCTGGATCCAAAGAGCATGGTGTTTCGACCATCATTACAAGCTTTGATTTATATTTTGACATCTGTTAATATGCCCTATGTTTGATTGAAGTCCTGCCGTTTTGACAGATATAATACAGTTTGTTGCTTTTCTCTCATGATTACTTGGATGTTCATCAGAAAACGTGGAAAGTCAATTATACGATGAAAATTACATTTGCCAAAAAGTCGGAGGGAAATGAATATTGCTCTGGTCATTTTTTGCCCCCCACATAACTCACGTCTCCCTTCGCTAGTATAGGTGGCGCTAGTCATACAACTCTCCCACTAATCATTTCAAGCTGAGACTTTTAGGTTTCACAGTTAAGTTTTTTTTAAAAAGTAAGGTTTGGATACAAGCTATGGTCCAAGACGAATACAGAAGCGTCTTGTGCCAAATGGTTGCTAACGCAAATATGCATTAAAAATATCCATCTTGGCCATTACAAAAGGACTAGAAAACTGAGAGGTACACATAATTTATCAATAAAAGATTGCTCGGAAGTTTTTGAAATATTGGAAATAGCCATTTTTGAGAGAAATAAAATCAATCAAGCAAATAATCAAGCAGTCAATCAAACCTTACACCGGCTCTTTACACACAATATAATATAGAAAACAACTTTGAAAAACATTCTCAGATTTAATTGTAAAATCAATGTTTCAGTGTTATCTCTATTACTAAAACAATGATTACATGCCATGAACATACAATATTAATCGTCAATAAATGGTACATTGAAAGAGTTGGTTTTTTTTACAATCCTAACACGAGCGGCAGTGGTTCAATGGTTAGTGTACTGGACTCGCGACCGAAAGGTTGCGACTTCGAATCTTACCATAGGATCAGCCCTAGTTGACTAATGCGATGTGTCCCTGGACAAGAAACTTTAGTCCAATTGCCTCAGCATTACAAAAGCGTTATGTCTTCTTGTGCCATAAAACATGAAACCAAAACAATGTTCACACCAAATTCATTATTTGATGTACCAAATTCCTCTCAATGTTTAACCATATGACGGTTTCTAGAGCAACATAATTTAAATCATGCAGCACATAAATAATGTGGTATGCATATGCTGACATCACTGTCAACATTAAAGAACTTTTTAAAGGCACGCCATAATCTTCAGAAATTTTAGCCTCCTCACCTCCACTTTAAATTTATCTTCCATTCCACAGGAAAGACACGCATCCCAATGCAAACAGTATAAAGTTAATTTTCATTCAGAAATTTTAAGTTTGATCACAGAAATTTTGATGGACGCAAACAATGTTAGAAACGTACCCTTTTGTTTAGAGATGAGACCAGGACCGGTATTTAAGTTAACACAGGCAATAAACATTATTTCTTTAATTTTATCTAAATTACCACCATTAAGAAGGACAACAATTTTGAGCGAAAATATATAGATGGAAAGAAGATAGATAGCTAGATAGATAGACTTACCGATAAAAAACTGTTGAGATTAATTGAATCGATACTTTCGGAGAGGTTGGCATAGTTTATTATCCTCATGAAAAGATAACAACATTGTCATTCTCGTGTTTTTGAAACTATTATCTGATTTGCTTCATACACTTTAATTTATAATATATTTCATGATGGTTTCCCTGTCTTGTGTGTGTGTGTGTGTGTGTATATATATAAATAAATAAATATATATATATATATATATATATATATATATATATATATATATATATATATATATATATATATATATATATATATACGAATACATATATTATGATACAGGTTATAGAATTTTATATCGTACTCTATGGAGATTCAAACCCGGATGCCGGGTTACGGCATCCATGGCCTTGCTTGTAAGCACCAACCCCTATACCATATCGACCATGCACACATCACCAAAAAATGATGCTACAAAAGTTGGTGGTAAAGACATTCGTGCATAGCAGACATACCCGCATGTCGACCCAGTAATTAATTCTCATCTAAGTACACAGTCCATCGGGATTCCTGCTACAGAAATCAAGGTATATAGAAGTTATTACAGAGAATTAAAAATATACACCAAACAGAGCGGAAAGTGCTATCCCTGGATTCTACAGGAGAATGCTTGATAATATTAACATGATGTGTGCATGGTCGAGATGGTATAGGGGTTGGTGCTTACAGGCATGGCCATGGGGGCCTCAACCCGCGGATCAGTGTTCGAATCTCGGTAGAGTACGATATAAAATGTTCTAGCCTGTATGATAATATTATGTATTCGTATTTAAAAATTCTGTTAATGCTATCAAACATTCTCATATAGAATCCAGGGATATCACTTTCCACTCTGTCTGGTGTATATTTCTCTCTCTCTCTCTCTCTCTCTCTCTCTCTCTCTCTCTCTCTCTCTCTTTATATATATATATATATATATATATATTATATATATAATATATATATATATATATATACATATATATATATATATATATATATATATATATATATATATATATATATATATATATATATATATATATATATATATTGACCCCAAACAAAGTGCATGGCCTCCTGCGTGCCCAAATGTTTGCACTTATAGGTCCAGGTTCCAGACGTCGTAAATAAACCCACTACATCTACTTTAATACCAATTTTCTATCTTGAGTTGTTGTTAAAGCAAAACCGAGATCCCAAATGTCATGCATGCGTATAAAGAATGGCGATGGCGGAAGGTCTTTGGTATTATCTTCTGCCAACTTTGCCCGTTGGATTTTGAGTACGGTCCAAAACAATTAAAACATTTGTCCATCGCTATGCTTCTAACTACTCTTTAAAAATACATCAAGGCAGATGATGAATTATAATTCCCTTTGCATATTTAATAAGAAGAAAACTACCCTCTCCGCCCGCCTCCATCCATTCATTTATGTACGCAATTTTTGCCTTCGTATGTTGAGAGAAGTTCTTTAGCGAAACTCGATCCTGTTACTTGAAATAATTTCAGCAAGTTGTAGCAACTTTGTACCCCGGAATTCCTGTAATCGTTCAGAAAGGATATCAATTAAAAAAAGGAATATTAAAAAAAGCTTATAATATATTTCGAATTACTTTTATGCAAAGTAAGTACAGCATCTTCCTCGACATTGACATCATCTTCTAGCCTGTAAAAGCAGTATAAGTCGCCTGACTTTGGGGGAAAAGAGAAATTGATCAATATTTTCATGAAGGTAAAAGTATTGCTAACTTGAGGCTGTCTGATTCATTTGTTGCAAATGTGTCTGAGATTTCCACGTCACTTTTCGAGTCCTTTCAAATTGTATATTATAGTATATACAATGAATGGATTGTACGCATTGTATACTTTAATACTACTAGACTTTGTGTTACGATTGAAGAGTTTGAAGATAGACTATCCTCGACGTAAATATATATTTCTCTAGGAATATAAAAAATGAATGAACTGATATGTTTTGCTTAAAAAAAAGTTTTCTTTATTGTTTATTTGACAAATTGCATCGCCCTTATTGAGCAAAAGGATGGAAGACAGGTCTTTACAGCTTAGTTTATCTTCACCCCGCAAGAAATACAATACATGACTGTTAGGAAAAACTTTTCATTTAAATGTCTCCTATATCAAGTTACCAAGTGCAAGTAAAGAAAAGAAGCATAATAACACAAGTAGGGATAAGACGTCATACTATATGCAAGCAAATAGGTATATGACGTCATAATATAGACAGGCATGATGAAACCACTAGGATAGGCAAATGTGGGAAGTAACATAGAAAGACTTGTAAAATAGGAATATTTGCGTGTGTGTGTGTGTGTGTGTGTGTGTGTGTGTGTGTGTGTGTGTGCAAACGTATGTAATAAATGTTTGGGCAACATTCTTGTATTGCAAAATGATCGACCACTATTATCATATCTTCTAACTGGAAAAGAAAATAACAGTTATGTCGCGACGTTTGTTCTTATTAAGGGATTTTTATGAATGCATCTATCCTCCTCTCCCATCTATCACCAATTCAACTTTATTATCCGCATTGACCTTTATCGACTTTTCTTGGTTGATAGTGTTCTGACATAATATAAACGCAAAAAGAAGACCAATAATGAGGAGACAGACACATAACATTTTTCTTCTTTTGCTTGTGGCTGTAAGAAATGCAAACGTATCAAGAATGTGTCGGTAGAGTTTAAGTGTCTGGACATATCCAGCAACTTAGACATTTAATGAAGCCCTGTGTCGAAAAGTGGCATTTATATCAAGGATAATGTAGACATCTTGGGTTTTATATTATCAGCAACCACTGTTAATATACTAGACCAACTCATTATGGACAGTTACGATAGGGCATGCGTCAAGTAAAACTCCAGTAGCTAATTATACAAGAGATATTATCGTGCATTCATGATATAGTAAAATTGGATTTGGTGGTTTCGTTAAAAAACAGAATATCACGTGGATCCGTGGGATCTACGTCATACGTGGATCTAGTTAAATTCGTTTTTCTCGTAACGCCAGGAAGAGGATTTCCCAGAAATTGGATAAGCGATTTCATTGGCTAATGAGATGATGTAATGTCCTACGCATTTGTAATGATAAGCTGACGTCATACATATTGGCATTTTCAAAGGCTGGTTGAGACACAACTTCCTGCATTGATAGTGGTGTTAAATTATAACCTTTTAAGTTTTCAATATTATTTTGCTTTCAAAGATTGCAGAAAATATTATCTAGATACAAAAATTTGAGGTAGGGAGAAATGTCTTTTTAGTTTCAGTTTTGCCGAAGCGCCTTGTATCTTATCAGAGGCAAGACCATGGTATGGCAAAGCTCTCATAAACTTACGTGAGAGTCTGGATGAACGAGGCAGCATCATTTAATAATGTGGAACATGTCTAACATGGATCGAGCCAGAAGTCCCAATTGACAAATGTTATCACTATGTACATGTTTCAAGGTACAGTTATAAAAACAAGAAATCGGTGTATTTTGGCAAGGGTAGCAAGTATTTGTATGACAGCATCCGAACAGAGTAACAATAACAAGATTTTTCCACGAAGAAATGTGCATTATTTTACCCTATAGACTGGAAAGGGGCGGACATATAACAAGGCTTTATATTTTTGTCATGCGTCCATTAGCTTTCTTTGAATCATCTTACATAGTATCTCTAAATTTATAGGAACGTATCAAAACAAGAATAATGTGTTCGTTTGATTAAGTTAGAATATTGTTAAGTAGAAGTTATATCTTGACAGCATTGTTCAATAATGCAACCCATATTGAATTCAATGTATCGCTACAGTAACTGAGCTAATCAGCTCTTATAGCATCCTATTGTTGTCTGTAAGAAAATCATTAATATTTTTCTCATATCCTACCTGGTGATTTATTATATGGCAAAAGATGTTATTTGAAGTCAGTAGAAAGCAACATTAAAGCCTAAACATAAAATACAAATATTACTGAGTTCAGCCTCTAGGCTTTTGAGTAGGATGATAAAGCAAATTGAGGTGATTATGCCAGTTCAAAAAAGTCACTTTTTGCACAAAATTTCCAATTATTTTCTTCAAACGCTGCTATTTAAAGAAAATCTAACAAAACCTATGCTTATTTCTGGATATGTTTTGTACAAGTTAGTGAAAACAGAAGCAAGATAGTCTTGGTGCATCTGAACTTGTAACTCATGTACTGGATTTCAGGAACAATGTGTAGAAATGAAGGAAATATATTAGGATCTTAATTATCGTGCAGATATCTTGAATAAAAAATGCAATGTCTAAAACACACACACATACCCCCCCCCCCCCCATATATATATATATGAAATTAAAAAACAACATAAACGCAGATAAATTTGTGCGACTAGTTTCGCATTTACAATATGCTTCTTCAGGCACAAAATATTTTGAAAGAAACGGATGACGTCTATATATTTATAAACAATTATGTCATTGACATAACATCATAAATAATATGCATTATCATAAAAATATCATGTGTATAACGGGATCAGAAAGATATATGAGTCTGTAATGAAAATTTGAATCAGTGAAATCACAATGTCGAGATAAACAGTCGTACATATAATCATATATTTTTATACCTGATATATATATATATATATATATATATATATATATATATATATATATATATATATATATATATATATATATATATATATATATATATATGTATACAACATATCAATTATTTTATTAAAATGTTATACAATTTTATATAATGCCTTAGTATTAAGGCCATTGGGATATAAAGTATCTAACCTATTAATCCAGTAACTTTCTTTAATCAGTCTGTTCATCTCTCCATGCACAATATCGATTGGCATGAAAGAAAAATCACGTACAGACTGATTATTTGTATTCAAATGTATTGAAACATTAGAAGAGAACTGAGGATCCATACAAATTTATTTTTATGAAAGCGGTGATTATTCATTCTCTTAGAAACTTGTTGAAGTGTTTGTCCAACATTACAGGTTATCAAATAAATTACATCAGTTGATATGCAGTCAGTGTTATAACGTAGAGAATAATATTCTTTCTTATTGGAGCTACTAAAACAGGTACTTTCTCTAATATTTCCACGTTGAGAGCATCGAGGTCTGTTGCATATATATATATATATATATATATATATATATATATATATATATTATATATATATATATATATATATATATATATACACACTCAATATGTATGTGTATATATATATATATATATATATATATATACACTCAATATGTATCTGTATATATATATATATATACATATATATATATATATATATATATATATATATATATATATATATATATTCAAAGTATATGGATTGTCGGGTCTGTGTTGTATAACCTGAATTACTGGGACATCTCCTTTATACATAGAATTTTATTAAACACGCTGTCTTATCCTATGGTATTCACAAATGCAAAAACCATCTATGGATGCATATTCTATATATAATATTGAATTCTTTCATATTTCAACAAAAATTATTTGAACCTTAAACCTGTATTAATGGGTCATAGACCCGATAATTATAAATATACATACATACATATATATATATATATATATATATATATATATATATATATATATATATATATATATATATATATATATATATATATATTGAGCGATTGTTTTGGTGTCCCAGTCACACTGTTTATTTCTACTCGGTATGTCACATGTCACCTCTTGTTCCTTGAGCTTTGTGCATCATTAAGTAATGACCCTTTTGAATTAGCTAATATCAATGAATCTCACTGGGCTAAATTAACACTGAAAGTGTGCTCCTTTAAACAATTAAACATTTGTTGAAATCATGCTGATCAGCAAATCAATGTTGATGCGACTTTAATTATTCAAAGCAGGCGAATAATATTAATAAAAATTACATGTAACTATGTATTTTATTACTTTAATTTTAATGAAATATTTACAAATATAAAAAATATATAATAAATCACGGTTCCTTATATGAAGGAGCAAATTCTGTTTTCTATGTATAAATTGAATAAAGACCCTACTGTGTACGTTAGTACAGAAATAAGAAAAAACTACTAATTTGATATTTAATTACCGAAATGTACCAGATGTTATGTAAAATTATATAAATATCCGCCTGCAGAATGTAAATTTTAGCTATATATATATATATATATATATATATATATATATATATATATATATATATGTGTGTGTGTGTGTGTGTGTGTGTGTGTGTGTATGCATATATGTATATATGTATGTATCTATGTATATGTGTATGTATATATGTATAATACAATACAATCCCTCTCTCTCTACATGTGATATATACACACCCACACACTGGCATTGAATTAATAAATTTTCATTTAAAAGACCCACATTTATACTTGAAGCTCAGTTATAACAGAGTTGCGCAAAAGTGAATGGTTTTCAATATTTGCTGAAACATTGTTTCGATGTAAGTATTCAGATTTGAAAATGTGCTACAATTATTATCAATAGCTTCGATGATATGTAGTCTCAAAGTTTTGATTAATTTCTCAAGTTTTGTCTGGAAAGGATTATGAGCTACGGGCCTGGTCGTATCCATGCAAGAAGTTAGGGTATACAGACAAACCGTCCAATCCCTCTCTCTCTCTCTCTCTACATGTGATCAAACAATTAAGAGAAAAGAAAGTCACATCCCCTTTTATGAAAAAATCTTGCAAGAGCTTCCGTATAAATATATTATTAATTACAACGAAAGAAACAATCGATACAGAAAAAAATACTCCATAGTTCCGCTACTTTTTTATTGGGAGGGGGCCCCAGAATTAAGTTTTGCGGGGGGGGGGGGGCAGAATTTTGCTACGCCACTGCCTTTAAACAAAACAAAAAGAAGCATACTACTTTGCAGAAATGATTTAATCCAATTGACTGTTGAGATCAATTTGGGAAGATACCGTATTTACTCGCGTATAATGCAATACCAACTGCAAACTGCATAGACCCAGATCTACCGTCGCATAATCCGCCGGCAGATCTGGGGCTATGCAGTTTGTAAGGACTAATCAGTAGAACAAACAACATAGATCCTGATCTGCCGGCGCATTATGCGATGGCAGATCAGGGTCTATGTTGTTTGCATTTGGATGCAACTTATACGGGAGTATATACGGTATATTCAAATCTACTCTAGTCAGTTATTTCAAACTTAAGTGCTTCAATCCATTAAATCCGCCTCGTATTATCAGCGTTTACCTAATGTAGTATGTAATGCAAGCAGGGATTGCCAAACAGCATGTACAAACTGACTGCTAAAAGCATTGCTTCTACCCATTTTCCTTTCCTACTTCTACAAATGATTTATTCTGTATCTACTCTCCTTACACCTCTTCGTACAAAATGAATTGCGCTGTCGCCTTCCAGTTGTTTGTCTTGGACTTCTTTTCGCCAATATCGTGCTTTGTGTCTGGTATCGTAGACAAAACAAGACAGCTGATAAGGTTAATGTAAATAATCGATTTCATCGAGTGAAGGAAATGGCTTCTAATCAAGTTAAATGCCTGTAATTGATAGACGTTTAGGATCCGCACCGCCCGTAATTGCTGTTGGGTGTTAGCCGAGGTTATCGATTGCGGAGGCTCATCTCAGAACCGATACAACAGAAAGGGGAGAGAACCTGTAAATGATAAACCTGTCATTGGATAAAACAATGGTTATCTCCCATTCTATATCTTCATCACCTTAAAATATGATCAATTACAGTTACAACTTTGGCTAAGGAGAACATATTCTTTGCATAAAAAGTCTTGTGTGCCAGTGAAAAGAAAATTAAATGAAACCAGAATGAAAAAATGAGCCTGCTAACAGATTTTACGGTCATTTTTTCTGGGTATATTTGAAAAAGAAATAGCCTAAGAATCACAAGACGTAGACTATTTTGCTATTATTATTGTTATTATTGAATAATTCAGGTATATATATATGTATGTATATATATATATATATATATATATATATATATATATATATATATATATATATATATATATATATATATATATATCCAGGAGCCGCACCTTATGTGACTGAAATCAAACTAAATGCCCTCTTCCTCCTACAACTACACTACTTATAATATTACTACTACTACTTATAATATTACTACTACTACTTATAATATTACTACTACTACTTATAATATTACTACTACTACTAATACTATTACTACTACTACTTATAATATTACTACTACTACTTATAATATTACTACTACCGCTTCTACTACTGCTACTACTACCGCTACTATTACTGCTGCTTTTAAAGCTACTGCTACTGTTACTGCTGCGGTTATTACTACTGCTGCTATTGCTACAGTAACTTCTGCTATTATTGTTCTTGCTACTACTGCTGCTATTGTTACAGTAAACTACTGCTATTATTGTTCTTGCTACTACTGCTGCTATTGCTACAGTAACTTCTGCTATTACTGTTCTTGCTACTACTGCTGCTATTGTTACAGTAAACTTCTGCTATTACTGTTCTTGCTACTACTGCTGCTATTGTTACAGTAAACTTCTGCTATTACTGTTCTTGCTACTACTGCTGCTATTGCTACAGTAACTTCTGCTATTACTACTGATACTACAACTACTACCGCTGCTACTGCTACTACAATGGTCACTATCCCCTCATACCATTAAGTCTTCTCTTTATATTTCTTCTCCTTCTCTATTGTTTAATTGTGATTTTAGTGGTAAATTAGACGTGGCGGGAGACTTTCCAGCGGCAGAGTCCGGCACAGTGGCGTAACTTCAAAGTGAGGGCCCCCCGCAAACATTTAGAGTGGGCCCCTATCAAATTAATGTAAAGCGGAATTTTGGGCACCCTCCTTGCGCCCTCCCCCCCCCCCCTTTGCCCCCTCCCCCTGTATTGCGGGGGCTGCGGAGGCGGTAGTTACGCCACTGGAGGCAAGTGTTGTAATTGAGATATTTCTATTGCTTCGGTTAACGACATAATGTCAATATGTCAATATTTCCTCCACTTCTTTGGCAACCACTGGTACTATGACACCATGACTTTGGTTCCAACTGTCCCATGCAAATAATATACAAAATAGTTGCAAGTTTATATTTTAAACTTTCACAATGAGAGTGTATCATTTTATTGACATAAACATCATAAAGAAAGAAATTATTAAAATAATTTTAATCAGTAAATAAATATAATTTCATTCACTGACCGATCCATAAAAGTCAATATAAACACGATTAAAATTTAAAATAGTAACGAAAAAGTCGAATCGTCTCCGAATTCTTAAAATATTTCACTCAGCAGATTGTACCTAAACCTTGATAACTTCAAAATTACAGGTTGGCAGACCCGATCCTGGGCATTCTGTTCTTGTTATGTTGTGCTGAACGTAAAAAAAAAATTAAAAAAATTAATTAAAAAAAAGTTTTTTCAAACACTCTCAGACTAATTAGGACAAAATGAGGTTTTCAAGAAGATTATTTTTGTTGTACCTATTACTGTAGATATTATTTGATCAGGTTCTTCTTTTTGCGCTTATATCGCATGCAAGAAAAAAATTGAAATATGAAGAATGTGTCTACTTATATATTTATAATAAGTCACGTTGTGAAGTATTAATTTAGTCATTATTTACACACCATTCAGTCCTCTTCAAAAGGCTTACAGTATTTGTTTAGTCATTATTTACACACCATTCAGTCCTCTTCAAAAGGCTTACAGTATTTGTTTAGTCATTATTTACACACCATTCAGTCCTCTTCAAAAGGCTTACAGTATTTGTTTTTGCTGGATTTTGTCTGCTGAATATATTCAAGGATAAATTTTGAGACTTGAAAATAGTTCTACATATAAATCTCTCTTATTAATATATTTCGTGTCTCTACAAGTACAGGAAATTTAATGTCTCTACAAATACAAGAAATTTAATGTCTCTACAAGTACAAGAAATTTAATGTCTCAACAAGTACAAGAAATTTATAAATCTCTCTTATTAATACATTTAATGTCTCTACACGTACAAGAAATTTAATGTCTCTACAAGTACAAGAAATTTAATGTCTCTACAAGTACAAGAAATTTAATGTCTCTACAAGTACAAGAAATTTATAAATCTTTCTTATTAATATATTTCGTGTCTCTACAAGTACAATAAATTTAATGTCTCTACAAGTACATGAAATTTAATGTCTCTACAAGTACAATAAATTTATAAATCTCTCTTATTAATATATTTCGTGTCTCTACAAGTACAAGAAAATTAATGTCTCTACAAGTACAAGAAATTTAATGTCTCTACAAGTACAAGAAATTTAATGTCTCTACAAGTACAAGAAATTGATAAATCTCTCTTATTAATATATTTCGTGTCTCTACAAGTACAAGAAATTTAATGTCTCTACAAGTACAAGAAATTTATAAATCTCTCTTATTAATATATTTCGTGTCTCTACAAGTACAAGAAATTTAATGTCTCTACAAGTACAAGAAATTTAATGTCTCTACAAGTAAAAGAAATTTATAAATCTCTCTTATTAATATATTTCGTGTCTCTTACAAGTACAATAAATTTCAAACTGAGATACGTATTATCTACTCTGGACATGAAGGACAAATTTATTTTATCCAAAAACGTTTAATATGTAAATATTACAATTTAAATATCGATTGAGGCATTTGTAACGAAAACATCTATATAGCTATGAACTCACACTATAAAGAGAAAGTTGGGATAACTCGGTAGTATTCATCGTCAGTCATTCTTAAAAGGAAAGACTACTCTAGCAATTCAAGTCGAATAACAATTGTTAGTTACCTCCCTTGCAATATGTACGCTCTCTCTCTCTCTCTCTCTCTGTGTGTGTGTGTGTGTGTGTGTGTGTGAGTAGATAGACAGATAGCTTTCTCCATTTATCATGGCTTATATATATGGAAAACTAGTGGCATGTTTATTCAGGCAGATAATAATCAAATAAGCACAAAAAGTTAAGGATCCTAAAGAAACATTGTCTAAGTTAGCAAGATATTTCAATGTGTGGATTAAAAATAATTGATATTCATACGTTCATCATAGCTTTAAAAATCATGTCTTTTCAGACAAGATGCAAAATGTGTGAGATTATTTGAAAGTAGTATAACAACGAGGAATTGTTTCGTAAAGTTGGTAAATGAATTTATACAAAGGAAAATTATAAAGTTAAAAACAGCTTTTGATAGATGTGTAAAATGCATAGAGGAATTTATTGAGCGTCAGTGTGCCATTGGAGGGTGAGGATATATGGACCACCAACATATGGCTGAATAGCGTGATACGCATAAATAATAGGGCAGTTTTATAAAAGAAGTGGAGACAAAAAACAAAATGTAATAAATCTGTGTGATATTAGTAACGAGAGTGGTGAATGAATAGACTTTGAGGCTTTTAAATAACGATATGATATTAATACAAATTACTTTACATATCAAGGTATTTTCATCTCTAATAGAAAATGCAATTAATTTGCTCTATCAAAATATTCTTTACCACTGATACCTTGTATCCCTGATAAGCTAAAACTCATACTTGATGGTGAAAAAGGTTATAAAGACAAAATGTTAATAAAATCATTTAAGTAGAGTACAAGTTGAATAACATGCGAAAGATCGCTGGAATTACATTTACAAGATGATGAATGGAATTATATTTACTCACGACCATACAAAATGAATAAGAACATTACATTGCTTTGGTTCCATTTTTGTATAACTCACAGAATTTTGACCACTGATTCATCGCTTTGGTTCCAATTTTGTATCACCCACAGAACTTTGACCACTGATTCCGCGCTTTGGTTCCAATTTTGTATAACTCACAGGACATTGACCACTGATTCCTATCTTAAGCCAACTGCTGTTCTTAAAAATGAAAATTGTTCTTTTGGTACGAGCACAAAGAAAACCATACGACATTTGCTTTGGCAGTGTGACACAATTAAAAAACTTTTGGGAAGATAATAACACCTATGCCATGGATAAATACGAGAATTGATTGTAGAATGGAGTTAGATCTAAAAGTTGTATTGTTTTGAGAAGACTTATCGGATGAATTGGAAGTATTTAACTACATCCTTTTTTGTAATTATATACTATATATACATGCAAAAGATTAAATCTAGTACAGTGCATTTGTTAGGATTAAAATGCTGCCTAAAATGGCACTATACTATTGAAAGGTATACGGCTTTAAAATATGAAAAGAAGGACGAGTTTGAGAAAAGATGGGGACAGTGAAATTTTGTAATTGTTTGTGATTAAAAGAATATAGATAAACTCTCTCTCTCGACGTTTATATTGATTGTCTTGCATACTTTGTATACTTTGTATTGAAATAAGAGATCTGGTATTATCTGTATTTTTGTAGAAACGTCCTTCTAGATTAATTTGTATGACTCTAAAATTAATAACCGCAGTCAGTGTAACATTTACTTGCCACCAGAATTTCAATTTAACAGAATTTCATCAAAATAAATTGAGTTAACAACCTTTATAGCCGACGTGAGTACCGCAAAATTTGATCTGAAGGACGTGAGCACCGCAAAATCTCATCTGAAGGACGTTCTGGACTCCTTAATACTTAATATGATTATGGCAGCTAAGAATTTCCCACAATTCAACTGTAAAAAGGCAAGGAATACAATTAATCACAAATTGGTTGGTAATACATGTTTAAGACATAATATCAGTCTCCCCTTGGTTTGTTTGAGAGGAAAAATCGCAAAATATACACAAGTGGTACTAATGTTTCACACTTTTGGGATTTTAAGATTTATTACTTTAACAACGTACTCCGATGCTGCCAGTAAAAGTCGAACCCAGAGGACTCTGCAATCTGATTACAAAACGAGTCATTTATTCTGATCAAATTAAGTGAAAATTCTAGAACCTGATTTTGTGTGTCTCGATCCCTAACCACCAATTTGTTTTTGATAAATGACCGTCTCCTTGACATTAACCCCAAGGTTGCATTGATGTAGTTACACGAAGTGATTGCGGTCTTTCCGACGAACAAAATGGGTGAGAATCGCACATATAATTGCACCTAGTACATAAAAGGTTTTTGTTTTTGTTTTTTATTTTTTTATTTTTATCTCGGCATTAAGGCAACGACTGAGTTATTACGATTGTTAGTCAACAAAGAAAAATTCCCGTATCGAGTGTTATATTATGTGTATAAAGAAATTCAATGAGAGACGCACACCCCTTGCAAACTTTTGATTGCTTTTGACGGTGTATTTCATGGAACGCCTTTAATATGTCTTCTCTGTCGTTAATGGGAGTATTACATACACATTATGACACGAATTGCATCGGATAAATATTACTTGAGTTAAACTGGTAAAATGGTTTGCAGCTTTGACTTTTTCTTCAGCTGTAGTAGCTAAAGAAATCGTGCGCAAATAATATCCGTGGATCATACTATTTCTTTAAAAAAAGAAAGTACAAAATAAAATGTTTTGGGATGCTGCAATACAACTACTGTGTCTCTCTTTCCAGAAACGTTAAGTTGTATTAAAAAATTGACCATTCTCATGTCATTATAAATGAAAGACTCGCAAGAGATATCATTAAAATTTGATGCTCCAAAAACATACTCCGGAACATTATTAGACCGAAAGGGCCCGGGTTCGAATCAGCCTAGGTCGGTTACCATGGTGTTTCCATGGGCATGGCAACTCCAACTGCCTCATTACTAAATAGCTTATTTGTGTTGTTGTGCTGCAAATCACCACCCCACCCAACCCCACCCCCCAAAAAACAACAAATCATTGGAGAGTGCCATTCCTCATAGAGACAAATCGCAGAGATGCGGTGGTATTGTGCTGATCACGTATAGGACCAAGATACCTAATTGGTGCACACCTCCTGAAGGGTGAACCTAGACCAGAGTGCATAGCCTGCAAGTGTTCACTGACAGTAGAACAAATTTTTGTCAAGTGTATTGACTTCTACTCTGTGAGACAAAAGTTTTTTTGACATGTACTTAGTTAAGAAACTTTAAGATGTACCACCTGAGAAAATCTCTGACTTTCTGAGTGAATGCGGTTAAAATAACAAATTGTGACCCTGTATTTTAAGGATTTTTATATTTTTTTATCGTTATTGTATATTTTTTTTACCTTTTACAGAATTTTAACATCTTTACCTTTTATCTTTAGCTTGTAGTACTAATTGCTTACGTTTATTTGGAAGGGTTTATCTTCTTTAATCTTTTTGCAATTCTTTCTATTTTTACATACTTCGAACTTAAATTTTAAGTGGCACCATATAGCAAGTTTTATGCTGAGTCCGATGACCTGCCTTTACATCCTAATACATACATACATATACCATTCGGGGACGATTTGTTTGTCAAGAATATGCATGATAATTGTGGTATAATTTGTTAAACACAGAGCCAATGGTGTGAATACAAAACTGATGTCTTGCTGAATGCTGATATTGCGTTGATATTCCGATCAAGCATATCTTGCAATGGTAACCTGACAGTTTCACATTTTATATTGTACGATTCAAAATGTCAATAGGCTATGAGGATATCTAGGGGTCAAAACTGTTACAATAATGAGTGAAGAACAGTTTCAGTAAAAATTATTAGAGTGCCCCGTGGGGCACGCTACGAAAATAACCGTTTCACGATGTCAATGTCAACACATGATATCTTGTAATATGGCTGATACTGCTTTAAGTTTACTCAAAAGAAACATCATTTCAAGATAATAACATTTAATTTTGTTGTTTCAAATATTATGAAAATATTTTATCTCTATTCTAATGGTGCTTGCTTTTATCTGAATGTTTTAACACAAGCGATACTATGTTACCACAGAGACCCTTTTACAAATCTTCCTTGGAAATTCAGGACAGATGGATTTTTTTTGTCGACAATTTGATGCAGTTTACTTTTGTTTTCTTCTCAATGAACATTTCATACTCATTGAAAACGTAAGACCAACCGACTATTTTAAATAATAACTTAAGAAGTCAGGATGCAAATATTTTAGTAAAAATTATTTGAAGAAAAGTAAAATTATATAGACGTCGCGCAGAGTCTTGGAGCACATTCGCGTTAAGTGACGTTGAAGCTAATAATCAGGTAATTACATTAAACATCAGGAATAAAACTGTGTATCCTATGAGGATGTGATGAGTAATGGAAATTATGAAATAAAAGTCACTAAAATTATTAAGATAGGGACAATTATCCCAACGTCTGCTATATACATGATACAACGATACATACAATCGTAAGAAATCGTTTATATACAAAAGTATTTTAATTATAATTATGTACATTACTTAAATTACATGTACTTTATCCTGTTTATTAATGTGCGTAAATTATGATAGAGGGTCTCCATCAGTTGCCGCATTGAACGAGTTACCGCACTTGCCGCATGGAACGAGTTACCGCAAGATCGCTACTTATTCTAAGTTCTATGAAGAAATTTGGTAAGCTGCGAATATAAAATGTTCCTTACCATTAGTGCTAGGTATAAATTGTATTCGTTAAACAAATAGTGCACACGCTCAAGAATAAGTGGGAGCCCACTTAGCAGATGCATTTACTTTGCCAATAATTGAGCTGTTAAAAACATGTACATTTTTGTATGCATAGATGTCACGTTTTGTTTTCCAACGTGTATCCATTTATGTCATTTACATAGAGATGTACAACATACATGTAATTTGTAAATTCTCACTTTTGTTTCGGCATTACTTGAGAACTTAATTTTCTTACATTCTAAAAAGGAATAATGTATTAATGAGTGCTTTTTATTTTTCTTTGGTTGTTGGTTGAATTTGCACTTAGATGAAGGTATTGTATGTTTCACTAATAAAGATTATGAAGTGGCACAAAGGTTACAACTATTGCAAAAGTACTTAAAAACAAATACAAATGGAGACTCTCAGGTAGATCGAAACTTTTATTTTTATGAACCCAATAACTACGTATCATTTTATTAGTTTTCTTTTTATTTATTTTTTCTTCTTGTATTTTTGCTTTGTTTGTTTCATTAAAAGTAAATAATTTGGGGTTTAACAGAGCTGCAAAACAATTTTATTTGAACTTGAGTATCGTGACGTAAAATTCGAAACGCCCGTCTTGCGTTGATGGCGTCAGCGTAAAGAAATGATTGGACATGGATATTGCTTTTCATAAACGAGAAGAAATCTTCCGAATATAGTGATTATTGATTTAATTTTCATGTTTTGTACATGAACTAGGCTTTTTTCACTCACGTAATAACTTTCCGTGACTGATTGACGCATAACTTTCGCATTATTTTAACGTTTGCGACGGAATGACAAGAAACAGAAAGAAAGAAAAAAAAAATCATGTGAAAACATGTTGTAAATGATAAATCAATGTATACATACTTTACAATGAATCGGACCTTTCCCTTAAAGTATAATTTAAAAAAAATACCAACGCGGACCTTTCCCAAAAAGTATCATTTTTTTAACAAAAATACCAACGCGGTTTAGGACTATTGAAGATGACAGTTTCGTGTCGCGCTCGATTTGTATGTGATTTGAAAAAATATACTCTTCATGTTCGTCCATGCAAATTGCGCTTATTGCAGAATGCAACGTACACTGAATACAGTGGCGGAGCGGGGGTTCGAGGTGCCCGACAATGTTCTTTAGTGGCAACCGTTCTGAGGGGCCCGGGGGCATTTTTCTTTAATGGCGCCCCTACCTTGCCACAGAGAACAGTTTTTATGGCAGTTGTCAAAGTCCATCCTCCCACCCCACCCCCATCTAAAACCCCTGACACTAAGGTGAGGTGAAATACTATGAAAATTTTAGCTGCAAAAAAAGAAAAAACCTCCCGTCAGCGCTCCCTTTCGCCTAACACTCGGGGGCAATTGACCCCCCAAACCCTCTCCCCCTCACGCCGCCACTGACTGATATAATAGCTGTTAAGCTCATTTTTTCAAGATTTGGAAGAATCTGCAGATTGTGAAATTAGAGTGTTTGGGCGACTGGTTAAACGATGCAAACCGTGATGATAACGGCACTATGTACAACACTAACACAATCTGTTTCAGACGCACTTCCGGATTACTTTAGGGACATTGGTACCCCTAAAACAAATGAAAACTATGATGAATTATTTCGTGCTCAAATCGAGGAGTGCCTGGAACAAATAAAAACACCTCTTACCAATGTAATAACCCTCCGTTTGAACAAAAAATTAGCATGAGTAAACTGAAATCGTCTGTAAGATCTCTAAAGAAATCAAATGCGATATGATACAGAATGAAAATGCTTTCTATGGTGGTGATATTATTTTACGAGTTGTGACAGACTTGCTTAATGCTGTTCTCTCTACTGAGTATTTCTCATCAGACTTCATTCTTGGTACCGATAAACGAAGGTCGTCCCAGAAGAAAAACGGACCCTGATTAGGAAAAGTCAGGTAACACGGATAGAAGTTTTGTACAAACTATTTGAAAAAGGTTTACTATCAAGAAAATAAATTTTCCTCAAAAATAAAAAATCTACCTTATTAAAATAAACAACAATAAGTATTCCCTGATCTTTTTAGTTTGCACAAAATCATAAAATATAATCTAGACAATGACTATTCATTGGCTTCGTCTTTAGAAACACGCACAGTGTTTGACGTTGTATGGCGTAATGGTCTGCTAATCAAGATATTTAACTTGGAATTTGGCGTATAAACTGCCACGCATTTACTGACTCTCCTTGGTATATATTAAATCAATATGATATTTTGCCATTTATTATTAATATTCTTCATAAGTCAAGGGGAGTTCTTGCATCATTTGTATACGTTATATTTATTAATAAGCTCATAAATAAATTGTCAAGTTGAAAATAATCTTCAAAATAGGATAATTAGATTGTTCATCCACTACATTGCAGATAACATGACACCTCTCGCTACCTCACAAAAATGCTTTGCCAAAAAATTGCTAAATATTGTAAGGGAATATTTCAGAAGGTACGAAATTAAAGCAACTCTTGTTTTCGATAAAAGAAAATCATATGCAGCTAATAATACAGCAAATTTACAATTTGGTGATGAGGTTATTACAGAGCAAAAATCTACTAAGCATTCGGGAATATTGCAGAATGCGTCTTGCAAATCCATAAATTGCACGAGTGAGACGTGAATAAAAAAGGCGAAGAATAGTTTGTTTTAGCTTTATCTGTGATAGGTACTAAACCTTTGGGTCAAAGTTCAATTACAAGCACAAATTTGTACAAGGCAGTTGTCTTACCGTCTTTACTCTATGGCTGATTTAGAATAACTTAACAACACTATATATATACATGAACTGTCAAAGTTTTAACATATGGTCACCAAAATCGTACAAGGCTTATCTCAAAGTACAACACCAGACGTGTGTGAATTTATGATAGGATTATATATACTTCCGGCGGAAATAGATATGTGATAGCTTCTTTTCTCTCGAAACTTTGCATTATCCCAAATCTGGCAAGGTCAAAACAAATCTTTCATAGAAGATTATTCTTATTCATAGAAAATACCCCCCCCCCCCCCACCGCTACCCCCCACCCCTACCCCCCGCCAAAAAGAAAAAAAAAAACGTGCACAGGTTTCATCCCAAATATCTGTCAATGAATTGAGCAAATACAATGTTCTAAATACTACACGACCTTATGTTAAAAACGAATATGTTCCATCAGGGACTATGCGAGAAAAGACTGGTTAACCACTCCGTCCGTCAATATGAAAATAAGCTATGGCTGCAAATGATTCACACGGACTATGATTTTGTAAGACTCAGACAGCTACATAACTAACAATGCTATTATACCTTGTATTCTTTACATAGAAACTACCAGGACCGAACTTTGATTGATCTTATTATAGGTCTCTGGACGCTAGTACCGCTTGACCAATGCCAGATATGTCCTGACTATAATTATCAATATATTGATGTATGTCAGCATATTGCGTGTTTATACCCTAGTACATTACCATTAAGGAACAATTTTATGACGTATGTTCTCTGATAAATATGAAATGTCTCTACAGGTTGAATTGAATCAGAGTGATTAGGAACATTTCTTACTTCCATTACTTAGAGAAAATAAAATAAATACACAGTTAGAAAGCAGGACAGTTAGAAATTTCAAATATTCTTGCTTCGGATATTTACAGGTGTCGACAAACAATATTACTGCCACTAAGACAGCACGCTCTGATGTAATATTTTAATGCAATATTTGTAATGTCTTTTTTGACGGCGACAATACAAGACTCTGTCTTTTAATTGGATAACTATTTAGTATAATCTTTTTTCTTCACAATAAATATTGTCAAAATAGTATATAACCACTTTTCTATACATATCCAAGTGTAAATTCTTATAGGATGTACCAAGTATGTCCATTTACCTGTTGAGGCGTGGTAATATCGTTTTCCTCCTCACGGGAGGAGACTGTGGCAGTCGACCGAACCATCCCTCATCATGTAATACTGGGTCAGTACAGGATTTAGAACAGCATATATATATTTTGTACAGTTTTCGTTTCTGTTTATATGTATGTATGTGATGAACATTTGCAAACTTGTACTAAATGTACCCCGTTCTATTTGTTCTCATATTTTTCTTCTTTTACAGATACATATATACATTTTGCATGTAATGTTATACATTTTTGTTTGTTTGTTGCATTGAATAAAATATCATAATTGGAGGAAAATAGAATGAATGAATGAATGAATGAATTTATCTGCGATTGAGTCTTTTCAAAATGCATTGACTGTAACAATTTGAAAATCGTCTTTATCGCAGAGTTGATACCCGATTATAGGAGAATACATTTTTTTATTTTACTGAATCAGGTCTTAGAAACCTTCAATTTCATAGATAATTTGCCATAATTCGTTTTAATTATTTCATACATCGCAGGTCGATTTCTTCTTCTGACGCGGAAGTCGCCTTTGTGCTCAATTGCCACGCGCCACGTCAATGTAATATGTAAAAAATGAAGACTGATGTCGTTCAACACGGAATATGATGTTACTTGATATAATGATGATGTAAGAAAATTTTAATAATGATTATTTCGAATTAAAGAATGAAGCTTCAAATGAGGTAAAAACAACAGAGAAAAAGGAAAATATTTTGATAAAAAAAAATATATTAAAGAAAATTTATATAATAATTTTGACGTTTGAGTAGCAGAAAACAACAGATGAAACTCAAAATATTCCTGTACTCTAATGAAATCTATGGCTAATGAATGTACATGTTTATCAATTATTCGCCAACTTCAAACAAATGACTCGAAACAAGCATAGTCAAACCAGGATACCTCAAATTTACTGAAAAAAAAAAGATTTGTGTAGACTTTTGCATAGACGACTCTAACGAAGAATTATCAGTTATTGAGAATGTAACACTGCTAAAATATGATAATCTTGAAACTAATGAAAGTAAGATTGTTGAGGCCATTTTAGCATGACAGAATAGTACAGTTTATGGTCCGGACAATATCAGCAATATTTTATTAAAGAATACATGTACAAGATGTTCCATTTGTACATCATTAGTACACCCTTAATACGTTGCAGCATTTGGCTGCATTAAACAAATTCTGAAGCAATAAAAGCTGCATAATGTAGTACCACTTTTTAAATAAAAAGGGGACAGATCTATTGTAACTAACAACAGACCAATATCACTCCTTTGTAATCTCGGTAAGGCATTGGAAAAACGGTCTTGAAATACTTGTAGAACTATTTACATCAAAATTACTTCATATATACATATCAGTCAGGTTTTATGTTCAGCTCATAGATAATAACCATTCAATATTTGTTATAATAGACGATAATACACTTTCATGAGTTGTTTTTTGTGTGTGATATATCTTAAGCTTTTGATAGGGTTTGACATAAGGGTTTATTACTAAAATTTAAAAGTTATGGGAACGAGAGATATCATTTAAAATGGCTAGACGATTCTATTACAAATAGAACTCGGAGAGTTATTGCTGACAATGAATATGCAAATATCGGTCTAAAGATTGCAGGAGTCCTGGAGGGACGAGTGCTGGGCCCCTTTTTATTTATTACTTATATTAAGGGTATGGCTTATACTTTTAAATCTCTTACTCACTTATTTACAGACGACTCTTCTGTAAAATGTAGTTCCAACCACCCAGTGTTCATTCAAAGCGTCTTATACGAAGATCTTCAGAAACTTTCAGCCTGAGCTAATATATGACTAATAAAACTTGGCTAATATATGACTAATCAGTTTTAATCAATTTAAAAAATTCAGACTGGGCTAGTATATGATTAATCAGACTGGGCTAATATATGACTAATAAATTGTAATCTAAAACAGGAATGCATATTGTTTACAAACCAGAATTTAAACTATTTTTTGTTCATGGCCGAATATAGAAAAATGTAAAGCTATCATGTCTGCAAATTAAAGAAGAATCTTAAATTCATTGTATAAATGTGTACATTTTGCGCAACAGCAAAGTTCAGAAAATAGCTAATTGCGTATAAGCAATTATTAATTAAATTTCATTCTAGGACTAATAGAATTAATTATAATTTGGTCTGTACATCTTATGTAAATTTAATGGGGTTTTTTAATGCAGTTTTCATTAAATGAGATGTACATGTTTGTTATATTTTAAGCTCAATAAAATTATGATAATTATCGTTTTCTATTTAATGCGACATGAAGTTGGTGTTCTGTTCTATTCTGTTGGTTTTTTTTTTTACCTTGTCTTTAATTCTCTGCAGAGAGAATTCTATTTGTTACATCTCATCATCATCTACGAGTCACCTTAAATTCAAATGGCGCTTGGTCAAACCATAGTATTCAGTCTGCCATAGGTCGCATTGAACACCTTAATGAATTAAATTTCATTCTTTCGAAAGATAACTTCAGCAAGATGTACCCGACTTATAGCCTCCCAATGCTTTAATATGGATCTCAAGTGTGGTCAACATTTAGTGCTTCTGGTTCTGAAAAAGAACTCGGGCAAACTTAATACCGGATTCCTCCTGTTATTGCTGACATAGTATAGAAAGAAAGTGACTACTATTTCACTTTTTAGTGCATACTATATGATAATGAAAGATATGTAAGATTTCAGAAACTCGTCATTCGACATTTTGATATTGATATATGTACTCGTTGCTTTGAATGGAAATGACTCATATACGATTGAATACAACATCTCTATTCAAAACAGAAATGCGTATATTCATTATCAAAACAAAAAGATTTAATAAAACATAACTGATATTAGTCGTAAACAACTACTATCCCTTTTATATTGTCATCTCATATCCACATAAATAAGTAAATTAAAAATTATGCACCATACAAATTTACCACTCCAAGCTCTCTCTCTCTCTCTCTCTCTCTCTCTCTCTCTCTCTCTCTCTCTCTCTCTCTCTCTAAACTTGTTTACGATTCATTTGCCTTAAATAAATTTTCTCTATTGCAATAAAATATGTTTAAACCAGACCCAAAAATCCATTGACAAATAGCGAAATACCGGTCAATCCGCAAGTTAGATTGACATTTCAGTAAAGAATCAATATATGTTTAAAAGCAAAAAGTAACAAAGACTTCAATCTAGAACTGAGATCTCCGACATAACTGAGATCTAACAGGCAACGATAAAAGTTTATGTTTTGCTGACCTTTGGAATTCCCTCTCCAATTATTTTTAGTAGTCTATCAGATAAAGCGTTGAAGTTTGTATTTGGGAGAGTTATCGCAAGAAAAGATATGTTCCGAATGACATTTTTCACTTTCAGTACTTTGAAAGCTGTAGTTTGATTGGGTAAATCAAAAGGTCAACATAACATGATATTGTTTCGTTGCCTGTCAGTTTTTGTTATTAATATATGTATATCTCGCTTGTAGTCAGATAGTGTGTTGTTTACTATAAATCAGACAACGATTCCCTTAAATAGCAGTTTTGTTTTATATTGAATTAGGTTTATTTGTAAACATTAACGATGCATTTTTAGTAAACCTCGGCTTTTTTTTCTTTCTTTTCATATGGCGTCTCCCAACTCTTTTACCTAAAGGTAAGTGCAATTTTCTTCACTACTTATCAAACATGCATGCATATACTACAGTACAGGTTAATTTTTATCAAATATCCATCCATATACTACAGTACAGGTTAATTTGTTATCAAATATGCATGCATATACTACAATACAGGTTAATTTGTTATCAAATATCCATCCATATACTACAGTACAGGATAATTGTTTTCAAGTCATCAGACGTAAAATATTTAAAAACAGCAATGCGTCAATTGAAGACATCTTTTGTCTTTTCCTGAAACCTTCTGCAATGTGATACACCTTTGAAATAAATATCAAATATTTATAGTAGAAGATGCGCTTTTGCTTGTCTGAAATCGTCGCATGTATCTCTCAAGTACATGTGTATGTTCATTTTTGCAAACATTTCTTGTGTAAAAGAAACACATAAATGTGTACAGTACATAAGCATTTAAACAGACAGAGATTACACGGAAAATTGGGTGGGTGGGGAGGGAGGGCATCGTAAGAAGAGTATGTAGACCTTCTTCAACAAATACCTTTTATCAATCGGTCAGAAAGATCAGACGGTACACTATAGTTCAGTATCATAAATAGTTAAAGGGACTATTGTCCTAAATATGAAAGAATTGTCAGACTTAGACCGTTCGTTCACAAGAAAACCACTGTATCAGTGCAATGTTTAAAACTTTCTGTCAATTTATTTTGCCTTATACATTCTATAGCAAAATAATGTTGGAAATGATAAAATAGAGACAAAAATCGTTAGGATTTAAAAGGTCAAATACTTTCTCCTGGATTCAGCCGAAATGTAGTTAAAAGCGCATGCGTATAAAATCAGTGGAAATCTATACGTAAATAATAAAAGTGCATGCACGAAGGTGTAGATTTTTGGAAGAAGAGAGAATAAAGGTATTACCCTTTCCCTCATCGAACATTTGTGTTATCTTCTTACTAATTTTGTTAAGAAAATGATGATTTTCAGCATGGCTATTGTAAGCTTTCATAAAAAAAATGTCTCGCTGTTTAGTTTCAAATTGCCTGTCTATGTCTTCCCGGCATATACTGTTTGTTTTCGTGCACCATGTCACGTGTTTATTCCAAAGATCTATGTTTACTGCTTCAATCGTTTATAAACAATATTATTAATTTCAAAATCACAACTCATATTTTACAGATTTCTAATAAGTAAGTGCCGGCCAATACTTACATTCTGTTTCAGCAAAGACAAAATTGGTCACATGCGCCTCATTCCAACTGTTTCATTGGACACATAATAGAAATCTCTCAAACAGGATATAAGCAGTTAAGAATACAATGTTTTATGTATATGTTTACTTGTTACAATCGAACATTCCATATAGGTATAGCAATTGTTCCCTTAAACAATAATAACGCAAAGACTGTCTCTACCTATCTGCAACTTATTACCGGACTTAGTCCCAGACACAAGTTGCCTGAAGGCTCCGCTATATTGAATTTATTGTTTGGTTAGGAAAGACAAGAAATTTAAACAAATAAATAAGTGTCAGGGTGCGGAAATAGTAGGTCAGGTAATCGATTTAAGGCAGGAATATTCTTGTTATTGTAGCCCAGGTGTGGGATTTTGCTTTCTTAAGAGTACTTATTGTATTGCTGTCGATAATAGGAAACAGTGATCCACTTTTCATGCTCTAGTTATCATACATAAATTGTTCAGACTCAGTTGCATGCCCAAGCTGGACAGGGTAGTGCTATCGCGAGTTCTCTCCGTTACACGTCTACTGTACATATATGCAGATCCTATTTGAAGTCAATCTTACATGACTAATGCCTCACGATTAAAGTTATTGCGAAATTCTCTGGATGTAGATCATGTGAATTTGATTCCTAAGAATCATGCCATATAAGACGTTTTGGAATTTCTGAATTTAACGTAGATTGGCATAACATGTACGTTTAAATAAGTAAAACTGCATGTAAAGCCATGTTGGTGCGTACAAATACACGCATGTAACAATTTAATTCTGCACTGTTATTAGATTGGTACCTACATAGCAACCTGAAATGCTGCAACAAAATGTGCATACGCCCCGCCTACGTACATAAGAGACAGTACGAGAGTTGATTGAAAAGTTTTAAAACAAATGCAATATCTTCCAAATGGAACCATTCAACATCATAAAAATTCGCCCGTCAATAACTGCAAAGGTCTCAATTTAGGACGTGCTATCATTTTTAAGTTGATTACGTTACACGCTTAGTGACATCATTTTGTATATACTTCATATATGCAGACGCGGTGGCAAAATGGTAAATGAGTTCGTTGTCGAACAGAGTATGAGTATAAAATGGAAAATCCTTTATACAAATAAAAGCTGACTTGGATTATGTTTATGTGCCTAAAACACTTGCTAAATATGGAATTAGATGCACGAAACGTGATGGTAGGGAGATTGTTAAAGGTAGAAAAGGTAGACCTAGGTCATCTCTTTCAAAAGAAATAGTCGATTCTGTGGAAGTATATATGAAGGAATACAGACGTATTACTGTCTGAGAGGTACCAGACAATTTTTATATTTGATACGGATGTGCAGAGGAAATTCAAACCAATGAATAGGGAATGCATAGGGTTTGTGCCCATTGAGAGGTTTGGCTTTATGGGGTTTAACGTCATGTTTCAGCACATGATAGGCTATACATAGCGGCCAGTATATTTAGTGGAGGAAGAGCCCGAGAAGACCCCGGGAAGAACCACCGAACCAAGCTTTCTCACATACCCACGTTGGTCGAGCTGAGACTCAAACTCACGCGAACACAGGTGAAATGTGTAAGTGATCTGTAAAGACGAGCGCCTTAGACCACTCGGTCACCCAGGGCCCCTTGTTTGATAAAGAACAAATGAAGATCTGCAGAAAATTATTATACAGGTACAAATTAAAAAACTATAATTTGTTAAATAAGATCATTACATGTGATGAAACTTGAATACACTACCTTGAACCATAGAGTAAGAGATAAATCAGTGTATGGACGCATACAAGTTCTCCGCCGCCTATAAAAGCACGTGTTTCCAAATCAGCTGGAAAGGTTTCCGACAACAATTTCACGAATATTTTTTCAAGTTCAATTTTATTTAACTAAAACGTTTACCATTTTGGCTGACTTAATGTCATTGATTATAAATCGATCGATGCCACGCTTTAAAAGCCGTAGATTGTTGCTTTGCTAATATATCTTATTGACAACTAGAACACTCTTTATTTTCTTTATGTGACTTTGGTTGTTGACATATAATAATATGTCCGAGACATATTCACCTCCGAATCTTGATCCACTGAAATCTGTGGCATGGTGTTCACTTTGATGGTTTTGCATTTGTATGGTCAGCTTCCAACCGCGGATGATCCAAATTATACATTTTTTCATGCCATATTCTGTTTGGTTTAAATAAATAGAAAGAAAAGTTTTCGTTTCTAGTTACCAAGGCGTAAGCTACCTTTGTAACGACAATGATGTTTGTATTTCGGTTATTCCTAGACAGAGAAAGTATTGCTGTTCATATACAGCGTAAAACTAAAATACTGTTTAGCGTTAATGATGGTGGTCTTTTATGTTATACATATACAACCGATTCAATCATTACAACTTAACGTAAAATATAAGTCTTGGTTAGGCGTATATGGTGAACAATTATTCTAAAATAATATGAATTTATTTCGTGGGTATTAATTTTCATGCTTTTGCCAAAAATGACATTTTCCTCGGTACTGAAATTGTTGGATTGAGATAGAGTCGAATTGTTTCTAAAAAAAGGGATCATTGTTCGATGAGTCCTTTAATTCGTGGTTTGCAGCAACCACGAAATCCACGAAAATTGGTAACCCACGAACAATTGAGAATTCACGGTATTAATTTCTTTCATTTGTTTCCTTCAGGAAAGAACTTGCAAAGCATTCCAGTTAAACTGACGTGGCGATACTTCACTGTGTAATTTCTGATTTCATTATTTTATCATATACAGTCAGTTTACTGGAAAATGTATCATCTTTATTTCTTATATCTTCACTCGGTGAATTACTGAAAATAACATACTATGGAACTAATAACATACTATGGAACTAATAACATACTATGGAACTAATAACATACTATGGAACTAATAACATACTATGGAACTATCGGTCAAATGAGGTCTATCATATTTACAAATGTTCTGTTGGGAGCTACACGAAAGGTGGGTGGCAGAGCTGGCGAGATTTATCGAATAATTACTCTCTTATGATGAATTAGATTTATAGTTTACTTAATCTAAACCATGAGAGTCTGACTCTACAAAATCAACTGAAAACTGTGTAAGGTCTTGACCGGTAAGATCAATGGAAAGCTGTGTAAGGTCTTGACCAGTAAGATCAATGGAAAGCTGTGTAAGGTCTTGACCAGTAAGATCAATGGAAAGCTGTGTAAGGTCTTGACCAGTAAGATCAATGGAAAGCTGTGTAAGGTCTTGACCGGTAAGATCAATGGAAAGCTGTGTAAGGTCTTGACCAGTAAGATCAATGGAAAGCTGTGTAAGGTCCTGACCGGTAAGATGAATGGAAAACTGTGTAAGGTCTTGACCAGTAAGATCAATGGAAAGCTGTGTAAGGTCTTGAATAGTAAGATCAATGAAAAGCTGTGTAAGGTCTTGACCGGTAAGATGAATGGAAAACTGTGTAAGGTCTTGACCAGTAAGATCAATGGAAAGCTGTGTAAGGTCTTGACCAGTAAGATCAATGGAAAACTGTGTAAGGTCTAGACCAGTAAGATCAATGGAAAACTGTGTAAGGTCTTGACCAGTAAGATCAATGGAAAGCTGTGTAAGGTCTTGACCAGTAAGAGCAACGGATTAAAATTCATTTTATACCCAGCGCTGATATGTTGTAACTTTCATTTCTCTGTCTCTCTCGAAGATGATGTATCTTACTCACAGTGGCTTTTGAGTAAAGCACATCGTAAATTATTAAAAAGAAAGTGCAATAGTTTGAGAAAAGAAATATGAGTGAAGCTTTTGTGCGGTTGAGAATTTTCTGTTTAAACCAACGTATACAAACCAAGATGGCGAACATTTATTACTAGAGCATGGGAGTGAAAAATCATCGTAATAATTTTTATGGAAAAATGTTGCTCTGATTATCTTAGCAAAGTTCCTGCGATGTCATGTAAAAAAAATCGATTATTTATCGATATTGCGAGACCGATAATCTATAACGATTCGGAATCAGTATTGACAGCGCTAGAGCGTGGGGCTTATTCACGTTGTCTGCATCATTGGTAAGAGTGTCGTGTGACGTCACAACGTACGCCCTTGAAAGTCTCATTCATTATTACGTCAGGGTTCGTTTATTCTTTTGCTGTTACGCTTGGGGTAATTTACGAATTTACTGTGCAAAATATATTAGAATCCTAAATGTCGGTGAAACAAGTAATATTATATGTAAGAATGAACAATCATTTGTCCAAAATTCGCAAACAAAAGCTAGATTCAGTTCCGAAACATTTTGCTTCCAAAGGTCACAACGAAAATCATTTTAGGGTTCTGAGGTTGAGGGGGGGGGAATCACGGATTTATCGCGAGGGAAAACAAACATTTTGGATTAAAATACTCTGACCTTTAGACCAAAATGGACTTAATGGGAAAGTTAATTGACTTTTGAATTCGGGGCCAAAATGCACACTGGCTGTCACTGTTATTGCTGTATAAGCTAGATTGTATGATGTCATGCAGTCAACAAATTAAAACCGTCAATAAAAATCTAAAAACAAAAATTACGAAAAAAAAAAAAAAAACAGCAGTGGCATTACTGTCATAATATTCACATCGTTTCTATATCTATTTTACTCAATACAATGAAAGATCGCACAGTCAAATCGATATAAAACTTTTAATTGTACAAATATCTTCACAGAACATTGGATAGCGTTCTCAGAACCCTTGCATTAAGTTTTAAAATTGCTTTAAAAGTTTAAAAGTATAGGGCTTATAGTACTTTATGTTTTTTATGTGCACTCTTTTTAACTTCTAAATGCATATTTCATCCTCACGTCGTAAATCATATTTAATTCTGCTCTTAGACCACTGATCGTAATCAGTCAAAGCAAGGGTTAGTATATACGAATCCGCCGCTGTGCTATCAATAAAATAACTGGAGTGGCGGTATTCTCATTTCGTCTTCTCGACTTCCGTTTTTTTACAAAATTTTTTAAAATAATATACATTTTCATGCGATCGGATCTTGCAAAGACCAAGAAAAAACTCTTTGTTATTGAGTGTTGTCATTTAATTGATCAATGTAACGTAACGACAAGGAAAAACCGCCCATGGTTGTACGACTAGATTGCAAAAACAATTTTGTTTAAATGCTGCAATACTCTTATAACGTATCCATTTACCAAATTACATAGATTTGCTGGCACGTCTGAGAAACTTTGGGAAACGTACTCATATACCCAAATTACGGAGCGTTTTAAATATAGGTTACATTGACGTAACTACATATCAAATCACGCGACTCGCATGTATTGCCTAATCAAAAGTGATGACGCAAAGAGGTTGGACTGACGGACGAAAGGATAGACATTATCAAATGTAAAGAAATTAATTCGCTGGTATTATAATAGTCACAATAATATATTGAAACAAACCAGCTTAAAATCATCGAAGCATTTAAAAAACAAAAACACGGTGAATTTTTTCAGCTCTTTCTGATTGATATATAGAGGATCTCAAATGCGAACAAATGCTGGAACTTATTGAACGAGTTTCATAAATTTAATATTAAATAATTACCCATTTGAGATTCTGTTTATCACATAGTTTTTATGTTAGTCTAAAGAGTTTTGATAGAAAGAAGAACATATGATTTTCAGCATGTCATTAAATTCTAGCTCAGACGCAGAACGTTTCAATTCTTGCGCGTGAAAATATAGCCCTGAACGCGAGTTGAATCAATAATACACAATTCGATAATCAGTAACATTCGAAAGCAGACTTTTTTTTCACAAATTATAATTCAAAAAGCAATTGTCCTTCCAAATCAATCGAACATTTGACGCAGACAACATCATTTTTCAACACTCGATCTCCAATGGAAATTCCTGTGTGATGTCACATAGTTCTCTCTGGTCTAGGCCGATAAAACAAGCCCCAAACCACCCCAAAATATGTGTTGATACTGATGGACTAGTTCAGGGTCTGATATCACCTATTCATAAAATCGAGGAATTGTTTGCAGACAGATCTGTCCGCAGCTTATCGGTGTACATTTTAAACACTTACCGGTATTTCTCGCGTCTCTTGAGCTACCGTCGGTTGAAGGGTCCTTTTGGCTATATGTACAGAATATTTCCGGATCAAATCCTGTGCTTGACGACTTGTTAATCAACGTGGAATAACACAACCCCGTGTCCTGCAGCGATTTTGAATTTCATGGCTACATACGACTGTTGCCAAATACCGACAAGTGTCCAAACTGTACGCTGGTGTGCTCCGGACAGATTTGTATGCAATAAAATAGCACATCAGACGCCATATTCATGAATTTCTATGAGACTGTTTGCAACGTGTCTACTGATAAGCGTGTCTATTCCACTATGGGCATTCACCAAAGATGCAGTAATGGATATGTCAGAAACAAATAGTATTCCAGTTGTTGGATATTACTGGATGCATACATCTAATTAAATATAGACTAGAAAGATGCTGTGTATAATAGTAATTCAAGGTCTAATGTTTTATGGCCCGATATTTGCATTATTTGATTTGGAAGATAACTTTCTGTCAGTGGGAGACTAGCATTTGTCGACATTCTCTACATAAGAGAGGTCAGTTTATTTGCTCCTATTTAGGTTGTAATTTAATCCACGCTTGTTTTGGATGTGGGGTGCAATGTATTCATCTTCTAGTTTTACATTCGGAGAATTCCACGTAGGATAAATTGGACATGTTCCGACATACGTAACCACTACTGTGCGTTTTTGTGATAGTCGATCGTTTCTTCCCAATGTCAGTTTGGCATTCGAATGGAAAGACGGCAGCCATATTGTTGATAGTGAAAAAAGAACATTTCCAGAAGGTGGGGCAAGGAAAATTCCCACGGTCGCAGCCAATCAATAATGAGAATACTGCGCAAGAATTTCATGGGCTATTTGGACCAATCAGGTTAACAGAAAGTGATATGTTAACTTGTTTACATATCAACATTGTAAACTGCAAACACTGTATGTAAAGCGTACCAACTATGTGAAAATGTCCAATTAGTTTCATTTGATTTGATAACATGAAGGCTTGTATTTCTTTTCGATTGGAGAGCTGTGACAGTTTTGATGCCCATTCCTAATGTCGAACATAGATTTTAAGTGCAAGTGTAAAAGTGACTGATCTCACTTACAAACTAATGCTGACTCATTTGTCCTTAGATAATTTGATTTGGCATTTTCATATTTTCGAATGTAAGAAGATTTGTGGTTAGGATATATTTTTCAACCATCTTAAAGTAATATAAACTGCAGAATTTGTTTTTATGGGTCATTGTTTGATACGAATAGAATACATAATAAAATGTTGTTGTTTGGTAAATGTGTGGTTTACGTTTGAAAACCATGCAACAGGATTTAGATTATCAAACGTTTTAATTTCATATTAAAATAGAGTAACTTCATATTAAAATTGTATAATTGCATATTAAAATCGTATAATTTCATATTAAAATGGTATCATTTTGATAACCAAATATATATATCAAAAACAAAATTAGACATACTGAACAAGCGTTGGAGTAATTAGCCCTCGCTCCTTACTTAATCTTATAGATCCAATATATGCAGAAGTTAGGAGATTTGAGTATGTGTTTTTCCTCATTTCTCCCCTTTATTGTCTGCACTTATATTATCTTAAAACATTTTCGTTTATTTTTGTGTTTGAAAAGAAATAAATTTAAATATACCCTTAAAGGATGCATTTTCTTATATATATAAATTGGTCTTTTTATGCCAGACTTGGAATATATGTATATATATATATATATATATATATATATATATATATATATATATATATATATATATATATATATATATCTTACCGCAATGTTATGACTATGTACTCAGCTATCTGATTACATAAAAAAATGTAAGTAAGGGGATAATAGACTATGGTCATATATATATATATATATATATATATATATATATATATATATATATGCAGTGCAACCTCTCATTACCATCCACCACAGGGACAGAAAACATTTGGCTGCGTAAAGGAGGTGGATGCTCTAGAGAGATAATAGCGTGAGTGAAATAATAAAATGGAGAATCAATAACGGGCTGATTATGAGAGGTAGTTGTTAAGGGAGGTGACCGTTGTGGCAGGTTGGATTTTATCTACATATTCTAATAGTGCAGTTTCGAATATCTTTTGTGTTCAATTTCGATATTGTGATACGGATGCAGGATACATTTCGTTTGTGACAGCATCTAAGACCTCCAGATAGTTATCGGTGACATAGATTTTAAGAATGTGAAATATATTTAGTAAATTGGAGTTAAATGGTATTTGAAAACCTGTTTCGTCCGATAGGTCTTCCAAATTAAGATGCTTTTTTTAAAAAGTGATAGGAGCGATGTCTCGATAGGTTAACGCTTCTTATGAGATTCACCTTCTTCGCTGGCGACTCGAGATAGAGTAATATCTCCCGACATCCAAACCAAGATAATTTATTTAGCTTTGACGTGTGTTAACTTTGTTATCTTAATAGTGAAACAAACGTCACGGCAATTCACACAAAGCGGAGTTTGTACCATTATGAAGCAACAATATATAGTGTGTGGACAAAAAGGTAGAATTCCAGATAATTTTCGTTCGTTGGCTTCCATAGGCTTTTCCAGCACATAGTTCCTTAGGTAACTGCTTTAAATAAATGGCAAATAATAGGAATCAGGTGATAATTACATTCTTGGCTGCGGTTGATAATAGGTATGTTTTATCTTGATGCCGTGTTATTTAGTCACGTTCTGATGTTTTATCAATATCCCATAGAAGAAACTGGCACGAAATAACACAGTGATTTCGTCAATATTTCTCATCGTTAGTAGGTTGTCAATTAGTGAAAAGAGCAGAACGTCTATTTTTCCGAGTCATTTGATAAATTCCATCTTCACTGATATCGGTACTGCTACAGAGGCCAAAAGCACAGATCGCGGGAGAGGTTCTGATTGCCTTAAACAAGCGTTTGTGTATCATCTGGTGAAAGCACAATTGGTCGATCACATTACACAAACCCTCTCTGACTTTCTCGCAGTGAATTTCTAACGGAGTACGATAAGTGAACAAAAATATTCTCCACGTGAGTCTGAAAGGAATAAAAGTGTTTCTAAATGTGATTTGGTTAGGACTCTTAAATAATATTTGTATATCATACGGCGATACAGACTTTCGGAGTGTAGTTGTATTAAGAAAGACACGTTCCACTCTGACATTTATAGCAATTTAAGAAATTTATAGCCAGCTAGCATGGGTCAACGGTTTATTCTTTACCGTTGTATATACATTCTTTGTAATGTGTCGGTGCTTTTGTTTTCGGAGAGTACATCCCAGTCTATTTCATATCTGAAAATGGGGCAGCAAGTCAAAACAGTGTACGGGACTTTAAGGGGTCTCCGAAGGGAGTTCGCCACAAACTTTTCTCTTCGTCCAGTTGAGGCGTATTTCGGACTTCAATATGCAATTCTGAAAGGGAATACGTTACGGTTCATGCCTCCGAAGAATCCGATTGATCGATTTGATTTTGTCAAAAAGTTTGTGAAATATGAGCCTGCATGCCCGCAGAGGAAGTTAACTGAGAAGGAGCTTCCTCATTTAAATTTGTCTTACATGAGACGAATAATGGAATATACAAAAAATAAAACAGAAGAATGTCTGAGATTAAACCTTTACGTGCCAGTGCAAGGTAAGTCGAATATGTTGTAAAATTTACAAATACGTATATGTAGTATTTTCACTCGTTCCTCATATATTTTAGGCTAGAAAAAAATGCGCTCTCTGGCTCTGCAAATTGGAATGCTAGAGGCAAATATGTCACATATCTGGATATTACAGCTTTATTTGGTGGGACAAGAATGGGAGTCCTTCAAATTTATAGACACGCTTTACCGAATGCACCATAAAAAAAATTAAAAATGTCTTCACTGCACGAATTGATGAACGAATCTATTACAGAATGTAGCACTTTGCAAACAATTTCATACTATTACCATTGACTGTGATTAAATTGACTGGAATTAAATTGTTTTAGGAATGAGAATGGATTGATTACTAACACTTTATATTGATATGAATTACTTTATGAAGAGTAACTACAAAGAACTGATAAACTGCACACATCACTTTATCCGTGCAAGTTTCCCCTTTACAAATCAACCCATTCTTCAATCAATCCAAATAGAGGAAGACAAAATTCCAAATTATTTCCAAAGAAGACGTAATAAGGGATAAGTGTAACCAACGATCGGTTCCTACTTTCTCTCGTATATATATATATATATATATATATATATATATATATATATATATATATATATATATATATATATATATATATATACACACCCAGATAAGAAAACCGAAAGACTGCTACAGTATAGGCAGAATTACAATGAAAGGAAGAAGCAGTTGTGATAGTAATGCTTTTGTGTTTTTGTGTTGTGGACTGAAAAATGAGATTGCTCAATCAATTAGGATTTGCACTTTAATTTTCATGCGGCAATTTAAAACAAACGCGAATAGTGACAAAATAAAAAGTTCGCTACTCACGACATTAGGGAGTCATGTAATTTTTGTTATGTACTTAAATATGAAATCACTGATAAAATTGAGAAAGATTTAATGGTTCCTAATTAACAAGCAATCCATGTAAAATAATGCATATTCTTGTGGTACATTTAACACATTTTTTAAAGAGAACAATGTATATGAATGTCAACTTCGTGAATTATATAAACCTTAAGTTGTCTTACAAAGCCTTAAGAAATCGGTATTCTAAACCTTACAGGATTTCCATAGACAATTAGAAACGATAACTGCAAATAATCCTAATGGCTACATTCATGATGAATGATCACGAGCATTTTGTCTCAACAAAGTGGTGGTGGTGGGGTTGTTGTTGTTGCTTTTTTTTTTGTTTGTTTGTTTAAAAAGAACGGAATTTTAGCAAAAGCCACTATATCTTTGCTAATTTATTATTATCTCCCTCCCCCCTTCGATCTCCCAGAAACGCAAGCTTTTTAACTGAAAAATATTACAAATTAAGAACAGGTGTGTGTGCTTTTGCTGTGAACACAGCCTAATCAAGCTCATTATACATACCTTTCATCTCTACTCTGGCATTAGGCTTTGTTTTTATGTTCGTCATACCTCATGAACCTCTCTGTTTTACCCATCTATTTTACACCGATGGACCTTGGGAAACGTAAGAAATATAGCTAGGAAGGATTTTACAGGAGCGTTCCGGAAAGATGTAATCCTGTCTGAAGGATAAGTATTTCGAGGTCATATGAAATATTGTTAGAGTGATTGGAATCTTGTGTTTTTATGTGGTTCGATGAGCAGCTGTCGGCATGTGTGCCCAAGGAAAACTTACAGGAGATGAGGAGATGTTGTTTAGCAAAAATCAGAGAGCTGAAATGTTTTTTTTTTTTTTTTTTTTTTTTTTTTTTAAGAACGGTAGACTCGTTTAATTATCGAAACAGTATAGCAGTCACGCTCGGGCCATTCCGCCACTGATTGGAAAAGCACAGAAATACTACAGTAGACGGCATTGCATGTATATATGTACATTGTTTACCAAATGACGTTATGTGCACATAATGCCAAATCATAGCGGTTGTTGAGATGACTTATTCTTGGCCGAAACATTACAAATTTTCTTTTTTCAAGCATGAACTCACAAGATAACTTTCTTGTACTGAACTTATGCAGATAATTTTATAAAGCTTTTAATATGATCCATTTTGACTAGCGTACTTTTAGTATGTGACTGAATTCTCCGCCATTTTAGGGCCATTTCCCTCCTTCTTACGCTGTATCACTCAACCAAAGTATTTTCGATATGGAATTTTCCGGAAAAGCCATGAGGTGTTCAGATTGGTAAAATAATAACTTTATTTGTTTTGTATAACAAATGTCTCCACTGCAGAGTAAAAAGTTAGGAGTCTAAAATATACGCACACACACACACACACACACACACACACATATATATATATATATATATATATATATATATATATATATATATATATATATATATAACAATAAAACCCTAAATTGATTTAACTGTCACCAAAATGTAATCGGATCATGTACATGTACATATTTATATAAAGAGGTCTACCAAAGTTTCACTCCATACGTCAGCAGTTTCGGAATGATTCTGCTAACAAGGCATTCAATAAAAAGATCAAAGTCCAAAGAGTTCTAAAGTATGATAAAAAAAAATTAATTGCCTAAAAGGCGCCAACAACTAATCCTATAGTGTAATGTATGTGTACATGTTAACAAGCATTCCAAGGTTTGTACTCAAAAAGTTAATTCCATAATTCCAGAAAGTGCAAGAACCCCCCTCCCCCTCCCTTTTAAAATATATAGGAAATCGAAACAAGTCAATAATATATGCATAAAAACATGCATGCCAATTTTCATTCGTCTACTTCAAGCCTTTTCTATGTTTGTGAATAACAAGAATTTAAAAAAATAAAAATAAAGTATAAAAATTAACTGAAAAATGTGCATGAAACCCAAATATACTTCCATTGCATGAAACGTCTAACCAAGTCATCTACACAATTATTTGTCTTCATTTGTCTACCGCAAGCTACCTCAATCGGTTCGCGAAAACGGATTTGGAGCTGACGTACGGACGGACAGCAGCTTTTTATTGCAGTAGGGAGGATAAAAAAATACAACAAAGTGATGAAATTACATCCCTTATTTAAGAAAAAAAAGCCATCTTGAATTGAACTTTTCTAATTTCTTCTCTCTTCTAATTTTTCTAACTGCTCACATCTAACAGGTTGTGTTCACGTTTTATATGATATACATATATCAAGCTAATCACCGTACACTTACACAAATAGATGCTTCGCCCTGAATGAGAATAAACCCAGTCTTGTTCCACTCAATAATGAGCCATCCAATATTTAAGTGTAAAACTTGTTTTGTCCTGCATTTGGTATGAGGATATAGATACAACAATCTATGGGTGTAGGGTAATTTGCCACACGAAACGTATCACAATGTTTACAGTTTTTTTTTGCGATCTTCTCTTCTACATGTACAAAAAGTACGATTGACTAGGAACTTCAACCTTCGATACTTTACAGATCACACGAAAGCCGGTGTTCTGATAGTCCGAGTTTCCTCTGACCCTTCCTACGCCATTTTAGATATTTTGACATTTAAGTCGGGGTGTGGGGTCAGATCCCATTGCCTATCGATAAATTGGAATTCGCCACCACCAGATTCATCAAGCATGGAGCACGTTTCAACGATGCGTTTGTTGGTTTCACGCGATTACCGCGTCGGAATGTGCTCTCTGCTTGATGAATCTGGTTTTCTCCAGATTGTTGCGACAGCGACATGTTTCTGGTCGTTGTTCTCGGAATAAATATGTTGAGAATCATGTGTCCTATATATTTTTTTTTATACAAACATTACGTGACTTTCATTTAATATTTTCGATTTTGTTTTCTACAATAACACTGGAAAGGGTTTCGTCTTGTTGATATCGCGTGACTATTGGACCTCTGATGTCATGGATATGTAGGATGCGAGATTTATGTAGTCATGTGACTAGCAATCCAAATGGTGAGTACCAGGTCAAATTTCATCAATGCTGTGGTTTCGTCTTGTCTGTCAGCGGAAGAAAGACTTAACGAATGTTATACTCGCAATTTCTGAGAAAATAAATCATCGTCCTATCGATTTCATGCAGGTATGGCTCGACGTAAGGTCGTTTAAGTTTGCTAGTCCCGCTAGTAAGTGGCTACCCTATGCTGGTGGCGGCGAAATATAACTTTTCGATCGGCAATGGGCTCTGACCCCACCTCTCAACATAATGGAGTGGTACGGGTCAGAGGAAACTAGAACTAATGTTCTGATAATTAACATGGATTCATGTGGCATTGGACAGCTTGGTCCAGCGAATCTTTTTACTAAATTATACTTTTTGGCGTAATTTTGATTGATTGCAATTAAAAAGAAATTTATAAAACACTTCCACAAACAGCTGAAGCAATTAGCTTGACAACTAGACATGAATTCAGTGTCCGTTACATAACACAGTTTCAAATGATTAGTGTTTTACAATAGTCAGTGTCAAACCAAGCTATCCGTAACATTGGCTCTCTTCTTTCAAACACAGTACCTACTCTCTGAATGTAGAATGAGCAAGCAAATAGAAAGTATGGTATATCAGTTAACTGGTTAATGATACAAGTACAGTCAAATAATAAATAAAAAATGTAATTGTTTGTTACTTTAAATGAAAAAACTTATCATCCAATAAGTTGTGCCATGTGAAACCTAAACTAAAACTGACGCTATAGTCATGAAAAAGGAACAGATATTGCTTTAATGGTACAAATAACTGAAGCCTATAATAAGACTATTAAAGTATTATATTATATAAAAAAAATAAGTTTGAGCGAAATTCACGAATGAATAGATTGAAAAAGAACAAAATATTTACATGGAACGTATTTAGTGTTCACGCAATCGTTTTGCACCTTTTTGCACCCTAAAGCAGCAAGCCAAGTAAAGCAGCAAGCCTAGTAAAAAAGCAGCAAGCCTAGTAAAGCTTACACATTTTCAAAAGTTGTAAATGGATATTGAGTTATATTGTGAAAAGAATTCAAACTGAAAAAGAGAAATGTAATACAAATATAAATAAATAAATGGGCATTAAGACATAAAACTAAAGCGTCACAATACATTCACACAGATATTGCTATATATCGTCATCTTCACCATGTCAAATACCGTCCTTACTCGCGTATAACTCGATACCAACTGCAAACTGCATAGACCCCCAGATCTGCCGTCTCATAATGCGCCGACAGATCTGGATATATGCAGTTTGTAAGGACTAATCAGTAGAACAAACAAAACATAGACCTTGATCTGCCGGCGCATTATGGGACGGCAGATCAGGGTCTACGTTGTTTGCATTTGGACCCGGCTTTACACGCGAGTATATACGGTAATCAGTTTTCAATATCTATTCTATGGCTAGATGTACATATTTGATTACCACCTACAATTACACATATCTTTCATACGTAAGGACATTACCATTGAGACTTTAAACATTAACAGTGTTCAGGTTTTCCTTTGATATTACTTGTCAGTGAAGATTTATTTGTTCGTTTAAGTTATATCATTTTGACTTTCACATTTTAAATCTGCATATTCTACCCAAGAAGTATGCTAAAAATCTCAACCTTTACTCGGCAAAGCCATTTACAATTGATAACAATTTTCTGAGGATTTGTTTTGTTCCGTTTATATTTTTGTTAGGTTTTTCATTTTAAGCCTGACTTTTCTCTACATGGGTACTGTTAAGTTTGTCAGGACTATTGGGTGTGGGGGTGTGGTCATCTTCTTCCACACTTCCGGCTCATTGATTTTTTGCGGTAGGTTGACATCTTTGAATTTTTGTTCTTTTATTAGTTTGGCATCAAACTTCCGGCGTTCGTGTACGTGTGTTGACAAAAGCTTTCACAGTGTCTTTCTGTTGGTGACCGAGTCACTACAAGAGAAGAAATATGAACAATATCACTTACTATTAAGTTTGGGGTTTATACGGATTTCTTGGCAATTCTTTTCGTCTGTTCTGTTCGCTCCTTGAGAGTATCTATGGCAACTGCGTTCGCTTTCTGTAAATTATCCATGAACGGAATGCCATAATCTCTGCACGTGGGCGAGATTTTTTTTAATATCACTGTCATCGTGGAGAGCTGATTGTGCATAACAGACCGTGGAAAAGGAATAAGATTGTGAATTCCGTATTGATGAGGAATTGGCAATTGTTGTACGGCGAGTGGACAAAGGAAATTAGTTGGTCACAATTCATTTGGTCATCATCTGTTTTGATCGACAAAGAATTGACCATTGAGGACACAATGTGTGTGCTTTGTTCGTTACTATACAAGGACGCTGTCGACATCTCAACACCCTGGACCTATTGTCTCTGTTTCAATGTAAATCAGTGCATCTTTTTATTCCAAGAAAATTTCCGTTTTTATTGCCCGTAACGCTTCAATACGAGCTGGATACACTAGGGATTCTGATTATTATCATTCATATGCATAAAAAAAGAACAAGGAAATAGAAATTTGTTACAATGTATATATTTCAAAACTGTGTTAGACAGGAATTTAATTAAAATTGTCATCTTTTGATCGCAGTACCACTTCACTGACAATATCAAATTTGGCTATCGCTAAAACGAAACGGGCTTGACTGGTCTAAATGGTTGATTTCATTTTAAATATCAATAAGGTTTGAATGAACAGTTTTTAATTGACATGATCAAGCACAGCATTCTACTCTGCATATATAGTTTCGGAGCATCATGTATAAGGTAGACCATGAACAGGTAATGCATTCATTTGTCTAGAAAGCAAACCAGTTTAAAAATGGATTCCTGTTTATGCAGATGAAGTTATTTACAATGCGAGAGAGAGAGAGAGAGAGAGAGAGAGAGAGAGAGAGAGAGAGAGAGAGAGAGAGAGAGCGATGGGGGAGGGAGGGGTAATTTGTTCATAATTCTTAAATTTCCATTAAAAAGAAGAAAAATACACGGCTTATATAATTCTACAGAATTAATTAAGGTTTTTGATCAAGCGTTAAACTACTATTTTCAACTTTAATTTAGACGTCTACATGAAATCTGACTTTTAATCGAGAAACATGGGTAGGTAAAGAAAGAATGCATGGAAGGTGACAGAAAAGTTTTTTTGTTTTTGTTTTCTTGTATTTCTATCGGTATCATTTCATGTTTCCAAGCCAAAAATTCTATCTTTAATTTAGGGGTTATTAAAGGTGTTGACAAATGTAAAACAATTTTGTGAATATAGAAACTTATGTCATAAGTCTAAAATTTCAACATAGTATATTCGAAATACAAGCCATACAATTATACATTTTGGAGCTAATTAAAATGGAAAGATTTATGATGTATTAAAAATCTACAACCTTTTCCTTAACACTGCCTCTTGATATAAAAAGTGCTGATTGTAACATGGCCAGTGTTTTTTTTTTAATTAACCTACTCCAGAATGAAACAGATTATGTACATATCCTGACCTGTATTTAAGACTGTTCATGTTCCAAACAAATTAAGAGTGCATCGTGAAGATTTTGTTGTTCATTATGAAAAAGTGGCAGTCTGGAAAAAGTACTAAGTTTACTGGAATTGTTCGATTATGGTCACATTTATGGACTTCGTGTGTCTGATTGCTTTTTCCATAGCAAGATTAATTGAATCAAGAGTTTTTAAGACCCTAACTATCTCGAATATATGTTATCAAAAACACTGAAAATAAAAGAGTTATTGACTGCTAAATTGGTCCTTGGTTCAAAAGAGTAACTGGTTGCTATGAAAAAATATCAGGTTTAAAATAAAGAAAAGAACCATAACCACTCCAACTCGTGCCGCATTATGCCCGGTCTACATGCACTGTATCTGTTATTCTTTGTATTAGAGATAAGATGAAAATAATGGCACTTGACGTGACAAAGAAACTTTCGAAACTTCTCGGTTAGTCATATGGATTACACCTCGAATGTATGCCGACAGCTGCCATTAGGACAACCTGGGATATTTACGAAAGAAGGAATGACTGAGAATTTGCTAATGGATCGAACTATTATTTCAATCGCAACTTCTCGGTCAATCCATTCGTAGAAATAGCCCATGGGGTCCGAATATATTGCGGTTTCTTTTTTTGCGGAGAATTTTCCGGCGAATAAAATATATGATTTTTCTGCTAAGTACTACGCCGACATATATCTGAGACATATTTGTGTCTCGCAGAAATAGCTGAGGTGGTACGAATGACAACAAAGCAGTTAGATAAGTATAAAATTATCTTCTAAATGACATGGATTATGACATGGATGATGACACGGATGATGACATGGATGATAAATGGTTCATATTTTTAATATGACAAAAATTTTGCTGGATTCCATTGTTTGTACTAAACAAACTTGATATACGCAGTAATTGTTATGTTACTTGATAAAAGTTAAAGGTCGGTGTTTACCGAAAGTAAAATCTTTTATGATACATAAGGTAACGTTAGTAGAGAAAGAGGGTGAGGAAGAAAGGTCCAGGGAAAGAGCATGGCTTTTTCAGATTATCGGAATGTATACTTATCTCAATCTAAAGCAAAGGAAGAAAACATTCTCTCTCTCTCTATCTCTCTCTCTCTCTCTCTCTCTCTCTCTCTCTCTCTCTCTCTCTCTCTCTCTCTCTCTCTCTCAGTACCTGAATAAAGAAATATTTGAGGTAATTCTTAAAATCACTTGGAATATTCGTAGAACATTCACATGTAACCTGCAATATGTGCAAACACAGATTTAAAACGTCCCTAGATGCCAAAAATAAAAATAAAACCTCAAAAAATGTATGAAATTTTCGAACAATAATGTGGGAAGTTTACTAAAAGTGTAGGGGTGGGGATGAAGACTATATGGGTTAATTTAATTTATTCTGTTGCATGGAAAGCGTAGGGAGAATTATATTGATATATTTTGGAAATTTTCAATAAAAACAACAACAAAAAAAAAAGCTGTACACATTCAGTTAAGTTTTTCTCACAGCTTTCTTTTAAATGGTTGGCTACGGTATATATCTGACATGATCAAAATACATAGAGATTTTCACCGATATAACTATTTCAACAAAGGTGTAAAGGTCAAATACTGGGGCCAGTGCTTTGTTTATATTTTAAAAAAAAACTTCCGTGGCAAGTGTAACCAGCTGATTTAATAGAAGGGAATTTTCCAGACTCTTTATTATTTTACAGTCAGAATGTCTTGATGTATTATTTTCAATTTCATCTATCAGCCGGAATGCCTATGTGAATTTTGATTGACTTCTCCAAGTCACTGCATTGAGCTGGACAGCTCAATGCCTCTCGCTAGTACTGACATTAAAGAAAATTGTGTTCACGGGGAAATTCAATTCTCGCTATTTTCATGGAACCAGCCCCATCACTTGTCATTTGTACTTCAAAATCTGAATGTTTGGAATTTCAATCAGTATTTACATTAAAAAAATAGCGTTTCGTTAGGCTGATTTATTGTTTTGTTTGCCACCATCGTATAAATAAGGACAAGATATTATGAAAAACGTCAAGCATTACAATCTCACGCAGTACAAAATTAACCGTACATCTTTAATATATCGTTCACTACGAATGCAAAATACATTAAATTAACATTGAATACACATTTACGAATCGATTAATAGACGGCCACTAAATCGTTCCATTTATTCCATTTGAAAAATGCAGCTACATGTTTTCGGTAAAATTAAGAAAGAGCTTGAATCTTTGAATAACGTTTTAGGTTATAAATCCGCACTTTTCTAATAGTTACATGCATTTTCAACTGAACGTTGCAGATACATTTTTTGTCCCCAAGTTTGTCTTTAAATGCAGATTTGAACATAATACTAACGAAAAAAATGAATTCAAATCATTAAACATACATATCAATATGCCATATATGAAGCAAATAAAATATCAGTAGAAAGTCATAAATCAAGGTCTGATTAACTGTAAATAGATCTCGCCAGTTTGATGTCCTCGCCATAACTTTGGAGGCCGCCAGTTTGATGTCCTCGCCATAACTTTGGAGGCCGCCAGTTTGATGTCCCCGCCATAACTTTGGAGGCCGCCAGTTTGATGTCCCCGCCATAACTTTGGAGGCCGCCAGTTTGATGTCCCCGCCATAACTTTGGAGGCCGCCAGTTTGATGTCCTCGCCATAACTTTGGAGGCAGCCAGTTTGATGTCCCCGCCATAACTTTGGAGGCAAGAATATAGTGTTACCCATGTCAGTCCGTCGCAAATTTTATTTCCTACTCAATAGCTTTTGAAGGAATTTTTGGATTGAATCAAATTTGATATAACGGTTTACATTCAGAAGACGTAGGTCAGATTTTCACCGTTTTCCGGAAACTTTTACATTTATGGCCCACATTTGACTTAGAACTATGCCTTTCAATCTTGCTTTCGTTCAAAAACTTTGAAGGACTTCGTAGATTGAAATAAAATTTAATACAAGACTTTTCATTAAGAAGGAATAAGTCATCTTTTTACATTTTTTCTGGTACAATTTCACGGAGTTATGGCCCCTGTTTAAGCTGAATTTTGTCCTTCAATTTTTGAAGATCTTCATGAATTGAAATCAAATTTGGTACGAGGCTTTTAGTTAAAAAGACCTAAGTTAAGTTTGACTTTCTGACAAAATGTTACGGAGTTATGGACACTATTTGAGTCACAAACTTTGCCCTTCAATTTCAAACGAATAACTTTTAAATACCTTTGTGGATTGAAACCAGATGTGGTGTGAGGCTTTAGATTAAGATCTTGAACAAGTTTCATTTACACGGTTTGCGGACAAACTTTTATAGATTTAAGGCCTCTCTTTGATTTAGAACTATGCCCTTTAATTTCGCTTCAGCTCAAGTACTTGTGAATGATTTTTTATAGATTTAAGGCCTCTCTTTGACTTAGAACTAAGCCCATTAATTTCGCTTCAGCTCAAGCACTAGTGAATGATTTTATAGATTTAAATCAAGCTTGATATGAGACTTTTCATTAGGAAGACCTGGGTCAGGTTTGATTGTCACAATTGTCTGGCAAAATGTCACTGAGTTATGACCCCTTTGGACTTAAAACTTTGCCCTTCAAACTTTTGATTGTCTTCTTGAATTGAAATCATATTTGGTACGAGGCTATAAATTAGAAAGATCTGGTGAAGTTTGACTTTCAGCGTTTTCTAACAAAATCTTGGGACGTTATGGCCCTTGTTTGACTTAGAACTTCGTCCTTAAAATTCCGATGAATAACTTTTGAAGATTTTTGTATACTGAAACCAGATATAGTATGATTTGTTATATTAAGAAACTATTGGTCAAGTCTGATTTGCATTGTTTTCCGTCTAATTTTTATGAAGTTATATCCCCTATTTCACTTAGACCTTTGTCCTTTTATTAATTTATATTGGCGCGGATATCTATGGCGTCTAAGTACATTTCTAGTTTGTCTTTGTTGTCTTTGTTTACAAAAATAATACTCAAAAAGACAACAACATATTTTATTCCAAATTTTCGTTTGTTTACATTTTCGAATAATAATAATATAACAAACTCTACAAATTAAGTATGGCCCTCCCCTTCATAAATATTACTTAACATTAACATGACAAGAGAGAGAGAGAGAGAGAAAGAGAGAGAGAGATAAAGAAGTATATGAATATGCGCCACACAGATAATAATATTTGCATAGGTATTATTATAAGCAATCGTTTACATACATATCAAGAAAATCTTTAATCCAGTCTTGAAGAACTTTAAACACTTTACAATTTCGATAATATATTAATTTAGACCAGTGGTTCCCAAACTTTTTTGATCCGAAATGCAGTACCAGTATAGGGTCGCGAGGATCCTCGTGATCTTCATTTGGGTCGCGACCCGGGGTTTGGTAACCACTGGTTTAGACCATCCTTGAAGTAGCGAATCAGTCGCAGCAAACAAAAGTATGTCATTAAGATTCAGAAATAATCTACTGAGTTTTTTCAGCTTCTCCAAACATATGTAATTAGTAAAACAAACTGTAAATTGGTTTGGATGAATGGGTTGGCGATATAGCGTATCGTACTCCTTGTTGAACTTCTAAAACTGCTAAAATTTTATTATTAATTTATATTTTGTATATAGAACTGTTCTGATGATATATCAGTGACAATACTAAGGCCAATCCTCATGCTATTATATATGAAAATAAACATATATTGTGCTAGTAAAGCATACTGTTTAAAATTTTTTACATGTTACTGCTTTTTCTTTTTTTCTTCAGCCACTTGCATGACTTTTATTATCAGCGTTTCCATAATGTTCTCACTTATACAATTTGAAATACTTGTTTATGAAATCACCTCGGGACCATGCAAGGGTCATTGTTCAAGGTATTACTACACTAATATAGTTCCTTATATATTTCCTTGGTTTTTCTACACTTGTGATTTAATCCAGTGCATTCGTAATAAGTTGAGATGTACCAATATTATCTTACTTATGTTAGTCACTACCTTTCCAAAATTCAGCAGAGTTAACTTGCATTTTCCAGAAATAGTTGCATTTGGACAAAATTACTGAACTTTTTAGTGCAAACGTCCTTGCCCGTACTGGCCGAATCGCACCTGTTTGCTTTGACATCCTACGCCAACGACAAGTGGCTGAATTCAATAAAACATTTTATTTTCTGTTTAGATTTAAATGCTGCTTTCCGTTGAATGCAAATAACAATCTTCGCTGGTTAGTAAATCTCCAGGTAAAACAAGAGAAAAGATATTAAAGATTTCCTTGGCGACTACTATAGAATGCAATAACAGCTAATAGCCCTTTAAGGTATTACTACGCTTAGTAAGTTCCTTATATATGTCGTCCATTTGTCTACATTTTTGATGAAATCCAGTGCATTAGTTAAATGTTGTTATGACTAGGGGTTGAATGTAACAAAAGAAAGAACGACTCAAACAAACTTTCACAATTTCTCAAATGCAAATTTTATTTCCTAAAATATAAAATATTTAAAAAAAAAACAAAGTTAAAGAATTAAAAATAACTTTCAGTTTAGAATTTCCTTAATTAGTCCTAAATTGTTCTAGAGAATTCACTAATCCGGAAGTTAATCCAAAGTATTCCGAATGAGAACACTAGTGTGCATGTACCAACAATTTTCAGTTCTAAATCCAAATGTTAATTCCAAGTAAATTCCAATGGAGTTGAATAATGTTCAGATCTCTAGTACGTAATCCAAAAAGTGCTATTTAGAAACAAGATATGTCACTAAGCTGAATCACAAACAATACAATAATCGTCCTCTCTCTTTTCTATCTGAAGTAATTGTGTAGAATGAACAAGCAGTGATTAAAATCTTATTATATAGCCTCTTACTGCGTAAAAGAGAAAAACCCTTAACTTTGAAACTACGTTCTAAAACAATTCCATCTTCCGGTAACATCTTTTGCTGAACCAATCAGAAACTAGTCGCGCATGTTACTGCTAAAAGTGCCTTCGCACTACAATTATAATACCTTATTCCAAATCAACAAGATGTTGACATGGGATCCAGGTCATGAATCAGCACGCGCTACTCACGTGACTCACCATTGTTGTGTTAAGTTGACCGACATAATTATTGATTTTCTTAGACAGAAACGATGACTCATGTGGCATTCTGTAAACAATGATTACAATAGCGCAGGCTACTGAATTAAAGAATTATTATACAAAATGGCATAACTAAATGAAAACTATATTATAATTTAAAGATGATACATAATTCCGTAACAATGCTCAAATGCACAAAGCATATTTTACATGTGTTAGGCAATAAATTGGGCAGAACCTATCTAAAACTCAACACAGGTTGTTTTGTATTTTCTGGTAGTAGTTGCTTTTGATTGAAATGACAGGAATTTTTAGTGCAAATGTCTTTTCCGGAACCGGTTCAATCACACCTATTTGCAATTTCATCCTACGCCAAAGCCAAGAGGTTGAACTCAGTAAACATTTTGTTTTCTGTGTAGATTTTAATGCTGTTTTCTATTGAATTCAAGCAACAGTCTTCACTGTTAGCTAATCTCCACGAAAAATCCGAGAACACTATTTATGATTTATTAGGGACTACAATAGCATGTAATAACAGCAGACTGACTCAGTTAGTGTAGTGATACCTTCCACATTTTAGGAAGTGTTAAAGATTTATTGCCGGTCAAATATGCATGTAATTAATTTTGGGATCTGCTGAGTATGCTGCAAGAATTTGAAGTTAGTTGCTATATAAGGTACCATCACTGGCAATCTACTCTGCCAAAAGCACTTGTAACAAGCATTCTCTCGCTTTAATTATACTTTCAATCTAAAAATGACAATCCATGTTCAAACGCATAACGGACTCGTAATGCAAGTCTCGCGGCTTCCTTAAACGCCCAGACCAGCCCGGGTTTGTAGCCTCGGTGTATCCTTTGGAATGGCATTTAGCTTCCATTTCCTCGGTATGATATTGTCAAAAATAGTGCTTAAAGTGCCGTGTAAAACTGACATCAAACGCATACAATCCGGTGGGTAGGGTGGTAGTGTGAGGGTACCATATTTTGCGGCAATATATGTTTCTAAACTATCCATATATAATATATATATATATTCATCCTTTCATTTATCGATACATTTATTCATCCATCTATCAAATCAATCAATCTCTTTTTATCTCACAGGCCGATAAAGAATTATATTTACTTAAAAGATGAATACTGATATATTTCTTTGCTTTTCTTTTGAAACTAAACTTTCCCTCTCTGTATATTGATCTCTCATTGTCTACCAGTTTCTTTTGCTGACCGGCTCTCTTGTTTCTGTCTCTTTTATCCACTGTAGTTAACTTATGTGACAGTTATAGTTATCAAAGTTAAACAGTGGCTGAATATTGATTAACTCGTAAGTGATTTATAGCGAGCATTGGTTTGTACAAGAGTCGATACTGTATACCTCCCGTATTTTGATAGTGTCTTTAAAGAGTCTAGATTGAGAGGGTTGGTTCAGTTTCTTCTACATCTCTGCTGAAAATCAAATTCTATGATGTCCAAGTTTTTTCTCCATCTCTGCTGAAAATCAGATTCTATGACGTAAAAACTACTTGTGATAGTTTTTTTTTCCCCATAGCCTGTGTCCAATTTGAACGTAAACAATAAGAATGTATGTAAATTTAGCATTTTCCGCTTTAGTTTCTTCTACTGTTAAACAGAGATAAATTAAAAAAACAAAAACAAAAAAAAAACAAACATACAAAAAATAAAATTTCATAATATCAACCCCTAACAGAAATCTATAAACATAGCATATTGCATTTGCTCGATGTTCAAGAGGATCAGAAGCACATGACAAGGAATGGGACTTTTTGGCATAAAGTGAAATTGAAAGGAGAACACTGTTTTTTCAGTCTGTTTCGTAACTTTTCGAGACATCAGTGATTATAAAATGGAAGTTGTAAAGAGACCTCCGTATTCTTGATTTACAATCGTTTCTGTCGATTTAATCTTAAGTCTATGGATAATTGTATATACCTTTCGCCATATTTAACGATTTAAATTCACCCAAACAGGGTACTGTATAATCTGTCATAATATCTTAGTTGATTGAATCACATGTACCATTATCGGGAACCATATCTAATGTAAATGTGGAGATAGTGGTATTTTGGCTCAAAGTAGAAGAAAGATCAACTCTTAACTAGATAAATATTTCGATTGCTTCAAAATGTTTGTAAAAGTTATAAAAAAGGAGATTTCACGTTCTCTGTACATGGGAAATAAATTAATGTCTGATTTAGTCTTGCCATCTAGTGGCTCAGTTAAAAGAACATTAATACCAGTTGTGGCGCCAAAGGATGCATATATATATATATATATATATATATATATATATATATATATATATATATATATATATATATATATATACTAACGATTAGAAAGGCCCTTTGCCTCAGTATCTGATATGAACTCTTTTTTGATGCGAAGGGTTCGCGGTTTGGAGTCGAAACCCGGACTGATAAATAACGCTATAGGTTCTTCTCGTTAGTAGATTCCTAACTAGAAAACGGATAGTTCCATCTATTTTCCAGTTCATTTGATATATTCCAATGTCAATATGTCGATATAGCTAACAGTGTCTTGAGCATCGCTTACGAGCCTAATATCGATTTCCGCGAAGAAGTGCGCTTGAATTGGAAGTAACGTTCATTGGACGTCCGTATTATCTAATCAAAATAAAACTGTACGCTTACGTTGAATTTCAATTTAAAGATTTTCTTTTGTGATAGTTGTTAAATAAAGAATCCATTTTCTCATGAGTCAGCCGAGATTGATTTAAAACAAGAACGAGATTCCCAGAAACATCTCCAATTAGCATTGCATTTAATATGGCTATACGTGGTATTTAGGACGGGTTATGTTTACATAACAGGCGTGGTACTGATTCATTATACACTGATATATGTCGAGCGTAAGCTAGCGTTACACTCTTGAATGCTTTCCATGTGTAGTGTTTGTTTATTATGCAGTTACTCAGAGGTGGGTTTCAATCCGGCTTTGCAATTTCAGAAGAAAGAAAAGAAAAATAGGAAAAACTATCCAACTAATATCCAACTAATTTAAGATCTTCAATTAAAGTTTCCTTGCAAATTTCTTGTCCCCATTGTAGTGCGTTTTTCGAGCAACAATATTCTCTTTTACAAAATAAATATGTTAAAATTTATGAAACTAAATAAATTAGAGATTCGCTTTATGTCAGAAGTGTTTGTAATATACAGGCTTTTCTACAGAAGTTCGAATAGAAATTCCAAATAAGGTAAAAAAAAAAAAATTATCTCAATTGGCTGAATATTTCAGATAGTGTACAATTATTATTGAACAAATTGACTCATTAAATGTGAAAACTAATTTAACTGAGAAGATCTGGGGTAATTGTTCCCATGATGATTAAATAGAATGCTTGTACGATATATATATCATAAACTATTAGGTTACAGAATATTTTTACTTCGTTCCCTACCGAGACAAGAACCCTAGTCCGCGGGTTACGGCAATTGTTAAGGCGATTGTTGCTGTAACCCGAGGACCTGGGTTAGAGTCTCGGTAATTATATATATATATATATATATATATATATATATATATATATATATATATATATATATATATATATATATATATATATATATATTAGTCTCTGACGACGATTACACTTAAATTGAGTTAGAGAATGAGGAAATGTTATGATTATAGCAGATCTCTTTAAATAGTTTGAAGGAGAGAAAGAATCTAGATGGTTTCTCAAAAAGGAGCAAGGAACTTTAGATCATCCATTAAGATCCATTAAACCTTTTATCTCCGAATCCGACTACATAGTCATTTAGTCATTAAATGGTTTTCTGACTGAAAATGACCCAGATTATTCATTCAATTGATCCTTACAAATGATTTCAGGATAAGTAATCACATTTAGTCACCCTATTTCCAACATGCACAAATTTCATTATCTGCTGGAGTTATATTTGCCCAGAACCCGCTCAGTGAATAATGATTGATTAATTGGTGTTTAGCGGCACATTAACACACGAAATGTTACATCATGCTGACGAAATTGCAGTAAAGTGTCTTGCCCAAAGGCACAACACGGGGGCTGACCTGGCCTGATCTGGGAAGGATTCGAACCCGCATCCTTACTGTCGTGTGTTTTGGCCCGCTAACCATTGAGCCACATCGGCACTTTGGATAGGTTGGAACAAAAACTATTACTAGAAAAGAGAAAGTATATAGGGATAGTGCCAACCTATGTGAAGTCATTCAAGGAAAGCAAAAGAAAAAAGACTGCTATTGTTTTTTTTTGGGGGGGTTTTTTGGTTTCTTTTGTGTTTGTGTTTTTTTCTTCTTCTTGAAGTCAAACAATATTGGATATAAGCTACAAGGTGGCAGCAGCAGCAGATGAAGCTGTTAAATAGCATCACAAAAGTATAGGTCACATTATTGTAAAACATACTGAAACAAATTGATAATCAAGGGAAAATGCTCATAATTGACTGTTCATGTACTCAGTAACTTTGTTTTCATTTAATGAGCCTGTAATGAGAACATATATCATTTTACAAATTATTTAAATATTCCGACCCATAACTGAAAAGTCAATTTAAATTATTTCAGTTATAAACCATATAAATTTCCGACCAGTATTAAGAAAATAAAGGCCCATGTTATGGCATCCAACAAAACAAAAGGGTTTTGTCAAACAGATTTATCTATACCTAGTTTTGTTTCTTTCGTGCTAACCCTAAAAGGGAAATGGATTTAAATGTCTGTCATAGATTGCGCGCATATATTGTAGTCATCCCAAACTTTTGGCAATCATTCTTGTAAGGTAAATATTCAGGGTCAAACATGGCCAAGTATTACCCTTCCATTAATTACTTTTTATTCTTAAAAATATAACAAAGATAACTCTTGAAAACAATGGATACAATTTTATAAAATATGTATTTTTCCTCCTCCAAACACACCAACATATCCCTGAAATGTAGATCATTTTGCAGATAGACAGGTCCTCGTGTTTCTGCATCGCGGAAATCTTGATCGAATGCCGTGTAAATGCTTTAATCTGTGCATTGATTTAAAATTTTGCTTTTCTGTTCTTCCCACCTCATGAACATTTCTTTTTTACATCTTGTGTGTACATGCTTGATCCCTGTAGAACATTGAATTTTGAGAAAAATATCGCATACCTATGCTTTTAATATTTAGAAATACAAAGGAGTCTCTTTCTCTCTCTCTCTCTCTCTCTCTCTCTCTCTCTCTCTCTCTCTCTCTCTCTCTCTCTCTCTCTCTCTCTGTGCATCTATCTTTCTTTTTCCACATTGCCCTTGTTCTGTTGGGGATGTAAAATCTAGAAGCGAAAACTAGCGTACCGCGAGAGATGGGGCTGATAGCTGACCTGCATGCCTTTTTACGACGTTAGGAGGTCAACCGTATGTAGAATTACGCTTTCTTCTGCTTCTAAAGATCAAAATTCGTGTCATCTTCTTCGCTTTCTTGCCAATATTTTAACAACACTGTAGTCTGTTTTTTCTATATGTACTAGCTTTTCTCAAGTTTTTCCTATTTCCTGAGTTCTGCCTTCTAGACTGCTTAATCTCCAGAGCCAGTTATTCGTGCCGCTACCGCAACTAACACATGGTGGCCATGTAAATCGCTTCTGTGCTAAATGTTAGTCTGTATAATACAGCTTAATATACATCGTTATTGAGTCAGCTAGTTATGTGTTGCTATTGACAATGGGTTCAAAAAATGGTCGTCTGCTGGGATTTGAGACTCTAGACTTTCTTGTTGTTAATGCTGGAACCAATAGTAATTCGTTGGCCCTGGCCTAGCTTAGATTAGTTTTGCTTAGTTGTACATTTCTGTTGCATCGTGTAAATATTGAATTGTTAATAGTGGTTACAGAATAAATAATTAAAATTGTATACAAGGTTTATTTAACAAGCATTTAGATTGGTTACAATCGCATGATGCGCCCTTTATGCGTGCTTTGACAATATGTGTAAACAATGTTTAAAAATAGTTCTGTTATTTATCACTTGAGATTATTTATCAGGTTTATATCTATTTGTATTTAGAAGAATTGAACTTCAAATTCTATAGGATTTATGAAGTCATGAAACTTGAAAATTGATAACACACTATGCGTAAACGGCATTCTCTTCGCTACAGCCGTTCATGCAGTGAGCAAGCAATGTTTGAGCTTTATGACTTCTTGAATGCTGTAAAATATGAAGTTCACTTCTGAAATGAATTGAATGAATGCTTGTTTCCCTAAAATGCGCTGTCTAAAATGCAGAAAAGGCAATTTATTAAAATTGATTGATGTCGAAACCTTGTCTGGGAAAGATTTAATCTGAAGTTTACTTCTTTCGATCTTACTAACCTCTTCACTGAGAAGTCCAAATTAGTTCGCTAAAATGGCACGATAACTGTGGGTCGATGAGGCTGATTTTCTTATCAAGATCAACAAAAACAGTTCATAATGTAAATAACTTACCACTGACATGATCAAATATCCATTTGCATCTTTGCCTCATGAGTTTGACAGTTTTTAGAAACAGTAATTCTAAAATTCAGAAGCAAATATATTTTGCTTTGCATTCATTGTAACATCCGAAACAAAGAAAAGTAATTTGCAGATAATTGTTGGCATTCATTAAATTTAGAAACATGAGTTGAAGCAGTCGCGATGAAGTTCAAGATTACAGAAAATGGTAAATCTTGATTTTTTAGGTACGTAACTTGTATCTCCTTGTATACCTATAAGTCTGGATCTTTTAGGTACGTAACTTGTATCTCCTTGTATACCTATAAGTTGTTTTTTAGGTACGTAACTTGTATCTCCTAGTATACCTATAAGTTGTTTTATTTAATAGAAACACAAGGCTTCTGAAAACTATTCAACATACGCAACAAAATCTATTTTTTAATAAATATATCTGGTGGCTGTAACTATAACATTTTTGGAGTACTAAACGGACGAAGGGGGCAACTTACGTAAATCCCCACCTAGGTATACACGAGGCTCATTGGTACAGATTTAGCCTGAAAAAAAATTTAGTGAAGAGCAATCTCTGTGCCTCTGTAAAAAGCATGATATCTCGCATCGTTTACCTGTTTCACATCAATGTAATAATGATGTAAACATTTTTTATCTCCTTTCTTTCTTTTTCACTCTTGTTTTTCTCTTTCACCTCTCCCTGTAGTTCGCTGTTTCTCTAGAAGAGGAAACAAAAAAAAGCAAGTATAAATTTATCTTCAAATAACAAAATATTCCAGAAACATGTATATACGATGCGAAGTAGATGCTGGTCTCAAAAGATTTCTTAACATGCAATAAAACATGGAACATTTTCAAAGTATTAAACTCCTAATTTTGGTTCCCAACTGAACGTACAGCTGGACATTCACTTCCATATTTCTAACTGATATATTGCAGAAGTAAATCTGACAAAGCAATCAAGGAAAATACAATGCATCTCGGAAAACAATTTGCAAATCTCTCTTAAAAAGCTCTAGAAACGTGGAGCTTATAGCTAACTACAGATTCCAGTAGTTGTAACCGATTAGGGGTATAACGTGTATTCGGTATCATTTCTTCGTCGTGTCGCACCGTTTTCTATCTGCATCCTTTATTACTGGGGAACCGCGGTAGCTCAGTTGTAGAGCGGCGAACTCGTATTCCAAGCATTGTGGGTTCGACACCGGTCCAGGCCAGCCCGGATCCGCTGCTTCAATGTATCCTTGTGAAAGGCACTTAGTTCACATTTCCTCGGCATTATATAGCCAATATTGTGTTAAAATTGCCGTTAAAACCGACAAAAATAAAAACAAACCCCTTATTACTGTTTTTAAATATTATGGGAGCGGCTGTGGCTCTGGTGAACGTACAGGACTCGTAATCAGTGAGCTGTAAGTTCTAGTCCAGGCTAGACCAACCAGTGTTTGATTTGACTATGATTCCTACTTGTTTTATTATCGTTCATGTTGTTTTAAATCGTTATGGGATATTTGCGTTCCACACGTAGGTGTTCCGTTTTATTTTCGTGTAATTTCCCCCTGTTGTACAATGTAATGATTAAAACACACACACACACACACACACACACACACACACACACACACACAATTTGAAACCCTGAATAGTGCATACTTTAAATGTTTTTCATAGACATAGCTATTTCTACAATGGAGGTCAAGGTCAGAGACTAGTTTCATTGGTTTTTTCACTAGGCACTCAAAATCTCCATAGCTAATATTACCAGCTGATTTAATAGACATGGCTTTTTGGGGACTCTTCATCATTCTACAACCAAAAGACTGCGAGGCATTATTGCCAATCTCATGTCAGTCGAAATGCTTGTGTGTATGTCAATTGAATTCTCTCTGAAAGTCGTTTGAGCGAGAAGAGTTGCTAAAAGCCTCGCGCTCTACATGACAGAGCAAATACTACTCAAACGAGCATTTATTTCCGCTATTTTACCGAACCAGGTTTTTAACAGTTCATAAACCCTTTTAACAGAGCATAAAAGAAAGGTATTCATTCAATTCTATGAAGGTCGCGTATTATTTACGATGTGGTACTGTAAATGAAATCAAGTGTTGAAATTTCCTTTCATAATACATGTAATCGTACATATTATAAAATGTGTTGGACAAAAATGCAAAACACATTTTCTCACTATCTTATCTCAATTTCCCTATCAGCCACAGAACGGCTTCCATGTAATTATTATTTTACTATGCCACGTTAGAAACAAATTGTCCACGGGCACAACATTAAGCGGGGAATTTTTGTTATGGTTTGTCATTACTGTAGATAATTTTCTTTTTAGGTCAAGAGGGGAATCAAGGAATTTACAAGTTGTAAAGGACAATCTAAATACTAGTCCTACGTGATGGTGATGGCTTTGAAACAAAATGCTCTTTGATGTTCTTGCAATTATTATCCAATCTAAACTCTGAGCTTATGCCAGAAAAAGTATTGCCAGTGTTACAACTTTAGCTTATTATTTCTTACATGTTGTGAAGTTTTAGAGAGTTTGTAAATGAAGATAAACCTGGCTTTAATTTCGTTTCCTATTTAATATATGCCAATTTCTCATATCATCCATGACCTGCCATCCCTTATTTGTATGAATGTCTTTACGCGCCCTATGTAGTAAGGTAATTCAAAATATCGCCTTCTAATTACAAAGATAATATAGATATTAGTTCATTTTGTGGTAAATGATAATTAGAATGTCCGTCCTCATGTATTGATAAATCATAGATACTTCTTAGGTGTATACTGCTTAATAAATCAAAATTTATATCAATGAATGATCACATGACTAGTGTGTTATTAGCTCTACTGGTCATAGACCAGAAGAGCTTATTGGATGATCTTTCGTCCGTCGTCCGACGTCCGTCCGTCCGATAGCACATATTTGTTATCGCAACTCCTCTGAAACTACTTGAAGGATTGCCATGAAACTTTACATCCCATAGTCTAGTTGGTCCTAAATGAAAATGGTGCTGCTCGGATGTTCAATATGTCATAATGATCATCCTGAAAATCTTGTTATACCTACTCCTTCAAAATGGATGGTCATATCAACATGGGATTTTCACTAAAAACTTCTTATGATGTCTAATTAGTTCTAAATGAAAATTGTGCCGATCTTACATCCAATATGGCCGCCATGGCAGCTATCTTTAAAATATTGTTATCGATACTTTTCCTGAAAGGATGGTCATATCAACATCGGGTTTTCACTGAGAGACTTTTTATGATATCTAGCCGGTCCAAAATACAAATGGTGCCGATCTGACATCCAATATGGCCGTCACGGGAGCCATCTTGAAAATCTTCTTATCACAACTCCACCTGAAAAGAAACTCATATTAACGGTGGGTTTTCACCAAAAGACACAGTGGTCATCTTGAAAATCTTTTTATCACTACTCCTCCAGAATGGATGGTTGTATTACATGAGGTTTTCTCTGACGACTTCTTATGATGTCTAGTTGGTCCTAAATGAAAATGTTGCCGATGTGAGGTCCAATATTGCCGACACAGCGGCTATCTTGAAAATCTTGTTATAGCTACTCCTACTGAATGGAAAGTCATATTGACTTCTTATGGTGTCTAGTTAGTTCGAATTGAAAATGGTGACGATCCGATGTCTAATATGGTTGCCAAAACTTGTTATTAATACTTTTCCTGAATGAATACTCATATCAGCATGGGGTTTTCACTAAAAGACCTCTTATACAGTTTTGTTGATCCTAAATTAAAATTATGCTGATTTGACGTCCAATATGTGCCATCTTGAAAATCTTTTTTTCGCTACTCTTAAATGGAAAGTCATTTTGACATGGGCTTTTCATCAGAAAAGTTGTTATGGTGTATTCTTCGTCGTAAATGAAATTGCCTAACATTAAAATATGGCCACCATGGTGGCTATCTTGAAAATATTCTTATCTCTATTCGCAAATATATAGATATATCAACATGGGGTTTTCACCAATAGACTTCTTATGATACCTTTTTGATCCTAAATGAAAACGATGCCAATCGTACATCCAATATGACTGCCACGACGACTGTCTTAAACATCTTGTTATCACTACTCCCCCTGAATGGATGATCATTATGACATGGAGTTTTGATCAAAAGATTTCTAATGATGTCTACTTTATCCAAAATGAAAATGATGCCAAGCTAACATCCAACATGTGCACCACAGCAGCTAATTTGAGAATCTTGTTATCGCTGAAGAATATCAGAGATGGTTTCAACATTCAGCAGGTAAAAGGAAGAAATGGTCTTATCTTGAATTCTTGGAAATTCTTTTCGCCCAGTAGAGCGTCAGTTCCTTCGAAGGACTCTTGTTTAGCTTAATATATATTGATCACGAATGTTCTATATAATTACAATATTCAATTTTCTTTTCACAAATACTGAAAGTTCATTGGATAAAACCTGTCACAGGACATCCAAAGAACATAATTTCTTTGACCTATTGTCAGGTACTACGATACTGCCAGCAAAACTCGAATCGAAATCAGGCTTTAATTTGATTTTAAAACGAAATCGTTATCCTGATCAAATTACGTGAAAATGGCAGACGCCGAGGTTAAGTCCCTGATTCCTTAAAGGCTAATTTGGATAAATGGCCTAACATGACACAAATATGTATGTTTGTCACGTAGCACAAACATCCCACCAACATCTGCTACAGAATCAAGTGCTCTTTTCAATGAATAAATGCATTGTTTGGAGCAAATATACCTTGCACAATTTAAAATTATTGTTTTATGAGCACTTTGTGTTTTCCCCGATTCTTATTTGAGCACATCAGATGATTTGATTTTATTGTACTATCTTTCTCTTATGCACACTTTATTTCATGGGGTATGGTGGAATCGTAGCGTAGAAAAGTAAATGTAATAGAGCTGCAATTGAGATAAGCCCCTGTTTGAGTAGCAATATGACAAAGGCTTTCAAATGTCTTCTACTGATTACAAAGTTATTTGAATGCATGCCATGAAAACTAGTTGGTAATAAACTTTCAAAGATATAAAGAGACGAAAAGGAAATCAAGAAGAAGTTATTACTTAATTTAAATTAGCCGTTGCACTGAACAATTTATATCTACGAACATACTATAATTCACATCAGGGACAGCTTTATGCACAGATGATTTTAGATAATTGGTGTCGTCATATTAAAAGTACAGTAACGGGTGTCTTGATGTTTTTATGGTGTTTTATTTAATCCTTAAATTGCATCATTTCGATGATGCCTCATGTGCCAAGTAGACTTGAGTGTTGTTTTGAGATGTAAGATTATATATGTATGAACTTAATTCTTTAGGTAAAAACCTATATTTTAAAATAGCGTTTTAATTTCGTGCTTGTTTGTGCACAGATAATAGCTTCAGCTGTACAATGGTGTGGTTCTGACGGGAACATCAGACAATGCGGCCATGAAGGAGTTAAAGTATACGTGCATGTTTACGGATTATTTTCCTCGTATTGAATGGTTACCTTTTTGATATCTATAACTAACGTGACAGTTGATATCTATGACCAACGTCCCAGTTGATATCTATGACCAACGTGACAATTGATATATATGACAAACGTGACAGTTGATATCTATAGCCAACGTGACAGTTGATATGTATAATCAACGCGACAGTTAATATATATGACCAATTTGACAGCTGAAGAGATTTGAAATATTAAATTTAGATACAGCTGTCTCTTAAGGAAATAATTATCACGTATCAATTATGTTCTTTAAAACCACACTTCCCCGAAGATAACGTTTTGTTCTTTAAAAGCACATTTCCCCGAAGATACCATTTTGTTTTAAACCAAGTGGTACGAGTGACTTTTAGGATCAGCTAAATAAAGCATCGTTACTACTAATTGAGACAAATGTACACCATTGAAAACTTTCATGATATGATGTTACATCCGAAAATTGAATCACTGATGCAGTAATAATATAATCGCTCTGAATAAAACTCGTAAATAATTTTGCCACATGCAAAAAGGGAAAGGGTGAAGGCTCCTTGCAAAAGATCTTTGGACTGTATTAATACAAATACCATATATGGATTCTCTCTCTCTCTCTCTCTCTCTCTCTCTCTCTCTCTCTCTCTCTGTGGTGTGTGTGTGTGTGTGTGTGTGTGTCTATTTCATTTTACTTTTAATAAACAGATAATTTAGTAGTTTCCGTTTACTATAAACTTAATAATAACACACATTTTTAAAAAAAATATTCGAATGAATGGTGGCCAGAAACTTTATAGCACGCGAGCATCACTGAAGTTAAATGTAGGCATCTGTAGGCAAAGCAGCTTAAAAACCCTTAGTCAGCTTTCATTCCTTCATCAGCTTTCATCCCTTTATATGGAATTTCAAATATTGTTTTTTCGTGTTTAAAATTGAGTAGACAAAGATATATCAAGCAACCTTCAAAATAAAAGAGTTTGTTGCAGTTTTAAATTAGTATTAAGCTTGATATTTCTACTACGGCCTGCTCCTTCTTTATTTTTTTTTTATTTTTTTTTTTTTTTTGTACCTTAAATAAAGCAAATTATGATCATAAGCAACACTTAAGGAGGACGATAGCGCTATATTTAGATTTTGGTTACTTTGTTACATTTTTAATAGAATAAAAACCATGAAATTAAAATTGTACAATGTACAGGCACTAACATGTATAAAACAAAACGTCTACGAGTCCTTATTTTCATGGGAGTTTAATGATATGTGTAAACAGTAAAAAAAAAAAACATAAATGTCTACAGCGTGTGATTTTCAAGTGATTAACATATTTGATTTGTTTCACTTTGTTATTAAATTATATTGTGCAAAAGCTTACTCAGCAGTTGTGATTAGGATTGCCCTATTTTTGTTAGAAGTTTGGAGTTTGGAACGTTGAAAGTTATTGTCCTAAAACTTTAAAATTCCGTTTTACATGTATCATTTGGTTATTGGTGGAATAATATGTCATGAATATTCAATAAATATCCCTCAAGCAAAATACTGGTTGCAGATTTTTCAATTTCATTTTAGATTTTGTTTTAAAAAGAATTGCGCATGCCTCGAATAATGGTAGACATAGTAAGCCTTCCGAATGAAACTTAAACGATTTATTAGTAAATTATGGTAAATAAATTGAACATTTGACTATAACAATGAATAAAAAAGTGATCAAAGGAAAGTTTATTTCCGGTCTTAATGTTAGGCTCTTTTCTCAAAAGGACTGAAAGTCTTAATATATGGTTCAGGTTTAAAGCCCCCACCCCCCCCAAAAAAAAAAAAAAAAAAAAAAAAAAAAAAAAAACAAACAAACAACAACAACAACAACAACAACAACCCAAAAAACAACAAACAAACAACTAATTAACAACTAACCAGCTGTTCATATTGCTACTTTAAATTCAACCATTTCAATTTTGCTGATATTTTCTTTTGTAGGTGGAGCCTATAACTATTATCATTATGGTACTGACCCAGTAGTTTGATTTCTAGCTCTACTGGTCATAGACCAGAAGTGCTTATGGGTTGGTTTGTCCGTCGTCCAGCCGTCAATTAGTGTAATTTTGTTATCGCTACTGCTCCTAAACTACTCGGAGGATTGCCTTGAGACTTTAGACACACATTCATCCCATGATCTAGTTGGTTATCTTGAAAATTTTGTTAATATTTAATCCCCCTGAATGGATTGTCATATCAACATGGGGTTTTCACTAAAAGACTTATTATGATAACTAGTTGGTCCTAGATGAAAATGGTACCGAGCTGACGTCCAATATGGCCGCCATGGCAGCATTCTTGAACATCTTGTTATCGCTACGCTTCCAACAAGGATGGTCACATCATCATGGGATTTCACTAAAAACGTCTTATGATATCTAATTACTCGTGAATGAAAATGGTGCCGATCTGATATCCAGTATGGCCGCCACTGCAGCCATCTTTAAAATCTTATTATCGCTACTCATCCTGCATGGATTGTCATATCAACATGGGGTTGTCACTGAAAGACATCTTATGATGTCTAGCAGGTCCTAAATAAAAATGGTGCTGATCTGATATTTAACATGGCCACCATGGCAGGCATCTTAAAAATCTTATCACAACTCGACTTGAACAGAAAGTCATTTTGACATGGGGTTTTCACCAGAAGACTTCTTATTATATCCAGTTGATCTTAAATGAAAATGGTGCCAATCTGACGTCCAATACGGCCGCCTCAGCAGCCATCTTGGAAATCTTGTTATTGCTACTCCTCCTGAATTGAAAGTCATATCTTGAAAATATTGTTATCTCTACTCCTGTCCAAATGGATGGGTACATCAACATGGGGTTTTCACCAATAGACTTCGTATATCTAGTTGGTCCTAAATACAATGATGCCAGTCATACATCCAATACGGCTGGCACCAATGACTTAAAAATCTTGTTGTCACTCCTCCCCCTGTAAGGATGATCATTATGACATGGGGTTTTCTCCAAGTCCTAAATGGAAATGGTGCCAGTCGTACATCCAATATGGTTGCTACGACGACTGTCTTAACAATCTTGTTGTCTCTACTCCCCCTGAATGGATGATCACTATGACATGGGGTTTCTACCAAAAGACTTCTGTTGATGTCTACTTTGTCCTAAATTAAATGGTGCCAAGCTGACATCCAATATGTGTAACACAGCAGCTAATTTTAAAATCTTGTATCGCTGAAGAATATCAGAGATGGTTTCAACACTCGACAATTAAAGGAAGAAATGGTTTTATCTTCAATTCCTGGAAATTCTTTTCGCCCAGTTGAACGTCAGTCCCTCCGAGGGACTCTTGTTTTATATCCATCTGAAATTATGCCAAGTGTTGGAAAAAAATAAACAGTCGGTTTCAGGATTCCGATATATACTCTAAAATCAATTTTAGTAATTTTTATTAGGCATATTTGTCAAGAAATTAATCAAATGCTGTAAATATGCGACGTCAAATAGCATTTTATACTGTAGGAAATTTAGCTGAAAATGAATTACAAAAACTGCTCCTAACGTGACAAAAGAAACTTCATATGGTTAATCTGGTAGTTTAAGAAAATAATGAGATAGTGTTACACCCTTCCATCAATTAGCAGAACTACTAAAGACGTTTTGCCCTTATCTTTCGGGTCACTACCCTTCCATCAATTAGCAGAACTACTAAAGACGTTTTGCCCTTATCTCTCGGATAACTGAGTCTATGGCACGTCTGATGATAAAGGACGATGGCTGCAAGACAAAACTGTGCAGCAAATCATCAGAAACGAAAAACGATGCTTTTCAATAGATTATATTGCAGGTCCACCACAAGTAAATGGGAATTATTTCTTGCAATATTTGTACATTATCCCGTATTGAATCCCATCTTTCTTGCATTTACATTGATGAAGCATGTATTAGGATAATTCTCAAACTTTAATGGCACATTTGTATTTATTTTTGCCCGATGTCAGTTATTAAATGCCTGATTCGTTTTGACAGGCATTAAGGAACGGCTGCACAGTCCTACAAAGTAGCCACCAGAGTATAATCAGATTCGAGCAGAGAGCTTATCTGTCCCATCTCTCTATATTAGGCTGAAGGAGATATGTTATGGGCTGCTACTGAAAGCTGAATTAATTGTTTTACCGCAGTCTGTAATTTAAAACCCAGTGGCCTGTTTTTGTAGAGTGTGCCCGCTAGTTTTATGTAAATTTTTGTGACTATATGTCTCAGAAAGTAAGGAATTATATCATTAGGACAGGTATGACAAACTGGTTAGAAATAAAACTGCATTTATTTTATATAAAAGTTGTTTTAATCAGTATCAAAAGAATTCCCTATGCAAGTAAAGGTGGGTGTTTTGGGACATTATTTGAAGGAAAAAAATGTGTAGAAAGCATTTTGTTTATTATATAGAAATGCAATAATTGATAGTATTTCACCAGGAGTGCTTTTTCAACCGTTTCGATACCACCACCACCCTTTAATAGCTTATGTGATGCTATGAAACTTGATCAGTTATTGAAAAAAAAAAAAAAAAAAAAAAATCACTACTGTTCTATATTTTCATAATTTGAACAGACTGTCATTGCTGGGCAAAAGACGATAACTCGCGTTTGATAATATTTACATTTTACTGCACTATGTCGAAGAAAACACCTTTTATTGATCTCGATGAAAGCAGAAACAAAAAATTATAGCAGTAATAGATATGGATATTATATCACACTGTATTTAAAGGAGCCGCATGAGACAAATTGTAAACAAATGACTTTTTGCACCAAGTCAAGTGCTTTGACATGCCTTCGGGTGTCATAGTAAAGACTTCGGACATACATCTATAACAATAAACTCGACTTTTCAATTGCTTCTCGATTATATTCTTTATGGTACGCGGTATTTAAAACATAAATCTTCTTTAGGAGTAATTCTGATAAAAAATGATCACTTACTTAATACAACATGAACAATTTATTTTTATAACTTTAGAAAAATACTGAAAACTCCAGTTGTCAGCATTATATTCATATTCCGATGGTTCCTTTTGACAGCATTATATTCATATTCCGACGATTCCTTTTGACAGTTCACAGCATTATATTCATATTCCGACAATTCTTTTTGACGGCATTATATTCATTTTCCGATGATTCCTTTTGACGGCATTATATTCATATTCCAACAATTCTTTTTGACAGCATTATATTCATATTCCGATGGTTCCTTTTGACGGCATTATATTCATTTTCCGATGATTCCTTTTGACAGCTATGCTTTAAGTACTATAGCAGTAAAAAAAAAATATATATTTCTTGATACCTCAGTTTGTATAGATTTTAAAATAATGAAATAATACACACACACACACACACTCACACACACACACACAGACAGAGAGAGAGAGAAATTATATTAACTTATTATAGCTAAATGATTGAGAAACTTGTCATTTATAATAAATTAAAAGATAGTCACTTGATGTTATTTCCATCAAAACTGCTGGACGTATATCGCTTGGATTACTACTTCTTAATTGAGGAGGGTACCAGTCTTGAAGCTGGAGAGATGGGGGGGGGGGGGGGTAATTGATACCGTACGTAATACTTCGAGATCGAGCCATTGGCTGTTGGCAGTTTTTTACTTTTCCGAAACTTGTATCAGTTCTTTCAACTTCTGCATAGATTCTGTCTGTGCACTCAAACGATTTCAATTTTATTTTTTTTACTGCAGACCAAAGTTATATGTGCCTACCCGCTGCATGACTACGGTAGCTTTTACCGGTAAGCCGCTATAGGAACATTTATCTCAAAAAATTGCCGCGAAGCACCCCATTTTGATTGTTTAGAATATTTGCGCTAACTTCAATCAAGGACTGATTGCGTTGTCTATGCTCAGCAAACTGGTGTACATAACGGTGTTATTTTTTTCACGCGTTAATATTGAATGAGTTCTCTAAGTTCTGTAACAAAAAGCTTCATTTCCTTTTGCATTCGTTTCCTCTAAATACCATGGTGGCAATACTGGCTTTTTCAATTTAGCATACTAAATTAGTATATTCTGGACATAATATATTGTAAGTAGTTGATCGGTAATATATATGTATATATATATAAATATATATATATATATTTATATATATATATATATATATATATATATATATATATATAGATGTGTGTGTGTGTTTGTGTGTGTGTGTGTGTTGGTGGATGGTTGGGGGTGTATCATCATCACCACCATCATCATCGGGATCCTTCAGTCTCGTGAGACTATGGAATCGTGCTCTGAAGGAGTCAGTTGACGAACAGTGTCTATTGTGGCTGAAGAGACCCGCTTGGGAATGACAATCTCTGTTGCATCTGCCGCACTTGAAGGCGGTGTCTTGGGTTGCCACATGCTGTTGCATCTTGACCTTTCTGCGAGTTATTTTCTCCTCTGCCAATTGCAACTGTTTTCTCTCGCATCTCTGAAGTCCTTGGTTGAGCTCATGCCTCCAGCTACTTAGGTCCTGAGCAAGTGCTTCTCAGCTGTCCACAGCCTTGATGTCTCTCTTACAAACATCTATGAAGCTCAGGTGTGTGCGACCGGGCAGCCTTTTGCCAGAGACCAGCTCGCCGTAGAGGATGTCGTTTGGTATGCGTCCGTCATCCATTCGGTGTACATGTCCAAGCCATCGTAGGCGACACTGTCTTAGCAGTGTGACCATACTGGGGATGTGTGCACGCTCTAGAACCTCTGTGTTGGGAACACTATCTTTTCCAGTAGATACCGAGGATGCGTCTGAGGCAGCGTAGGTGAAAGCTGTTTAGCCCATTTTCTTGGTGCGAGTATAGTGACCATGACACCCTGCCGTAGAGGAGCGTGCTGATAACAAAGGCTTGTTACATTTGTATTTTTGTGTGTTCAGTCAGCTTGTTGCTGCAGCAGACCCTCTTGCTCAGACAAGACATTGCTGAAGCGGCCTTTCCAATGCGGGAGTTGAGTTCTGCGTCATGATTGAATCATGCTGAGAAGTTTTTGGGGACATCCGATCTTCTAGCAGCTTGAACAATCCGCTAATGGTGACAAGGTCGAAAGCCTTTGTGAGGTCAATGAAGCCTATGTAGAATGCCCTTCTCTGTTCCCTGCACTTCTCTTGCAGTTGTCTAAGTGAGAAAACCATGTCGATGGCGGACCTTTCTGTTCTGAAGCCGCGTGTGGGTCAGGGTAGACTCGTTTCGCAAGGGTCTGAAGTCTGTTCATGGCAATTCGAGCAAACACTTTGCCTATGTTGCTTAGAAGGGAGATGCCGCATTGGTTGTTGCAATCGCTCTTGTCGCCCTTGTTTTTGTAGAGAGTGATGATGTTAGCGTCTGTCATATATTGTGGTACTTCACCCTCTTTCCAGCATAGACAAAGGAGCTTGTGGAGGTGTTGGAGTAGGATAAATTTTCCACATTTCACGGCTTCTGGTGGTATGCCATCTCTTTCTGGAAACTCTCCGTTTGCTTTGCTATGTATGGCCTTGCTGAGCTCATCAACGGTTGGACCATCGTCGAGATCGTCCAAGATTGGCAAGCTATATATAATTTCCTTGTATCACATATTTTAATATGAATATTATAACAGATCTGTTTCCTTGTTTAACAGAGAAGATGTTTAAGCCAGTGAATAGTCAAGTGATTTAACAAATATAGCTTAAGTTATTTTCTCAAAGTGCAAGAGAATGCGCCAAGTCTGGTAGTCTTCTGATAGCTATAGCTGCTTCTGGAACAAATTTAAATGAACATGTATGTTGTTTAAGCATTCAATTTCTAGTTGGCTGCCAAGATCATGATATAATCTGATAATTGAATCATCAGATTCTTGGATCAAAGTTATTGCTTCTATCTTAAAATACCCTGTATTTTTAAGGATTTTATCTTCTCTACCTTGATATTTTAATTATTTACTTGTTAATTGATCTTTACGTTTGATCGTTTATATATCCCTTATTTAAGGTTTTATTTTCTTAAAGCAATTGTTACCTTAATCATTTTTACTAGCCAATTTTTATTCGGTACTATATGGCCGAGATTGTGCTAATGTGCCGTTAAACCCTATACATATATACATATATACATACATACATACATACATACATACATACATACATACACACAGATTCATACATATATATATATATATACATACATACATAATGCATACATACATATATACATACATACATACATATGTACATACATACGTACATACATGCATACATACATACATACATACACACACATACGTACATACATACATACATACATACATACATACATACATACATACATACATACATACATACATACATACATACATACATACATACATACATACACACATACATAAATACATATTTTAGGTGTTTGTGTTTTGTGGGTTTAACGCAATTTTTCAGGAGGCAAAAAGGCCTCCTCAGTTGAACTTGATCAAAATCTGTCCGGTATAATTGCTTATGTCAGTATTCTGGCGATTACAGAATTTCATGATGTATGTCTGTCAACCTCTCCGACATATTAACTTTCCGGTAAATAACAATATCGACAACTACTGATTAGTGGAAGAAGTGATCTCCTTTTGTGTTACTGGATTTATCATTTTGTCCTCTACGGCTCCAAAATCCTGTCCTAAAATATACGATTAGGGTTTGTGTGTATTCTTTTTTAAATGTACCGTCTTCTTTATCATGAATGTGAAAATTCTTTAAAGTCACTGATGGTTCATAAAGCATAATGACTAGAAATTAGCATATTGATTTTCTGGATAATTCTCAATCTTAATAGTTTGTGAATTAGTCAGAAAGATCACCATGCCTATTTTGCCATTCATTTGATATTTTAGCTACAAGAATGGGCCACACGGACCGCTTATAAGAGCGATACTCGTTACCTAGATAAAAACACTCCTGTATTAGCTGGTGAAAGCACAGCTGCTCAGTTATATCACGCATCTACATTCTCGCTGTCTTTTTAAAAGTCGATTTGTAAAGAAGTATGATTTAAAAAAAAGCTTTATACCTTCGAAGACAGAAATATTGTACAATTTTAATCTAAACGTGATTTTTGTGTATGCGTAATATTCCCTGATTACAAATGTTCAACATTATATGACATTAGATGCGTTATTGAACTAACTCTGTTGCATAGGCTAGGTAAGTACAAGTTATAAGCTGGTAGAGGTCATATAGATTTACAGTTAACCAGTACATGGACACGATCCACTCCTTGCCGTTTGCATGCATTGCATTATATCTATCTATCTATCTAATTTATATATATATATATATATATATATATATATATATATATATATATATATATATATATATATATATATATATATAGATATATATATATATATCGGTGCTTTTGTTTTTGGAGACTGTATTCCAATCTGTTTCATTTAGTATTAAATTATTATATGGCATTTCGAGGAGCGTTAGAATAGATTTTCTATACGTCCAATTAGGTCGTCGTTTGGGCTCACGTATGTAATATTTAAAGATAATACACTACAGTTTATGTCGACAAAAACAAAAAACAAAACAAAAAAAAAAGAAACATTGACGCATTTGTATTGATAACTTTCAAGCCTGTTTTCTCCTAGCAGAGAATGCGAAATTAGGAGTAAATTTAGGAAATTGCAAATTATTTTCATATCCATCGGCTAGTTCCGGAACTTTGCTCATTAAGGACGATCGCTCCTGAAGTGTTGAGTATTTATCTTTTATAAAAATGGATATTGTTCACAATTATGGGTCCAAGCAATACAAAAGCAAGAGTAGATTTACCGGTTGGTGAGCATTTTGTATGCGTTACACTTAATTTATTATGAATCTAGATGTAAGGTTCATTACATAGAACATATAGGAAACAGTACCCTGTCACCAACTGTCCATGAAACAATAGCTGAACGAGTATTGAAGAAGTCATACAATTTGTTTCAAGTTAGGAGATTAAAAAAATTCCTTGAAGTTAGCATATTTTAGGTGTGCGACTTTTTTTCATCTCAATAACACACAATTAAATCAAATAGGAACATATGCAAGAAGAATTGACGGGTAGGTCGTAACGTCGACGTTCTCACCTTCTTTCAGTGTGATGTTTTGTGATTATTAAAATGATATAAACATTTTTAATTTTCATTATTCTGTCACGGCGTTAAGGGTATTGGAAAATCTTAAAGCAGGAAGCAGGGAAGAAAGCAATTCTCAGTCTACTGTTTATTGCAGAACTACTTCAGTGGCCTAGCAAAGCATACATCTTTAATAATCTCAAAATATATGTAACATCTCTCACAAAACTATAGAGTACAGCCCCACTGTACATACATACAGATATACATACACACATATATATATATATATATGTGTGTGTGTGTATATATATATATATATATATATATATATATATATATATATATATATATATATATATATATATATATATATATATATATATATATCGCCTCTGCTGGCTACCAGCTGACTTGCAATATATATCAATATCGCCATCTGACTTGCGATATGAATACTCAGCTTAACACTTAGAGAGTTCTCACGACTGTCCCTGACTTTTATAGAAAACTGTCTTAAATCGGACTTCACTTGTTGACCATCTGGTGTCTATTATTACCTATATATAATTAGGGTTTACAAGTTCGAACATTTACATTACAGTCACACAACGGTCACTCAGCTACAACAACAAGCTTGTTTGAAATTCTAAAATCTGATCTACAGTTGACTGACACTAATCACTATGGGGAGTCATGGTCAATTACACAGATATATGGACCAGATACTAGGACTAGACTCTAGGTATAAACAAGTCTTTGATGCAGCCCTAATAACCATTTAACACATACTAATACTAGATTGCTTTAGATTGACGTAAAATATTAACTTAAGATTTTACCGAAGATTTCCACCGTTACAATTCAATAATAGTCAAAAGTCGTAATTACGTAATTTCACATCATATCTATCCCAAAGTTCACAGCGCTGCAATACAAGTTAGGTCATATCAATAACATGATAATTTACTATTCACATCATTCGAGCTGTGCAGTAAACTTTGATTCCACATGAGCAAACGTCCTTAAAAGAGCTAGGAAGTTGAATATTTCAGTACGATATATATTACATCAATTTATTTCTGCAATAGTCCTTCCAGGGTTATTTTATACTACAATGATTTAATGCATCTCTTTTGCGGCAGAGCAGAAAATGGTTTTCTAAGGGACAATGACCGAAATTATTAATTCTAAAGATCAGTGCAAATGAGTTTAGAAAGAGTAATGGAATTCAGGGATCCAATTTGCAACATACAAACATTTCATTAATCCGTTTGAGTAAAGTTTGTTCAGTAGCTGTCATTGAAAACAAGTGAAGAGGAAGTCAGTATTGCTGCCATAAAAGGAGTATGCATGGATGGGATAACCAAAAGGCAGTCCCTCAAAAAAGCCTTCTTCCTTGAAAAGGACAAGTATATTGATACGGTTGCATGCATATTAAAGGGAATTTGAACACAGAGCAAAACATTGGCAACAGAAGCAGTAGAAATACAAATAAACTTATAATACTAATCATTATAGTCAAATATTAAAGAGATGTCCAAACAAGTTATAAGACCAGTCATTATAATCACATATTGAAGAGATGTCCAAACAAGTTATAAGACTAGTCATTATAGTCACATATTAAAGAGATGTCCAAACAAGTTATAAGACTAGTCATTATAGTCACATATTAAAGAGATGTCCAAACAAGTTATAAGACTAGTCATTATAGTCACATATTAAAGAGATGTCCAAACAAGTTATAAGACCAGTCATTATAGTCACATATTAAAGAGATGTCCAAACAAGTTATAAGACCAGTCATTATAGTCACATATTAAAGAGATGTCCAAACAAGTTATAAGACTAGTCATTATAGTCACATATTAAAGAGACGTCCAAACAAGTTATAAGACCAGTCATTATAGTCACATATTAAAGAGATGTCCAAACAAGTTATAAGACCAGTCATTATAGTCACATATTAAAGAGATGTCCAAACAAGTTATAAGACTAGTCATTATAGTCACATATTGAAGAGATGTCCAAACAAGTTTGGAAACAAACTGAGTTAAGATGCCAATACTAGACTGTTCATTCAATAAAAAAAGAAAAAAAAACCCAACTTTTATTTCCTTAGAATATCATAGAACTTGAGTCTATTTTATTTCCTTAGAATATCATAGAACTAGAGTCTCTTTTATTTCCTTAGAATACCATTGAACTTGAGTCTATTTTATTTCCTTAAAATATCATTGAACTTGAATCTACTTTATTTCCTTTGAATATCATAGAACTTGAATCTATTGCATTTCCTTAGAATATCATTGAACTTGAAATCTATATTTTTTCCCTAGAATATCATAGAACTTGAATCTATTTGATTTCCTTAGAATATCATTGAACTTGAATCTATTTTATTTCCTTAGAATATCATAGAACTTGAATCTATTTGATTTCCCTAGAATATCATAGAACTTGAATCTATTTGATTTCCTTAGAATATCATAGAACTTGAATCTATTTGATTTCCTTAGAATATCATAGAACTTGAATCTATTTTATTTCCTTAGAATATCATTGAACTTGAATCTATTTGATTTCCTTAGAATATCATTGAACTTGAATCTATTTTATTTCCCTAGAATATCATAGAGCTTGAATCTATTTTATTTCCTTAGAATATCATTGAACTTGAATCTATTTGATTTCCTTAGAATATCATAGAACTTGAATCTATTTTATTTCCTTAGAATATCATAGAACTTGAATCTATTTTATTTCCTTAGAATATCATTGAACTTGAATCTATTTTATTTCTCTAGAATATCATTGAACTTGAGTCTATTTTATTTCCTTAGAATATCATTGAACTTGAGTCTATTTTATTTCCTTAGAATATCATAGAACTTGAATCTATTTTATTTCCTTAGAATATCATTGTACTTGAGTCTATTTTATTTCCTTAGAATATCATTGAACTTGAGTCTATTTTATTTCCTTAGAATATCATTGAACTTGTATCTATTTTATTTCCCTAGAATATCATTGAACTTGAGTCTATTGTATTTCCCTAGAATATCATTGAACTTGAATCTATTTTATTTCCTTAGAATATCATTGAACTTGAATCTATTTTATTTCCCTAGAATATCATTGAACTTGAGTCTATTTTATTTCCTTCGAATATCACAGAACTGGAGTCTATTTTACAACTTTTATATCCTGAACATATCACAGAACTGGAGTCTGTTTTACAACTATTTTTATTATTCGACTCCTCACAGTAAAAGAATCAACAAAACATGTTTAGTATAAAACAGTTTCTGATGAAGACAAGAAAAAGGTATATTATAGTACTAGTACAAGTACAGGTTTTTTTTTCACAATACATGTCGACGTGGAAGCCTGTATAATATTTACACAATAACTGTCGACGTGGAAGCCTGTATAATATTTACACAATAACTGTCGACGTGGAAGCCTGTATAATATTTACACAATAACTGTCGACGTAGAAGCCTGTATGGATGCCCATGTCTAAGATAAATTTGATTTGCTAATACAAACTTTGTAGTAATCGTTCTTAGAGTCTGCAGTATTTCTACATTCAATTTTCGATGACAAGTAACATTTTGTGAAATTACAACTTATAATAAGCATATTGGTGATACAATATTTATAACTCGCTCTTTTAGTAAATTATACTATTTGATAATATTTCATCCGAAAACGAACACATCAGAGCAGGCTGACAGAAAAGCGGCCTGTCTGTAAAAATACACAATGTTTTTTCAACCTGTCATTTCCACAATCCCAGAATGCAAACCGTTTGTCTGAGAAATATTACAAATTAATAACAGGTGCATATGTTTTGCCAGGAGGGAAGCTTAATCAAACTCTTTTTGAATACCTGTGTCTGTGGATAGTCGTTAAGCCACGTATTTCGCCTCTTCACACCTCATGAATCTCTCTGTTTTAGTAATTTATTCTGCATCCTAGGGCCCTGCGAAATGTGTGTATTTGGAGGATATCACACCATTTAGCTTGAAAGGTTGTATAGGTACGAGGAGTTGTATTTTGACATCACGTTATGTTCTTTATAGCCTAATGCTAGTTTTTCCTATACCATTGAATAGCAAGTTTGCCACTTCTATTGGGAAAATATCCGAAGAATTGAAAAATAAAACAGTATTACTGGTGTGACAAATAAGACAAACATAGGCAGTACGTTTCTAATACATTCAGCATTTAAAAACTCCCAAATGCGTTGTAATTATAAAAATAGCTGAGGATCACCAGTTCACCAACAACAAAGTGTGTATGGACGATATCTAATTTAATGTGTCTGGCGTTAATGTACACTCATTCGAAGTCGTGACGTCGTCTCCAAAATCGTGTAATCGCTAAGTCCATTAATTAACCTCATTACTAACACCTCATTGTTTATATGCATATTGTCTCTCAGATGCACTTACACTCGTCATTGTTTACTATTAAAATAATCAGCAATAATAAATAATAAGTAAGACTCAAGACTGACAACACCAACTACTCTCTCATCCCTTATATCTCTCTCTCCTGTTACATGTAATGTTGTATGTAGATTATATACGTCCCTCTTGCCTACATATTAGCATTTGCATAATGGATTGTAACAAGTAAAAAAATTCCAGTCCTTTTGACAATTATAATATTTACCATCTGCGGTAATTAAATATGGCTAGACGAAATCAAAGAGCAAAAGAAAGAACGAAAAGAGAAGAAAGAAATAAATGACCCGTGAAAATAATCGATTCATCCACGCATTCTTAATCAAGCATGCATTCTTAATCAATCATGCATTCTTAATCAATCAGAAGGCGCGGAAGATTGAGTGAAATCCAAACTAGTCTAAAAATGCAGCAAGTCAGAATGGGCAAAGTTCAGAAAATTAAATAAACACATAATTAATGAAATCTTGATTATCTATAAAGAAAAAAAAAAAAGAGAAAAAAAGGAAACAAAAATGACGGAAAATTCCAACCCAACGTAGAAAGCAAGCATAAAATAAAAATATCAATTGATTTGTTCAAAATTTAATCTATTTTATCATCAGAAGGTGAACGGTCAATCGAAGATATTTGTCTTGGTACTAAATTACATGTACATGAGACTATAGTCATGTGTTTCAAATAACAGGTTTGGAAGATTGCAATTTTCTTCATTATCATATAACAATTAACACCTAGACATTACCATCATGCACTGTGGCACATTCTGTTTGAAGCTGTTTGATAACAGTATGGTTTGGTCCGCCTGAATACTAAATGTCCACCCATAATCAACCATAACACTTTAATTTGCATTATACGGTAATATATTTATATGACAACATGTAAAACTCAAGTTTTATTTTTTATTTTACAAGAATTTTTTAATGCACTAAATAGAGCCTTTTCACATTCTCTGTGCGCATGCCCAAGGTCGCTCAAATGATGGTAAAGCCAGCGAGAACTTGAGAGGTTTTACTTGAGGAGGCAAACCTATCAAACTTATCCAAGGTCATTTAGAAATTATTATTAAAGAGCAATCATACTCCGCAATGTCTTCAAATTTATTGTAGACGTTATCCTTATATTTCATGAAGAAAAGCAATATATATGAAACCACGATGTATTCCAGATAGCATGTTGTACATTTACAGACAATTATTTTGTACGCACCCTGGAAGTTGTCGAAGATCTAATTAATCCATTATTGTTAAATGATAATGGTGTGCAACGTATACACAGTAATAATACAAATACCAGAGGGAACAGCGTTGCCGTGAAACGTTGACATAAATTTTGCATTAAAAAAGATTACATAAATATTGATCATCATTAAAACAAGAGGTATATTTGTATAAGATAGTGTTAGTTTCAATGACTATAATTGGTCCAATAGCGTAATATTAGAAGGTAGTTATACATATATCAACAACCTTTCCCAAATATTTAGACTGGCGTGTAGGGTTTGTGTCTGTGGCTGGTCATCCCAGTAATGATTAAAATAAAGGCACACGTTGATATTTATAATGATCCCTGACTGTGCCAAATTCTGAAGTTTCTCCCATGGAATACGATATTTGATAGTCTACCGTCCTGGCGTAAAAAGAAGACCGGTCTGTTTTGTGTAAGGGGCTGTTGTCCTGTGCCATAGGTTGAGTAAAGATTAAAATTTAACGGGAATTTAATTTTGTGTTGTTTGCAACTTTGTTGTACCCGTAACAAAATTTTGGCTGGCAGCGGTGGCATTACAAAGTTGTGTGGATGTTTGGGAATAACATTGCGTGCATTTATCACAAAAGAACAAGTACCAACATTATATTTAAGGAGTGCTGAATTGAGCTGTGTTGAAATACCACTGTGTGACAGTCATTGAGGTTGGTGAAAATGCGGCGTGGCAGCTAACTGCGATACAGTGTATTTCATAACTTTGTGTATGAGATTTATGTTAAGGATATGAGCCAAGAATAACCATAATAAAGAATATAACTATATTAAGGATTAAAAGGGAAACCCAAGGTAGCATCTCCGATGATGAAGTGGAAAAGGATGTTGAAGACCACCGTATTGCAGTGGATAGTCCAAGAAGAGAAAGACCAATGAATTAGATACAATTTTCGGACATCAAGCAGACTTCATTGGAGCAGAAGGAAAGAAATAGTGGAAGAGCAACTTTGCAAGAAAACTAAAGAAAACAACGTAATATTAAAGCGACCCAGGAACCAGTAGACAAGTAGAACTAGAATTAGAACGTGAAAGGTTGGATTTGTCGTTTGTAAGGTCAATGACGTTAATAACAAGATTATTGATAGTGATAGGCAAGGAATGGTGACCGACCATATTAACCTATAACGTCAGTACAAGAGAAGTGCACTGTTAGCAGCAACTGTGTATGACTAGTTGGCTCTACTGATCATAGACCAGAAGAGCTTATGGGATGGTCTGTAGTCTGTCGTCAGTCGTCTGTCGTCCGTCCGTTAGCACAAGTTTGTTATCGCTACTCCTCCTAAACTATTTGTAGTATTGCCACGAAACTTAGCACACACATTCACCCATGGTCTAGTTGGTCCTAAATTAAAATGGTTCTGCTCGGACGTCCAATATGGCTGCTACACTGGCCATCTTGAACATCTTGTTATCGCTAATCCTTCTGAATGAATGGTCATATCAACATGGAATTTTCTCTGTAAGATTTTTTTATGATATCTAGTTGTATGGGCATATCAGCATGAGGTTTTCACTTAAAGACTTCTTATGATGTCCAGTTGGTCCTAAATTAAAATGGTACCAATGTAAAGTCCAATATGGAGGCCACAACGGCCATCTTCAAAATGTTGTTAATGTTACTTGTACTACATGGATGGTTATATCAGCATGGGGTTTTCACTTAAAGGGTTCTTATGATGTCTAGCTGGTTCTAAATAAAAATATAGCCACCAGTGCAGCCATTCAAAAACAACTTGTTATCACATTTCTACTTGAACGGAAAGTTATCTTGACGTGGGGTTTTCACCAGAAGACTTCTTATGATGTCCAGTTGGTCTTAAATGAAAATAATGCCAAACTGACGTCTAATATGGCCGCCACAGCAGCCATCTTAAAAATCTTTGTATGCTACTCCTCCTGAATGGAAAGTCATGTCTTGAAAACATTGTTATCTCTACTCCTCCCCAATGGATGGCTACATCAACATGGGGTTTTCACCAATATAATTCGTATGATACCTATTTGGTTCTAAATGAAAATGATGCCGGTCGTACATCCAATATGGCTGCCACGACGACTCTCTCAAACACCTGGTTGTCACTACTCTTTCTGAATTGATGTTCATTATGAAAGGGGTTTTTCTCCAAGTCCTGAATGAAAATGGTGCAAGTCGTACATCCAATATGGCTGCCATGACGACTGTCTTAAAAAACATGCTGTAGCTACTCCCCCTGAATGGAAGATATTTATGACATTGGGTTTCAGCAAAAGATTTCTAATGCTGTCTACTTTGTCCTAAATGAATATGGTGCCAAGCTGACATTCAATATGTGTACCACATCAGCTAATTTGAAAATCTTGTTATCGCTGAAGAATATCAGAGATGATTTCAACACTCGACAGTTAAAAAGGAAGAAATAGTCTTATCTTGATCTCCTGCAAATTTGTTTCGCCCAAGAAAGTCAGTCCCTTCGAAGGGCTCTTGTTTTATGGAGGAGGCCGGATTGACTTTCCATTGGCTGATACGGAGGATCTGGACTGCATCAGATTCAGTGGTAGGCTGACAAAAAAAAAAAAAAAAGACCAGTTGCGAAAATTATGCTCAGGGTTCGAAGATGTGTTAATTTCCAAGCCAGACAAGATGAACTAGACTACTCAAATTATTTGAACAACAACGGAAACCCCGATCACGCATAAACCATAACATATTCCCCATGCAAAAAGAACTGAGTTAAAACTATATTGGATGAAATGTGGCGGAAAGGATTGAGAAGACCTTAGATAAACCTTTTGGGTCCACCACTTGTTCTTCTTCAAAAGAAAGCTGGAAGACTGCAACTTCGTGTTAACCACAGGAACTACAAAAACAACAACAACATTAATATTAATAATAATAATAATAATAGTTTAGAAGGTTAACATCTACTGCATAAAAGAACACAAATATAACATAAATTAGTAAAAATTATACAAGGTTAACATATAGTTATCACATTGATATATCACAATTACCATGCACAAATGTAATGCGGTCATAAAATCAGGATTGCTCATTAAAATATTTGTAGAGATATAATTTATTAAAGATTGAAAGATTAAGTTCTTGTTTAACATCATAATGCAAACTGCTCCATAAAACTACCGGCCTGAACAAAAGATTTTTTAAAACACTTTGTCGGAACTTGTGATATGTATAAATCATTGTTTTCACTCGACTGTGTACTCCTTGTGCTAATTCCTTACAAACTTAAAAACATTTTAAGATACGCTGGCTTTAAATTATTTACATTAAAAGCAAGAACAGCTTATCTAAAAATAATGAAACCCTAATTGGCATCCATCTAACAGCGTGGAAAAGAGATGATATAGATGTTAAAATGTCTTTGGCATTTAAAACCAACCTTGCTGCTCTTCATGTAAGATGTATAGTCTCTGCATGTAAGAAGAATTATGGAGTTCTCCCCACACAGTACAGCAGTAGATAACATGTGGAAAAATAACTGTGTTGTACACTTTTAGGATCAACTGATCAGAGATAAAACCCTTAACCCTTTTTATAATTTATATTTTCTTATATACTTTCATTAAGATAGTTTCCAAGTAGTTGGACCAGGATAAAGTATTATCAATAAAAATATGTTTAGCACATTTAACAATTTCACATTTTGTACTATTTATTTCTCAGTAAAATTTTCTACATTTGGCTGCTCGTCGTGCTGTTTCATTCTTAGACCTACGTAAAGCTTTTGATAGTGTTAATTATAAAGTTTACTACATAAATTAGGCATTAACTGGCTTTTCTATACATTTAAGCTAAGTTTACTGTCATACATCGTGGTTCCATTTCATAGCACATTGTAAATCTTCATTTAATTTGCTCTCAACAATTCTAACATCTTTATCACTAACATATTGTGATGTATCATCAGCATGCATAAACACTGAAGAATTTCAAACACTTTCGAAAATCATTTATATATAAAATGAGAGAGAGAGAGAGAGAGAGAGAATTGATTCCTGTGGTGCTCATATGACGATTTCTTCAAAATTCGAGACAATACCTCTCGATCTCACAGCTTGTACTCTACTATGGAGATAGGACGAAAACCGTCGCAATGAGGGTTTTATAACATTATATGCTGATAATTTATGTAGTAAAGCTTTATAATTAACAATATCAAAAGCTTTACGTAGGTCTAGGAATGAAATACCAGTTAATCTCCCGTCATCAATAGTCTTTAAGCAGTGATCAATCAGAGCAGTGAGTGTTGTCTTGCAGGAATGATTTCAATAGTGGCCTGATTGACACGAAGTAATTATATTATTTTTGATAAAAAAAAGTCGTAAAATGAATTGAAAAAATTCTTTCTAGAATTTCGCTATAAATAGGTAGAATAGATACAGGTCTATATATACTGACACTCGATTCGTCTTCCGACTTAGAAAGGGGGTTAACTCCAGTTGTTTTTTTTTCCCCAATCGTCTACAAAAATATTTGTTCCTGTGGACTTATTTAATATGTAAGTCAGTGACAACATTAAGCCCTTTGATGCCTATCCAGCTTCAACGATATAAACTCTTTGAGAAGTTGAGAAACGCTACATATAATAGCAAACTGGACATGGCGAAAGGTATTGAAGCGTATGAGAAGTCTGTATTTGTGACAGCCTTTGGTTTGTAGGAAATAACTTTTATGCATTTGAGGATGAAAACTTTGCCAGCTACATCCTTGAGCATGATGGTACTTGCTGATATCCAAGTTACGTGATGTTTCATCATACTTTGATGACATCATCATTTACAGAGAGGCCTGGGATGAGCATCTTCGGCATCGAAGTTCAGTCTTCGAGAGATTAAGAAAAAACATTCTCACAGGAAAACATTCGAAATGTGACATTGGAAATGATGCCGTCTGCCTTGATCACATTATCGGTGGAAAACAAATTAAGCTGGACGACGCCAAAGTTAAAGCTGCATTTGACATTCCATTTCCGACAACATCGAAAGAATTTCAAACTGATCCAAATAAGAAAAGTTAAGTTCGTAATTTCACAGAATAAATATTTCCACGGAATTATTACACAGGATAAATTATCCATTACCACGAGAACCTTGCCTTGGATAATTCCAACAAGAATGAACACTAAAACACTTAATCACTTGACAACCCGTCACATTGGCATTCTCTACTCCCCATCGCTTCGAAACCAAACATTATCTCGCGAGAAGTGGAGAGTAGCGACAAATGGCGGAAACTACGTGAAATTGGTCTATCAGGCTCGTTTAACCAGACCTCTCGCTTGGCTTGGTGAGATCTTCGTCATGCAAAAGTTTGATAAAGATTTATACAAGCGATTTTTAACGCTGAAGACGAGGCTTACCAAACCTCTGCTAAAGTCGATGTTTGGTTTACAGGTTAGTCAGCGTTCTTACTTAAAACAAACACAAGTTTCATATTTTTGTTTGTGTTTTCAACCCACAACATAAAACATGTATAGGTAATAGAGATGTTCGCTTTTGCACGAAAATCATGCAAATCGTCAGACTGCGACACAAACCTCATGAGTGTATGAAAAGGGGCAGCATTGCCAATTTACCCGCTGTTGCACCAATATTTTCTACCACCTCTATAGTACATGATAAATATGTGTACATTTAACTGTTATGCACAAATGTTTCTAATGGATTGTATGGTATGGATGGTGCAGTTTGGGTGTTTTGTTGGTTCACCGTGATGTTTTAGCAGTTAACTGGTATCTATAATTTTTACCCTTTTTCGTATAACAAATTCTCCCACATTACTGTAGATTACTTTGAATTTCCTTCTCTATGCCATACTGGGCCACTTCATTTCTTTGTACATAAATTGTGGTTGAATAAAATGAGTATTGATATTTATGCAAAGAGTGATTAGAACATTGGAGAGGTAACGTCGAAGACTGGATGATATTGGGACATTATCAGGCACAAAGTTAATATTTTTATTATATTATTTCCTGAACCAAATCAACACAAATATTCTTTATAGGAATAACTTGTAACTGACACGATACAACACAGTGGCGGTGTGAGGGTTTGAGTCGCCCGGGGGCAATGTTCTTTAATGGCCCCCATACCGAGGTGCCCGGTGGCAATGTTCTTTACTGGCGTCCTTACTTTGCCCCACAATAATACTTTGTCAGAAGGCTGATTTAGGAATAAATTTTGTACATTTTGTTTTTCAATATCAAGGGAAGGTTTTGCCTTAAATTGAAAATTTACTCTTTATATTGACTGAAGTTAGTTGGAAATATTGACTAGTTTTTGTGACCCAAATTTAAATATTAAACTAAAGAGAACTAAAATCAGGACATGAGAAAGGGTACTTAGGCTGTGGCTTAATACAGCGAAAATTATTGTATCTTACCAACCCAGATAAACATTTCAGTAATCCTGAACGCCATTATTACTGTTCATACTTATGTATCCGAACTCAACTCGCCGCATGTCTTTATCTCTGAGGGAGTCGCTTTTATTTTGCTATTTGGTGGAAATGACCGTAAAAGTACTTGCCTTCTGCACTTTTGTATATCAAAAGTTTTAGAAACTCTTAAGCCTATTTGGGGACGTAACAACTGAATGTTTTATCAGTGGTGGGCGAGAAGGGGCAGCCGTCGGGATGTTCCCCCCTCCCCTCTAAGCCACCGGTTTCAGTTGGCATCACAAACTATATTAAAAAATGATACAAATATATTTAAGATTTGGCATACTCTGAATTTTCTTCACCGTTTTCTGAAATAAGAAAAAGCTACATCCTGGTGCGCATGCCACAGATGCACAATATTTCGAACTAACATTTCAATAGAGTATAGATCGGCGCATTCGTGTAATAAAGTCCAAGTTAGACTGGGGCATTTATATTGTTCCCCAGTGTATTGAACAGCAAAGAAAATTGAATTTGACGATATCGGAATTTAAAGTTTAAAAAATCTCAAACTTTATTCTTATGAATATTATTGAGGAGGAAAACAAAAATGCTCCGAATCATTGATATGTGAATGTATCTGTTACGCAATCAAATTCATTCTGGAAGAATGGGGGGGGGGGGTATTCTTGAAAAAAGTGGTAAATTGTACGTATCCAGTTTATCATAATGTCAGATTTACTGTATCCAGTGTATCATAATGTCAGGTTAACTGTATCCAGCACATCATTATGTGAGAATTACGTATCCAGTGTATCATAATGTCATAATTACGATATCCAGTGCATCATAATGTCTTATTTACGATATCCAGTGTATCATAATGTCATAATTACGATATCCAGTGCATCATAATGTCATAATTACGATATCCAGTGCATCATAATGTCATAATTACGATATCCATTCTATCATAATGTCATTTTTACGATATCCATTGCATCATAATGTCATATTTACGATATCCATTGTATCATAATGTCATAATTACGATATCCATTGTATCATAATGTCATAATTACGATATCCAGTGCATTATAATGTCATAATTACGATATCCAGTGGATAATAATGTTAGGTTTATGGAATCCAGTACATCATAATGTACATCATAATGTCATATTTACGATATCCAGTGTATCATAATGTCATATTTACGATATCCAGTGCATGCTAACGTCAGATTTATGGTATCCAGTGCATCATAATGTCAGATTTACGATATCCAGTACATCATAATGTCATATTTACGATATCCAGTACATCATAATGTCAGAATTATGACATTCTGTGAATCATAATGTCATATTTACGACATCCAATACATCATAATGTCAGATTTACGATATCCAGTGCATGCTAACGTCAGATATATGGTATCCAGTGCATCATAATGTCAGATTTACGATAGCTGTTACATTCTTAAATCCAGAAAGGTGTGGCAGTGTTTCAACAAGTGCAGTATTAGGTTAATTTTATTTCATCCGATTTATTACCCATGATGTAGAATCATATCTTGTCCGTTTTAAATTCTAATCAAACCTGACACAAATGACAGTTCTGGTTGTAGTTGACGAATAAGGAGAATAAATTAAGTAAGTCACACCCTTTGTATAGACTTAGCTTTAAAAAATCTTATTATTTGCCAGCAATCTTTGGGGAAAAACAAACATCGATCACATTGCGTCACACCAATATAATAATGAAGAAAAACTGTTTATCTCCTTCTCTCTCTCTCTCTCTCTCTCTCTCTCTCTCTCTCTCTCTCTCTCTCTCTCTCTCTCTCTTTATCACTTGCAAATATTTTGGAAGGACATGAAGAATTCCCTAAACATCGACATCATGATTTTCATTTCTAAACGTTTCCTTCATAAATAATGAAGCGTACAGAATTTTGAATATTTCCATGATAATGTTGTATTTGAAACTGAAAAGAGTATGCATGTAGTTGAAAATGCGTTTAAAGAACATTTATCACAATTTGACATCGTATCACTAGAAGAATATAGCTGATACCCATATCACACATATCCATCTAAATAATATATCACACATATCCATCTAAATAATATATCACACATATTCATCTAAATAATATATCACACATATCCATCTAAATAATATATCACACATATCCATCTAAATAATATATCACACACACCCATCTAAATAATATATCACACACACACATCTAAATAATATATCACACATATCCATCTAAATAATATGTCACACATATCCATCTAAATAATATATCACACATACCCATCCAAATAATATATCACACATATCCATCTAAATAATATATCACACATATCCATCTAAATAATATATCACACATATCCATCTAAATAATACATCACTCATTTTCTTCAATCTTTCTACAGACTTCACTTGTGCGAAATTAAAACAGTTCTCAATGACCGAACTAGTTCTACACTGGAGTTTAAGGTCAAAACTAGTTCTACACTGGAGTTTAAGGTCAAATTAGTAATTGAAACTACCTCAACTTATCATACCATCTGATTTATTAGAGAGATTTCCAAGATTCTACATCTTAAAGACCGCAAGTCATTATTACATTCTAATCGTGAAAAGAATTCCTGTGTATATTGCATTTTGATTGTCATTGCAAGTCGTTTGATCTAAAAAGATATTGCTAAAAGCTTGGCGTGTTTTATTACTGGTAGGAAATTGTATTTTAAGATAGACTATTTCCGCTATTTGTTTTTCTCTTAGCGGCTCTAAAACATTTCAACAGTGCTTTAATTATGAAAGTACTGAATGTAAAGCGAAATTCTCACTAACGGAAGTAATTTATCGAATTCCTGAAAACTGCGTCATTATTTACTGTGTAATAGTATGGTTTAGGTCAAATATAAAAACTGTATGACAAAAGAATATAATCATACGTCTTATTAAGTGCGCTCTCTGCTGATACCAAATGTATTTTTCCACATAGAAGCTCAATTTCTAGACATCTATGACGTAAATGTTTTTTACTACACCATATTAATCATATTCTATCCACGAATTTGAAATTAGAAACGTCAGAGATGTTTTTATTGCTTAATTAGAGGGATGCATTTTTCTTCGTTTGGGGGAAAACAAAGGAAATTAGAGTAAGTGTTAAGGCCTAGTTAAATTCTGCCGCTGAATTATGCTAGTTAAGGTTCAGTATTCCATTCATTAAGGACTAATCATCGTAAATACCTAATAGAAACACACTTTGAAACTAATTCCACCTAGCAATAAAGGTAATACAACTTGAAAATGTGGACATAATTGGTATAAATTAGATTGGGGGTGGGGTGGGGCCTGTGTACAATAAATGTAAAAATGTAAATTTAGCATTTACTTAAATTCTTTGCTTTAAACGCGTTGGAAAAAAATGTATTAAGTTCAGCCTGTAAAGGATACGATTATTTTTACTGGCGAATATTCCTCATCGTATGATAAGCAAAAAATATATAAATGCTGGCAACCTTTACGCCATGGTGTTCTATTACTTGACTCAGCCATCTCATTTGCAGTCATTATTATGTATATGCTAAAAGGGTGGGTTTTGTTTCTCAAATTCTAACTAGTATATTTGAAATTCTAACTAGTATATTTGAAATTCTAACTAGTATATTTGAAATTCTAACTAGTATATTTGAAATTCTAACTAGTATATTTGAAATTCTAACTAGTATATTTGAAATTCTAACTAGTATATTTGAAATTCTAACTAGTATATTTGAAATTCTAACTAGTATATTTGAAATTCTAACTAGTATATTTGAAATTCTATAAAGATAACAAACAAAAAAAAGCAATAATTTCTTTCTTGTGTTTATCATGTGACAAAACGGAGGTTACAATGAACTTTAAAGCTACAGAAACTCGATTTTTTAAACAACACTGCTTAGTTCTCATATATTGGCCCGCTGCTAAATGCTCATAAGAACAAAGACCTTGCAGCGAGGAGGTGTTGTATTAATACAACTACATGTGGCATGGACTCTTTGAAACCTCAGTAGATAAAGAACAAAATACATGTATTTAGGATGTAACGCGCACTAGTTACGATATATTACCTCAGAAAAATGCATACGATTTGCTATTGTTTTCTCTAGGCTACATTCTACCGCCACATTTATACATCACCGGTAAATGAAGGAAAGCCCTGTAATACTTATCAAAAATGAACTCGATTATTATCTTTTTTTAATATATACAGACGTAGCGCGGTACCTTTTCGCTTGTCGATCGTAACACAGGTGCAATTATTAGTCCACCGGTAACTATTTTTTGATGGAGTGAAATTAAAAAGTAAAATGGCGACATAGGCCTAAGACGCGCTCACGTTGTAAATGTCATGAAGTTTTAGTCCAAGAAAGAATGCAATAGAAAATCACTGATGTACTCAAGTGAAGAAAAAAAAAAAAAAGAATGAAATTATTGAGGGGATGTATAGATAGTATGGCAAATGGCGGGAATAGGGATCATTGAAAGATATAATGCAGATGACATATTATTTGTCATAGTTAATTACTCATTTCACGTGTTTGCATGGTATATTTGATAGAAACTCGGAGTTGACTCTCGGAAATACGTAATTTGTAACGTCATTTATATTCACTTTGCTGGAAAACATTTGTTTCACCTCAAGAGTTTATCAAATGGCTCATAAAAAATAAAAGATCTATTCTTATCCGTTCAGTATGTTCTAATTACATGCGATTTAATTCCACGTAGTAATCCTTCTCGAATCTATTGCTAACGTACTTTTTTATGCATTCACCAATCAAACTCAATTTATTTTTGAACATAAATGTTTCCATATCTATCGAAATGATGCCCCAAAATGGAAACATTTATCTTACAAACATGATACACGAAAAGAACACTTGATATTTTTCCCTGAAACTTTTAGGAGAAAATATAACAAATAAAAAATAAATAATTGACCTGTCACACCTCAAAAAAGCTAATATAATATACAATTTTAATAACTTTAATGATCTCTAATTTTTGTTTTTCCATTTGGATTTACATAAACTTTGCTAAATGATGTACATGTAATGATTATTGTTGTAATGGGACTGACGAGAATATTTTGTTGTGGATCGAATATTACATCACCAACAGGTCAGAGAGTCATTGTCGGAATGAATTCTCAAACTTAGGACAATCATCAACAGGTGTGCCCCAGGGATCAGCCCTAGATCCATTCCTATTTCTTGTTTATATTAATAACATAGCTGATAGTCTGAAATCTTTAATCCGAGTATTTGCAGATGACTCCTCGTTATATTGTATATCGTGTGACCCATTATTCATGGACAGTTTGTGGCTTGTGAATTTCAATTCCTTGAAAGAAGAGTGTGTCCCCTTTACAAACCAAGAAATTGAATATGTACAGGATCTTGCATTTTCCGGTAACAGAATTACGATTTGTTGCATCATATCGTCATCTTGGAGTTACCTTAGTATCAAGTTGTTCCTGTTCTAATCATATCATATCAATCTGCTTCAATGCTATAGGGCCACAGGAAGAAGTTACAGTACATCTTATCTAAAGATAATCTAAACAAAATGTGTTTGACTTCTATTCATCCGAATCTCGAATACGGATCTGCAATTTGATCATCATGTACAATTGCCGATTCTGAAAACTTGACAAACTACTACTCGATGCTGCCATGTTAGTTTCTGGTCTATCAAGATATTAAAGTTGAGAAGCACTCTATTTTGAAACAGACTGGCATATAGAAGAAACATATAAAAACTTTGCACTTTTTATAAAATCATCAACAAACAATGCCCAGATTACATAACGGATTTGCTTACTCCCTATGCACTAGATACAGTAATCTACAACTTGACCAACTTTGTTCGTTTTCGATGTCGAATATCTCTCTTTAAAAATGCGTACCTACCATCTATTGATTAGCACATGGAATGATCTAATACTACCCTCACCAAAATTTCCATCTATCAGAATTTTTAGAAAAGATATAACTAGACGTATTATTTCAGTCCCATCTATTTAGCCTGCAATGATCGATGAGCGTCTGTTTTATTAACCAGATTAAGGCATAAATGTAGAATACTCAGTTATGGTTTATGTGGAGCGAATCTTATCTCTGATCCTTTCTGCTCTTGTGGATTTACTTTTGAGAATGATTCGCATTTCCTTTTTGAGTGCAATTACCTGATGTATCAACTCTCTCTCTCTCTCTCTCTCTCGTTTAATTTGACTTTATGTTGAAATAAACCTATTAGCCTGCATGCTGGATTTGTAATTTCAAACGATGAGAAACTTGTAAGTTGTACAACTTATTTCGAATCATTTGTCTTGTATATTACAATTAAACTAAATAATTGTGTAATCCTACCATCCATTTCAAAAAGTTATATGTATGTATGCATGCATGTATGTGTGTATGTATGTATGTGTGTATGTATGTATGTATGTATGTATGTATGTATGTATGTATGTATGTATGTATGTATGTATGTATGTATGTATGTATGTATCGAGGGCCACAGAGTTTATACATTTCCAACAATCTCAAGCATATCTCGAAGTAATTTTCCAAAATGTAAAATCATCTAACTTCTCCTACAGCTCCATTTAATTTCTGAACGCCTTGGAATAGCAGCGAATACACTCATAAGTTTATCGTTATTATTAATTGTATTTGAGCTCTTGTGCTATTAAACAATCTGTATAAATATATTAGATCTCTTGTGTTATTAAACACACTGTATAATTGTATTAGATCTCTTGTGCTATTAAACACTCTGTATAATTGTATTAGATCTCTTGTGCTATTAAACACACTGTATAATTGTATTAGATCTCTTGTGTTATTAAACACTCTGTATAATTGTATTAGATCTCTTGTGCTATTAAACACTCTGTATAATTGTATTAGATCTCTTGTGCTATTAAACACTCTATATAATTGTATTAGATCTCTTGTGCTATTAAACACACTGTATAATTGTATTAGATCTCTTGTGCTATTAAACACACTGTGTGATTGTATTAGATCTCTTGTGCTATTAAACACACTGTGTAATTGTATTAGATCTCTTGTGCTATTAAACACACTGTATAATTGTATTAGATCTCTTGTGCTATTAAACACTCTGTATAATTGTATTAGATCTCTTGTGCTATTAAACACACTGTATAATTGTATTAGATCTCTTGTGCTATTAAACACTCTGTGTAATTGTATTAGATCTCTTGTGCTATTAAACACACTGAATAATTGTATTAGATCTCTTGTGCTATTAAACACTCTGTATAATTATATTAGACCTCTTGTGCTATTAAACACTCTGTATAATTGTATTAGATCTCTTGTGCTATTAAACACTCTGTGTAATTGTATTAGATCTCTTGTGCTATTAAACACTCTGTATAATTGTATTAGATCTCTTGTGCTATTAAACACACTGTATAATTGTATTAGATCTCTTGTGCTGTTAAACGCACTGTATAATTGTATTAGATCTCTTGTGCTATTAAACACACTGTGTAATTGTATTAGATCTCTTGTGCTATTAAACACACTGTGTAATTGTATTAGATCTCTTGTGCTATTAAACACTCTGTATAATTGTATTAGATCTCTTGTGTTATTAAACACACCGTATAAACAAACTGAAGCAATTTATACTTATTTCTTGTCAAACTGGACAGGAATATTGACAAATACGCGTACTTTTACATATACATGTATATGTCTCAAATCCTCTATTAAACCCTAGATGATATTGTCAGAAAATGCTATACTTCAATAAATCTTAGCTTTATTTCAACATAATTTGCAGGCTTATGTGCCTTAGTTTTGTTCTAACAGCAAACTTTCAAAGTGTTTCATGACATTGAGCCATTAATACATGTAAAGTCTTTAATTAATATGAAATTGTATTTATATACTATGTTAAATATTGACATTGGAGAGAACCTGTAAAATCGATATACTTTTGTGACTGTGTTTGAAATTGTGTGGTCTGTTAGTGTCAGATTGGGAGAATATGATATCTGTACACAAAGTCATTCGCTATTATTCGGATTCAAGTGTAAATTATTGCAAAACATACGCAAAATGTTGTATTCAATCACAATAACCATTCCAGTTGTACCTTTAGATATATTTAGGCAAATAATACAAAGAATTCTCTATCTAATTCATAAGCATCACATAACTGTTGATAAATATAAAATCTTATAGGATATTTACTATCGGACAGTAATCAAAAACAGGACTGAGTAATGTGAACCTAACCACAAAGTGGAATTATATTATATTCGTAACTCGTTAATAATTAACACAAAGACAAACCTGCATTTTGTATAGAGTTTACATTTTCAAATTTCATACAATATGTCGGCAAGTCGGTGTTCTGCATTTTCCCGGCAGAATATTTATTCCTTCATAAATACTTTAAAAATCGAAAGTCATTAAATGAAGATATTATTGAAAGATGGGCTTGCAGTGTTCTAACGGTTTTAGATAACACGATAAGTGAAATGCATATTTTATATCCTGATTTCTTCCTATAACTTTGGTTGATGGTCATGGTTATGGGAATGTTATAAATATGAGCTAACTGCAGTTCAATGTTAGTTTTGTCCTTTACTACCTTAATTATTTCTTGATCGATGAGGTTAATCTCCTCACAATTTGTGTTCGCTATTTAATGACTTTTTTATTCACGTATTTCCCATTGGTATACAAATAATCGCATTCTATATCAGAGAACGAGTTTCTCCAAAGCCTTATCGTATCATGTGTACACTATCTGCGCGAAAGGAAAATACAGCCAAGTTCATCATGATATTTCAGCTAATTTAAGCACATGGAAAGGTATACAGTCGTTCTTTAAAAATCTGATAGAGATATACTTTGCCAACACCAGCTGCAATCAATCCACGCCGTATAAGTTTAATGCACAAAGAAAATAAATCTGATTTATTCCAGTGAACTTGTATTTCCTATCCTTACTCCGCCGAACATTTATCGTATTTTATAGATGATGAACCTGTGTACCTTCCTAACGGTGAATTTTTGATTAAATGTGGACGCTATATTTAAATAAATAAAATAACAAATATTAAACGAAGAAATAAGAAAAAAGCATAGTCTTTCATGTATTCGTACAACGTGATTGCTTACCCCAAAACTATATCTTTTTACTTGCACGTAAGTTCTGTCTCTCTTCGGATCGGCTCCATCAGCATGAGAAACAACTTTAATGCCATGTCGGGTTCCTGAAGACACCCTTAGGAAGAATGGTCAGAGGAAGACAGTGCTTTCAAGACAAAAGACTAATTTTATATGAGTGGGAGCCTGTTCTTGGCAATTAAAGCAAAGGCCGTCATAGGAGAAACCAAACGATCGTGGCGGATTTTCAAATAGTTACGATCGACCGATATTGCCTGATATAATTGATTCGGTTTGGTGAAGCTGAACTAACTAGAAAGCAAGTTTTGTTTGAAAGATGAGACAGTGGTTTGAAGGCTGCCTTGTTCAACCTCGTCAGAACCCATGTAAATTCCATTTCGGACAGAGGGCCAAGAAATGCAGTCCAGACAAGTCGAAATTAGCTAGAAGGTCAGGGAGGCCTTTGTTCTTGTTCATGTCATTCCTTCCATGATGGCAAAACTTATCTGAAATCGTGTAACGGTTGCCCATGATCGTGATCGGAGATAACTTATTCTCCTTGTAAAACCATAGGAGGAAGTTAGCTATGCGTGGATCATAGGCTTTTATGGAGTGACCTGTCTCTGCATACCACTGGGAGAAAACTCACCATTTCCTCCATAGGTTTTAAAAGTGGTCGGCCTTTTTGTCCTAGCAATTTTGTACATGACTTGCTGTATTTCTTTTTGAGGACTCATTTGAAATGAGTTAGGCCTACGTGTTCAGCATCTCTGGGTTCAGATGGAAAACTTGCATGCGCTGTTGTTTCTGCATGTGCGGCGAAGGCATGCATTTCATGGGACTCCCTAGAGACATCACTGACCTTGTATTGTCGAAATGCTCATCTGTGCTCATGGACGTTACTGGTTCTTAACGTCGTACTGGTTCTTAACGTCGTAGCAATTGGCTCAGTGCTTGAATTGGTCTCGATGGCTATATTTCAGCAATCTCTGAATAGCCTTGTACCCTTGTATAACCAACCCGCTGGCAGAGACACCTGCGAGTCAACCATGAGTATGGTTCATGGACCCAACAGAAATGATCCTATTATAAGGAATAATTGACATTAAAACATTTAATTAATGTGGCTCTAAATGGCTGGTCGTACTGCGAAGTTATGCAACTAAAAAGAAAAATATTCGTCTACGATGATGAAAGAGCAAAATTTAGTAAGAAAACATAGTATACTTCCCTGCGACGCGGAAACTTTGAAAGATCGCTAAAACTGGTGAAAAGTCACAGAGGGGAATGTATTTGCGAGGCCTCTTATAAGAGGGAATTTACCAGGCACGAACGGAAGTAATAACTGAGGACTGAGGGTTTTTGGAGCCAAACCATCTATCCAAGTGGAGACCACTCTCGCCTGACTTCCGTTGCAGCAAGCAGACTAAATTTTTCCACTTTTGTTGCTAAAACAAGTCAAATAACGCGGTGAACGCCTTTTTAAGCTTCGGAGTGGTGGATTTACGACGAAATGGATTTGCTCATAAGGTATTATGATTGTTTAACGTATTTAAAGACGGATCAGTACCGTAATTTACAAAATGTCAATGACCAAACTATTTCATTCTTAGATAATTTGTCTGTTCAGCCTTATATAATGCAGCTTATGATACTACAAATAAGTTTTTTTTTTTGCTTATTAGTTCCTTTCACTTTTGCTCAGATCAGGTTCTGGTAACGTTCTTCTTCCTTGTGCGTAGATTACCAGTGTGACAAAAGATAGAGACAAGCACCAGCTGAACACTAATCACGATCCTTTTGTTGGCTAAAATTAATATAGCAAAGCTTGCACCATTTATTTTTTTTATAATTTTTTTTTTACAAAATATTACTTTGTTACATGTTCGCTTTTACGATTTTATTCCTCTCAACGTTTTAAAACTAAGCTGGTAAATATCATCTTGGGTATCTTGAAACTATAGTTACCGATCTACACTCTATCAAAGTAACCGCAGTGACTATAGTTACCGATCTACATTCTATCAAAGTAATCACAGTGACTATAGTTACCGATCTACACTCTATCAAAGTAATCACAGTGACTATAGTTACTGATCTACACTCTATCAAAGTAATCACAGTGACTATTGTTCGTATTGCATTAAAACCCTCCAACACTGATCACACTGTTTTTTCTAGAGAATTCAGTGTTCATCTATTTTTTTTTCCATGCAGGGTTTCACAGTGCTACTAACCGATTATCGCATGTGTCGATTTTCTCTACTAAGTGTGTTAAACATACATGCAAAGAGTGTGCTTGTGATGCAGAACAAGTTTTCTTGCCGTATCATGCATCTGTGAGCATAAATGTTTCGGTTTCAAAGAATACACCGTATGTCCCCCATATAATTATATTTTCCATACAAAGATGTTATATTTTACATTCAGTATGAACAACAACTATCCGAGTCGGCTAATCGAGATGTACTAATTTTACTAATGGAATTTTATCTTCAGACGATGCACACATAATGATTGCTTAACAGTCTTCTCGTCGATGTACATTATATTTTGTGAATATTGAGTCGGTCATTCTTGTTCGAATCATCGTGGTCTGTGAACCGGCCATAGATCATGCACTTGGCTGATGAACAAGTTCCATGTTATGTCAAGCTTTGCCGTCGTATTGAGTTGTTAATTAAAAACAAAACTATTCTTCGGTTTACCAAGCCGTAAATAAACATCGTCCTCATTATGTAGAAATCACACTCGCAGCTGAGAACTTTGTTGCAGACAGTAACACTATTCGCTGCAAAGACGCCCTGATTACTCTAAAGTGAATATTATTTAATAAAATCCAATCAGTCCATCACTTAAAGTATTAACCCCCTGACCTTATTTCAATTATGTTCTAAAAGAATGTGATAACTAACCGCATCCATTCTTCCCTAGCTGTAAGAGGGATTTGTAGTGAATATGGTATGTGCTTTATTTTATTTCATTTCACTGATATCAACTACACTGCTGTTAACACCGCCTCACCGAACATTCTGAATATTACTAATTTCGGGAGAGGCTTGATTGAGTTACTTCAGACACAGGCGTGTCATCATAGTTTCTTATCTAGCACTAGCAAGCATGATTCGACACGATAGCCTTTACCGTTTGGTGTGTGTTGTGTGCAACTTGCTTTTGCTCTCGGAAACCACATCCCAGTCGATGCCATTTCGGAAAATGGGAAAAGCTTTCAAAACAATGTACGGAACATTTAGGGGTCTCCAAAGGGAATTTCCTGCAGATTTTTCTCTTCGCCCCATTGACGCATTTATGGGACTACAATATGGAATGCTAAAAGGAGATATACTAAGGTTCATGCCTCCTAAGAATCCAATAGAGAGATTCAATTTTATCAAAACATTTGGGAAATACGAGCCCGTGTGCAAACAGAGGAAGATAAGAGATGAGAAGGAATTGTATCCCTTAGTTCCTCATATCAATTTGTCCCATTTGAGAAGGATTATTGAATATATAAAAAACCAAGATGACGAGTGTCTGAGATTGAATCTCTTTATTCCGATAAAAGGTAAGATTGACATATTTCATTACTTACTAAATCGTTCCGTTGTGTATGGTAATATATCTTTATTTCAAAATATATGAGGCATATACTTTTGAGGGCTTTTAAAAATGATGTTTTATGATCAGTTCTTGAATCATAATAGCAATGAAGATAGTATGACGTCAGAGAGAATAAAATCGATGTCCATGGGCTGGAAGAAACAGTTACTACTCGGGCGTATGAATAATATTTGCATTCACTTTCTTAATCGAGTGGGAACTATGGAATGAATGAAGTGGAAAAAAAATATTCTTTTCCCAGGACTACGAACAGATATTTTCCTTATTAAGTGAAAGTTAACTGTAAACAAAAAGAAAAAAAAACATATAAGAAAGTATAAGTTCTTTGTCATTGCCAAAGGAAAAAAATGTGTTCCCCAAAAGTAAAACAAGTGAGCAACTCATATAGAGAAGAAAAGTACTGACTGTATTTATGTTTGTCGTAAAACAATTACACCGTAAGTACAAAGAATATTAACTTTCATATAATTTCTTGTCCCCAATTTTGAGGCAGTAGTAGTAATAGTAATAGCAGTAGTGATTATTCAAATGTAGTAGAAGATGAAGTAGTAGTAGTAGTGAGAGGGGGAGATGAAGGAGTAGAACAAATAGTTTTCCCATTAGTGGTAACAGTAAGAGAAACAGCTGAAATTAAACTGAAATCGTTTGAATAGCGAAAGTACAAGAACATTTGTTCTTTCGGCCTAAAGATCTCTTTTTAACTTTTTAAATCAAGACCGATTATAATTAAAGAGCAGATATTTTAGTTTTAAAAAAGAAGACAGGTGGCCACGCTATTCTAACGCTGCTAACTACGTCATATTTTCCATGGCCACGCTATTCTAACGCTGCTAACTACGTCATATTTTCCATAGCCACGCTATTCTAACGCTGCTAACTACGTCATATTTTCCATCAAGATTGACACCCACAAAAATTCCTGTAAATCTATACTGCTGAATCTCCGTTTATCGTACCGATATTCTGTCTACACAAAGAGGCAAAATCAATCTCTTCTACCCAAATTGTTCACCTATGCAACTGTGTTTAACATACATTATTACTGTATATGATCTTCAAGTGTTTCTCACTGAAATTAGGTAAAAATTATGGCTTTCTGTAGCCAGTGGAGGCGCGAGGGGAGTCGGGGAAAGGGGAGCAATTGCCCCCGGGCACCAGGCGAAAGGGGGCGCCGTCTGTAGCTTTTTTTCTTTTCTCCAGTTAACATTTTCATAGTATTTCACCTCGCCTTATTGTATCGGGGGCGTAGATGGTGGGAGTGGGGATGGAGGTTAGCAACTGACACAAAAACTGTTCTCTGTGGCAAGGTAAGGGCGCCATTAAAGAACAATGCCCCCGAGCGCCTCGGTAGGGGCGCCACTGAAGAACATTGCCCCTGGGCGCCTCGAACCCTCGCGCCGCCACTGTCTGTAGCTTGAGATTTACTGTAATTTTGTTGAAACTTTGTTTGCTACCTCTACCCATTGCAAGCGGGAGAATTGCGGGTGCCCTCTAACTTATTAGTAAAAGATGTAAAAGAAAATTTGTAATTTTACACCCATCAAACCCTGATGAAAGACATTTCTGGCTAGTGTTCTTTTATACGTGTTCTGCTTTGAATATTATGTTGAAGTATGGAGAATACTTTTTTCACTTAGAAAGCTGTCACCGATAGCTTTTCCCTGTTTTTTCTAAATTTGGATGATGGTAATGTGTATGTCGTAAAATATAAATACGAATTATATTAATGTGGTCAGGGTCTAATCCTGTATCAAGACAGTCTTCTAGACAGATTTTAAGATGTGTACTAGTTATTTGTAGTTCTTCACACATATTATTCTCGATCTTTCTTAGATATTTAAACTTTATGACCATAACACCTAGTGAATTAATTGCAGGTGCTTGCGTTGTTCTAATTAATCACAGTTTTATTCGTTGCGAGAGGAAAAATAACTGCATTACTTTCTCTAGGAATGTTTTATTTCTTCGCCTTGGTGTTGTACATTCTTTTTTTGCTCTATTGCCTACAAACGTGTCTGTTTTACCAGTTTGGATCTGTACGCTTATGCCTTGTCAATCATCTAACCTTGGAAGCGTATCACTTGCTCATATTATGAAGTAGATGCACCAGAAGATAGTATTCTCGACTTTCTGCAGTTATAATGGCAAAGTCCACTGAGATACTGAAAGGTAAAGAAAATGCATACTTCATGAATAAATTGTTCATCTTGAAAAATGTTTTGTTTGTTTCTTCTTTTTACTTTTCGGTAAAACGGGGTGCCACTTCCAAAGCAATTACTTAGCTTAAGGGTGCTTATCCAACGTATTGCTTAACAGCAGCAACTGCAATGATCCTTTGCATCATACGTGTCATGGTAATAGTGGTATAGGGGAAAATGCATTAGTGTATATAACACTACATAATGCTCTCACTGTCAGACCCCAAGGTTAATGTCATTGCTAGAGTCTCTTCGCCTGACCCGAATACAAGTGACAAACATAAATAGTGGAGATTTTCTGGGCAGAGACTGGAAACTTTTTGGTAAGACTCAAGACTACACAAATATAAAGGAAACAAATAAAGCGTGGATTCCTTTATTCTGAATTTTCGCAGTATTATTTACAAAATATTAAATAACTGTTCAATAAGTAATTTCAGAGTATTGGCAAAATATTGCTTTGTCAAAGGTATTTTATCTTATTTATTCTTTAACTGTAAGGATCAATTAGATCAATTATCGGTAATATAAGGTCGTCACGACAAAATAACACAAACACTTAAAGACTTGATGTTAAAGATAATGATTCTATCTGATAAATGTTATAAAAGTTGGGTCCAGGAAGTATGTATGTCGGAATGTTTCGAGCTAATTTAGTTTAGCACGACAGGTATATGGTACTTAACAAGAGTTTTTTTTTTTAAAAACCCAAAAAAACCCACAAAAAAAACAACAACTTTGTATCATTTTTGTTCAAAAGAGGGACTTGTAAAACGGAGACAATTAATAGTGTGTCCGAATGGAGAATTTTTCTGAGAAACGAAAGGGTCAATTATATGGGTAATTTTCTTCTATGTGCTGTCCTAAGCAAGATTTCGGCTACCGTGGTGTTTCCTTGTGCAAGGTACTGTACTCCAATTGTCTCGGCACTAAATAAACTTATTGTGTAGCTGTGCCGTAAAACATCAAATCAAACCAAAACCAGATTTCCATGTAAGTGTGGTTGAGATGTTCCGAAGCTGAAATAGTATGATTCTGTAAATTTAGAATATAATTTTACTGATGGAAGCCTCTCTTACTTAGAGGTCCAATCAGACACATCATATATATCTAGGTTCATTGTGTATATGTTTTGACAATCATGTATCTGCCATTTAAAATTGCAAGCACAAAATTAGTAGCAAATTCAATATTGGAGGTGAAGGTCAAAACCCTATGTGAGTCCTGTGCATACAAAGAATTTGAACTTATGCTTTGGATTGGCATGTACTTGGGGTCTATTCATCTCCCGGAGGTCAAGAACCGTGAGCTCGAGACAATACTAGCCTTCTCATTTATCATCCGGATTGTCTTCGTGTCTGATCATTGAATTCTCTCTCCAATACATTTAAATAATAAGAGTTGCCGAAAGCGTAGGGTATTTTAATGTCTGAGTAACTTTATTTTGTGGGAATACAACTTACTCAATACGGTACTTACAGCTGTATGTTTTAAATTCACGGTCTTTGAGATTCTGATGGTAGTTACTAGTTAGGTTTTAAATGGAAATAATTGATTTATTTCATGTTCGGAATATATTTTGTTAACGGCGTATTAAGTTCATTTTCGCTGAATAATTAGGATGCAATGAATTCTCACCGCTGTAGTAGTAGACCGCAGCAAAAACACAATCTATGAGTTGATACAATCAGCGGCTGATTGACATAAACTATAGCGAGGCTTTGAAGGATTGGCTTATATGCCAAACTTAAGTCTTCTTGTAATATTTCTGTCGACTATCCCTGAATCTTGTTTTAGTTTGGATGTTTTTCCTTCTGAGCCACGATAAAATGATATTTGTTTTAATTTTCATTTTGAGGATTGAGATTGGTAATCAACTGCTTATATATTAAACCTTGTTTGCACTTTCTCTTAATTCTTGGATCAGGATAAATTCTCTGGGTTTATCTCACACACCAAAGTTTGGATGATAGGGCAGCAGGTGTTGGGTGGTCAAGCCAAAAAGGTACTCACACTCATATTCAATGGCTAGTTTGATGCAAACCATTCTGCTAAAGTTCTCGATATGATGTTTAAACAAGTATGCTCTCTTAGCTCAGAAATATCGGAATTTGGCCACTCTATAGAAAGATGTGGAATATTCTTACTTTTCGAAAACAACTGGAGCAATTTGGATGTTTCGATCTGAAGTTCGACCATGTCGATCAATCTACATAGAACCTCCATGTAGCTATGCTCAAGGTATTTTGAAAAGATGCATTTTCAAGGAGTAATATTAACTTTTTTGGATTTACCGGGGTCTCGTTCTTACATATTGATATCCCCCCCCCCCCCCCTAAACCCTAAGATATTACGCCAGGAGCTCACCAAAAGTTCAAATCTAAAAATAGCATGTAGTTAAAATTTCCAGCATTTGGAGATCAGCAATTTTCTCGTCAACAAAGGATAATTTGCAAACATGCCAAACACATGAATATGTTTTATAATACCTTAAACTCAATAGATGCTGTGAATAAAAAAGACAAAACATATATCCCCATTTGTTTCCTATGTACGGTAATTTGGGGGTAAATCATCACCGTCCATTAGAATTCACATCCCTTTGATTTACTCCAAAATAAAAGCATAATCCAGGCGAATCAAATAACCAAATATGTGTTACTATTCATTTTTACAATTGCACACCACATCCCCAAGATGGTGATGGGATAAACACACGTTCAACACTCTATAGGTTGGCGCAACCCAGAAGTTTATAACTCTTAAGTTGGCTATCAGTTATATTAAGATCATATATCTGGTGAATAAAAAGTTATGAAATGGTTATACTGTATGCCGATTTTGGTCCAAAAGTTGATATACTTTTGCAGTGTAACATAATATTCGAGCCTGTAAAAATGGTGTCGCTAATTACTTTCCGCCATGCTGGCAATGTATCTTATGTTTGGATGACAAGCCTGACCCACTTAATTCAAAACTCGATTTCAGGCAAGGCGTTTAAGTTACAATTTTCAAAAATATCTTAAAAAGGGTTTAAAATGTTGCTCTTTCTAAAAATGTATGTGTTGAGCGCGTATTTGGCTGATTAATTGGATCAAATGCAATTGGAATATTTCGTCGTTCCTTTACTCACCTTAAAACGCGCGCTAAGATTAGAATAGGGTCAGATACGCAAGATTTGGGGCTTTCGCTTTGCATAAATATCCATAATTTCATGCAATAAGTTATCACGTGAGTACAAGGTATGGTACAAAAATAGACCTGTTTTGGACTCCGGGTCCAATGTTATTTCCAAAAGCTGCTTAGAGTTATCCCCCTTAACCCCCCCCCCCCCCCCCTTACAGTCCAGCTTCTTAAAGACCACAATCTAAGAAGGTCATTCAAGCAGTAAAATATTATCAATAATAGATAATGCATTAAATTTGAGTTTTTATAGCTCAGCAAGTATAGATCGGATTTGGATTAGAATTTCAAAGTTGTAGAATATTAAACATTAAAATGTTATAATTTTTGGTAAGTTAGGACAAGTTTCACATGGAAATAAATCTGGGCGAGGTTCAGAGAAAATAGTGGAACTACGTTTTGAAACTGGTAGGAATGGTTATGTAGAAAGTCTGTTTAGACTGCGCATTATGTAGGAAAATAAATATAACAGAACTGGTATAATGTTTTACATGGTTGTGGGGATTGAAAGCGTTTAGAAGAAAAGTTCTTAAGAGGTCATATTTGATTAATTCTGCTATTAAAAGGGGATATATTTTATTACTATGACGAATATTGTGGCTGTGACTAATTCATACTTTTATTTATATAAGTGCTTTTTAGTCAGAAAGACGCTAGTGTCTTGGATCCCCCAATACCGAGGAAATATCCACTAAATTGTGCTACTGAGAATGTCTGTATAAATTATCACTACTCGTTCGTGTGGGTGGTGTTTCTGATTTGTTTCATGTTCATTTTGTTTTGTATTCTGAAGTTGATACATACATTCTCTCTCGCTTTCTTGTGCTTAAATGCAGGATTTATTTCAGATGTATTATGAATGATTTAGAGTGTCTCTATTTGTATATGTGTTGCCTTCAATTTAGTTAACATTCAAAGCGTCAATAATCAAACACGATAGCTATAACAGGATGCATTGGATCTTTAGAACAGAAGATTTGCTTATTCATAGTTATAACAAATGTCGATTGCTTGAAGGATTGTCTATCTTAGCATTTACACTTTTGTTTATTTTGACCTTGATAATCAAGTCTGCATCTGAAATTATTCCAGTTATAATCGGAGGTTTAAGGAGTCGAAATCTTTTGTAGTTTCGCTGACTCGCGATTTAGCCACATTCTACCTGTGAAGAAATGTTAGTTAAAGACACAAAAAACTGACAAGAACGTTGAGTTTCGATATACTATGATGAGTGATCAACCAAGCTCAACTTTCAAGTGGAAAGTCAAGGTCCCATTTTCAGACCTTTTTAATAGAATTTTAGAATTGTGTATTCAGCTTAAAGATACATGATGTTTATAGCCTTTTTAATAGAATTTTAGAATTGTGTATTCAGCTTAAAGATACATGATGTTTATAGCCTTTTTAATAGAATTTTAGAATTGTGTATTCAGCTTAAAGATACATGATGTTTATAGCCTTCGAACATTCCGGAAACATGTAAACGAAAACAACTGAAGATATTTGTCCCCACCCTCCTCTTCTCGAAAAAAAAAAAATAAAATAAAAATGGTGACATAGTATTCGTCTTTTCGTCCGTCCGTTTGTCATCTACGATTTAATGTTGGTGTCGATATGGAACCTACCCATGATTTACTGTGGCATTTCTTTCTTGTCGTTCTCTACAGCTGCTTGTTTCTTCTCTGCGCCTCTGTTGATAAGAAGGAAACCGTAGACTGCTTAAAAATGGATCTGATTTGATACAGCTATCGTAAATTACTGCCATGCATGCAAAACTTGTTTGTATTATCTCCGACAAGTGATTCAGTGATTATTATCTTGGGTCATTACCACGCCGTTTCACCAAAAGTGCAATTCAGAGTATAACTGGCAATAAATATCCCAGCTGAATTTGTTTGAATCGATCTGGCTATTATTTCAGTATAATCAAACTGTCAGTATAGCCCTTCAAATTTCATTTTTCTTCTCCGAATAAAACACTTTTGATGAATTATTGTATTTCTTTAGGGTGCAATCCAAAATATTCACACGCAACAAATGGAGATCCACGGCTGGTTCCGATGTTTGTTTGTTTTTTTTTAAATTGTATGTCATTCTAAGATATAAAATCCATGTCATTCTAAGAGTCTGCAGAAAGTAAATAAATTCAGTAATTTTGCAAAATTAAAGGGATGGTATCCGATTCAATTATTGATTTTTAAATTAAGGTTAATTAGTTAGATCTTATAATTGGCTTTACGTGTCAACTTCCCATTATCATTGCCATGGTAAATGTGAAATGTAAAAACCTAAATTGCTTGAAAATATTAAGTTGCGACACCGAAACTAATCAGGCTTTGTAAAGTAAATACATGCACTTTAGTAGTCTGGGAAACTATAAAGAACGAAATAGCAACTGTGCTGGTGGTGGTGGGGCATATATTGCCCCCATAGATGGGGGGGGGGGGGCAGAAGGAGATATTGCCCCTCAAATGAAACAAATATAGGGATGGGATGGAAATATAGCCCCTCAGATGAAACAAAGTTAGAAAATAAGATTTGACCTATCAACATTCCCAGCAAACATTTCCTCTGATTGGATTTTATTCCTATATTTATATATGTCACTGTCGCAACCTTGAGAGCCATTAGCTGTGGGTTTGAATTTGACGCAAGTGATGCTGAAAATGATTTTCCTATTCTCTGGCATATTTTGTAGGCTGAGTGCGTTCAGAATACATCATAAATTTCAACTTGGAAACATATAGGGATATCTCCCATATTTAACGAGGCAGTATTTTGTATTTACTCATTATTACATACAAGCAGAAACACACGAAGATTAATATCGATCAGGATGACCTGTTGGTTCGAACCTCCAGAGAAATTTTATAAGGTGACTGGTCAATTTGGGGGATGAAAGGTATTGTGGTACATTGCATTGCAGAATTATCTCTCTCACGTAACCATGAACAGTACAGCACACAGCTTTATACTTATATATCGTTGGAAAAGGCCCGAGTAATAATTCTAATGAAAGGTAAAAATAAATAGGCCAAGACAACTACATGTAGCGATTGAACCACATGGTGGACATGCACGTCGACCCAATTAATAATTGAGGAATTATCACGGTTTTAATCTTCATTGCAATCATCGTTTTTGGGTATTCAAGCCATTGGGTGAACAAAAATCACGTGGATATCCAAACATTAAACACCTACAAGACGAGCAAAGATTCCACAACTGTGCCCAAACCTCTATTGTACAGCATTCCAGTGATCCATTTGATCAATGAATTACTTCCCTACGACTTTGTCTTGTTTCTGTTTTACTCTTCTCAATCAAACAGGTGCATATAGCCAGGTCAACACTAATCTTAGTAGCCAAGTAATCCGATAGCGGAAACGCTTTACTATTAATACGTGGAATAGTGTTCTAGGAAAAAGGGAGGAAATGGGGAGAGCAAACAAATACTTTTTGCAACCATTAGTCAAATTTTAGACCTTTTATCCTAGCTTCTTTCTTGAACCTCAATTGTTTCCCCCCTAAAAAAATAAAAGTTCAATATTTTAGTAATTGATTTATATAATTGTAAATGATCTGTCTGTGGTACTGAAATTTGTATCTTATGCCTCTTTCAACGGATTGATTATTAAGGGATACTACATACATAGTGTCTTTCATTTTATACAGGAATTATGTAAATGGACAAGGTAGTTTGTCTTCCCGGTTAATTGGACAATTGTTTTGCATTTGACCAGCGTTTTTACGACACAGAAATTGATCTTTTGATCTTTAAATATATTCGATACATCAAGCTAGCTACTCACCTTGGAAGATATTAACACAATGATGGTAATTATTTATAAAAAATAAAAAATAAAACAAACAAACAAAACAACAACAACAACAACGAAAAAAGCAAACAAAACAAACGAAAAGAGCTTTATAGTTTGGAACATATCAACATATTTCAAAGATATTGAAAGCTTTTATCCTTATATCCTTAATTTGTTGTTTTTTTAGCTCTACTGGTCACAGACTAGAAAATCATATGAGATGGTCTGTTGTCCGCGTCCGTCCGTCTGTTAGCATAAGTTTATTATCGCTACTCCTCCTAAACTACTTGGAGGATTGACATGAAACTTTACACACACATTCATCCCAACATATTCATCCCATGGTCTAGTTGGTCCTAGATGAAAATGGTTCTGCTCGCACATCCAAGATGGCCGCCACAGCGGCCATCTTGAACATCTTGTTATCGCTACTCCTCCTGAATGGATGGTCATAGCAACATGGGGTTTTCACTAGTCTATTTGATTCTGAATGAAAATGGTGCCGATCTGACGTCCAATATGGCCGCCACGGCAGCCATTTTGAAAATCTTGTTATCGCTATTTCTGAATGGATGGTCATATCAACATGGGTTTTCACTAAAAGATTTCTAATGATGTCTAGTTGATCCTAAACGGTGCCGACCTGAGGTCCAATATGGCCGCCACAGCAGCCATCTTAATAATCTTCTTATCGCAACTCCTCCTGAACAGAAAGTTTTATTGACGTGGGGATTTCCCTAAAACACTTCTTATGATGTCCATTTGGTCTTAAATGAACATGGTGGCGATCTGACATCCAATATGGCCGCCACACAGTGGCCATCTTGTAAATCTTGTTGTCAATACTCCTCCTTAATGGATGGTCGTATCAACATGAGGTTTTCACTAAAAGACCTCTTATGATGTCCACCTGGTCCTAACTGAAAATGGTGCCGATATGAGGTCCAATATGGCCGCCACAGCAGCCATCTTGAAAACCGTTGTATCGCTAGTCCTACTGAACCGAAAGTCATATTGACATGGAGTTTTCACCAAAAGACTTCTTATAATGTCTACTTGGTTCTAAATGAAAATGTTCCCGATCTGGGCTCTCATATGGCTGCTAAAGTGGCCAGCTTGAAAATCTTGTTATCACTACTTCTCCTGAATGAATGGTCATAATCATGGGGTTTTCACTAAAAGACTTCTTATATTGTTTTGTTGATCCTCAATTAAAATGGTGCTGATCTGACGTCCACTATGTGACCATCTTGAAAATCTTGTTTTAACTACTCCTCTTAAAGGAAAAGTCATTTGGACATGGGGTTTTCATCAGAATAGTTTTTATGGTATTTGCTTTGTCCTAAATGAAAATGACTAGCCCTCAATATAGCCACCACGGTGGCTGTCTTGAAAATATTCTTTCCCTTGATACTAAAGAGTAATGATAACGACGCAACCTTCTCAAAAACAAATACTGATCGCTCACACTCCTGACCTTACACTTAGCAAATTGATAATGGTCGCTTGAAATTTCCTAATTAATTGCAGAAGAAGGCGTTTTCACGAGAAAAAAAAAAAAAGAAACAACATTTTAGTCCCTTGTAATTCCTAATTTCTGAACTTTTGGTGTTATGCTCTGCGTTTCATAAGTTCTCTGCAACTTATAAACATGTCTGAAGCCCTGGTATACACCTATACGTGCATGCCTTATCATTACGATGTCAAGAAAAGCAACATGTTCACTAAATTAAAGGTCTGGACGTGTGCGAGGAGTTATACTGGGTTCATTGTGCAGCAATTACTTTTATTGTTCAAAATTTAGTTAGTTCTTGTTCTACAATTTTAGTCAAAATATATTTCCACTAAAAAGTAATAAAGACAAAGAAAAGCAGACATCAGGAATCCAAATCGAAATTGTCAACCTTCTAAAACCTTCATATAGTTTGTTTTCAGTAATATCAATTGGGTCTGAATGTCGCTTCAAATGATACTGCTTGGAGTAAAGTTTCTTTTCAACTGTAGTTCTTAGTATCTAAGAAAGCGGTGTCTTGAAAAATCTAGCCATCATACATATGTGTTGATGTAACTGAAAAATGTAGCCATCATGCATATGTGTGGATGTAACTGAAAAATCTAGCCATCATACATATGTGTGGATGTAACTGAAAAATCTAGCCATCATACATATGTGTGGATGTAACTGGAAAATCTAGCCATTATACATATGTGTGGATGTAACTGAAAAATCTAGCCATCCTACACATGTGTGGATGTAACTGAAAAATCTAGCCATCATACATATGTGTGGATGTAACTGCAAAATCTAGCCATCATACATATGTGTGGATGTAACTGCAAAATCTAGCCATCATACATATGTGTGGATGTAACTGAATCTGAGAGAGTTGTGTAACATCAGCCTATAAGTATTGAAAGTTGAAGACATTCAGGATAAATAGCATATGCTGTTGATTTCAAATATAAATGTGCTTTATTCTACTCCCTGCAAACCACGTACATGACAAATGAAAAAGAATATTAATATAGCACTTCGAATGTTTTCTTCCTGTAGGCAAACTCCTTTTTGAGAATTTTTATTGTACGCATACACATGTCAACATACAATCTCAAGCCAATTGAGATTCGATTCGAGACAAAACGCTGCATGCCAAAGTTTTCTCATTTAGTTGTGATAGATGCATTCGACAACGAGGTAATCAAGCAAGACAAACGAAATTTGAGTCTAAAATCTTGCAATTTCTAAATGCACATAGAAGAGTTTGCATTAACGGGTTAATGCAAAAAGACTTAACATTTCTATAGGTGTACTTAAATTTGTCAAGGTCATGATAACAGACAATTCACACACTGTGTACTAGTAATGAAACCAATTGTTTGATGATGCGAATAATAGTAACATAAATGGAAACATATTTTGTACAACAAGAGCACAACATAAAATAATATTGCTGTCATTTTAAAATAAAGTCATCGATATCAATTTTCATGGAGAATTGGAAACCAAAAGCTCTATGTCTTATGTAATAAATCACAAAAGTCAGGCAAGGTTCCAAGATAATATTATAAATGACAAATTTATGTTATTTGTCTACATAATACAGTTCCGATTATTCCCATTAGGATTTCTGTCTATTGCAAAAAAGAGATTCCCTATTTCGGTAACACAATAGTTGCAGAATGTCTTTTCTTATTATTTGAAGGAATGTTGCAGATAAACGAAGTGCCAACTAACCGAAATCCTTCAGTATGTAATCAGTTTCGGCTGACACCTCTGAATGGTTGGTTCAAGCTTCAATATTTCATGAAAATTAGTTTTGTGAACAGGATTTTCTTACTATTGGACATACAACAAATTTATATGTTACTAAGACGAGATATAATAACCGAGCATTCATCTGAAGCCACATTGCAAAAGAGCCCATCTTTGCCGGTAATGGAATTAGAGACTGTTTAATATACGTGTTCTCTAAACAAGAGATATAATAACAATTGGGTTGGGAGATAGAACTGTAATATACCTGGCAATTCATGTTCCATGCAATTCTATATACAGTATCTGAACATGCTTAACTGTATTCAATCAATGTCCAAAATGAAGGAAAAGTAAATCGATTTCACTCAGCATTTTGTGAGATTGAAATAATTAGATCTTATGATTATTTTAATGAACATACTACACATATGTCCGAGCGAGTTCCACCCCAAAAGGTAGTAGCCACAATCGCTCGAGAATCACTGGAAAGATATATTTTAAACGATTGTGGTATCGTATGGCAAATTGAACATCAAAGTATCTCATACGCTCCTATTTTCCTTTGTGTAGTAAAGATTTTATTCAAATGAAAACAATCCAAGCTTCAATTACTTAGGATATAACGAACACAAATGGCTTGGTGGCAAAATAAGTCAGCTTTATATTGGATGAGTATAAAACCTTTCCTTTTCATTCGTAGTAATTGTGTTTAATACGTTTTCATTCGAAGTAAGTATGTTGCAGACATTTTTATTCGAGGTAATTAAGTTTTAGACGTTGTGGTTAGAAGTAATTATGTTTTTCAGACATTTTGATTCGGGGTAATTAAGTTTTATACGTTGTGGTTAGAGTTAATTATGTTTTTCAGAATTTTTATTCGAGGTAATTAGGTTTTATACGTTGTGGTTAGAGGTAAATGTTTCAGACATTTTTATTCCAGTTAATTAAGTTTTATACGTTGTGGTTAGAGGTAATTATGTTTTTCAGACATTTTTATTCGAGGTAATTAAGTTTTATACGTTGTGGTTAGAGTTAATTATGTTTTTCAGAATTTTTATTCGAGGTAATTAGGTTTTATACGTTGTGGTTAGAGGTAAATGTTTCAGACATTTTTATTCGAGGTAATTAGGTTTTATACGTTGTGGTTAGAGGTAAATGTTTCAGACATTTTTATTCGAGGTAATTAAGTATAATACGGTTTCGTTAGAGGTAATTATGTTTCAGACGTCTTAGATCGAGATAATTAAGTTTTATACGTTGTAGTTAGAGGTAATTGTGTTTCAAATGTTTTGATTCGAGGTAATTATGTTTTATACGTTGTGGTTAGAGGTAATTATATTTCAGACATTTTGATTCAAGGTAATTATGTTTCAGATGTTTTAACGAAAATAATCTTAAGAGAAAACTGAAATGTAACTGTTAATACAATCATCAGGCCTGGAAAAGCATACATGGTCAAAGTATATTGTTCATTATTCCAGGAGGAAAGCCATTTGCAACGATCATGTATGTTTGTACATACGATCAGGTATGTTTGTACAGGCCACAATATATGGGTGTTTTATTAGTATATCTTCATTGATCCTGCCTAAACAGATCGTGCCACATTATAAAAATCCGTTAATATACAGTCCCTTTAATATATTATGTCGTGATTATGTGTATTGTCTTATTTAAATTTAATTATTTTTAGATATACTGCTATGTTTCATAAATTATATGTATATATTATTATTATTATGTAAATATTATTATTTATCTCAATACCCATTGGATAATATATACCTAATGCTATACGAAATATAGTGCCTTGTTCTTGTAATAATCTTACATGGCAGGGCTGAGCACATTTGTTTTTTTTTATCACTTTCACTTTTTTATCACAAAATGCACTTGTTCCACTTACCTTTTCACTTGTCCCAAAATTTAAATCACTTGCCAAGATTTGATGAGATGTATGCACTTTAGTCCATAGAAAGAACAAACAAAATAATGTACAACATATTTATTTCTTAAAAGAATTTAATTTATCAAAAACGTAGATTGGTATTATACAGTTCGTTACATCAGTGGTTTTCAGTTTTCCATTGTCCAGGTATCTTATATGCACTATTTCTTGCTCCGATACGGTAGCATCAGTTTTCCATCAGCAAAAATGGAAAGGAATTTACTGGAATTCAGACTTTCTCTATCTTCTTCTCATTGTTTTTTTTTTCCCCCACAGTTTGGCTTATGTCTCTCTGGAGAAATAGTTACCCCACACTCAGTGGCAGTCTTACGTTTTACCCCTCCATTTTCACATACGTTTTCCGTCTCCGAATCTTCCTTATTAACTACCTTGCGAAAATAATTTACATAGTAAATATCACCTTGCTTGACAACTACTTCTAAAGTGATCATAACATACATTTTATCCTTTAAATACGAACAGAGACAGTTTCTCAGTTAGCGAGATTGTTTTGCTTCAGACGCAATACTGAACGTTAAAGTTAATAATCTGTATAAGCAGTTAAAATTTAAAGAATCATTACTGTCATTTAATCAGTTCATAATGGGGAACCGACACTAATGTTGGTAAAGTGCCTTTCATTGATTTAATTGGATTGACTCGCTGGATTAAAATCAAACTGTGATTCGTTCGTGAGGATCTGGTTTGAGTAAACACAATATAACGCGGCTCTTTAAAACACTGCTAATTAATCATACCGGCTTTGTTTTGTCTCGCGTGTTTTGATTGGCCAATAATTTGGTCGCTTATCCCAATATGCGGTCAAGCGGTAATAACCTGCGCATGTCATACAACAGTTATCAATGACCACTGGCAGGTGTTATACAGGATGTAGATAAATACAAGGAGAGGGGTAGAATCACGCATTCAGTACGCCCAAAGGGCTTGAATGGCCAGATAAAGGTAGATAAAGTGATTATGGCATGAAAATTAGCACTTCCAGGACTTTTTTTAAAATATGAAAAAATCACTTGTCCCGGACTAGCGACTTCAAAACTTTTACTTGCCCCACTTCGAAAATGAATATTCCGGGAGGTCGGGCTATGGTATTTGTTCAGCCCTGCATAAATTTAATGCAGTTGTAACAAAAGTTCGGTCTTTACTTGGAATGGATTATTTATGCTTTTATTTGTAAACATATTAAGAAAAAACCAACAGAAATAACGGCTTTTAATAGCTGCCTTAGGGTCATATGTGATCAACAGAGTATCTCGTTTGTATGCATACTGTGACACATATTGCTTTGGATCTTTCAACGCGTGTTTCCTTATCGTACAGGATGGGGTCTGCATTAAAAATTAATGCTGAGCTGGCTTGAATTATATAGCATTGTTGCAGAAATGAATATCACATTATAAGTCGATAAAATTTATATTTGTATGTAGAGCATTAAGTGGGAGATTGAGAAACAATTCTTTGTGGAACGAAAGGCAAGTGTACCATATGAAATATACATTTGCCTGGAGAATGAGTCCCAAATGGAGCATTCTGTCTACAAAGAAGTAGAGTTTTCATGGCTTTTCCTCTGCAACCGGGAATAGTGTATGCAAATCTAATGAAGAGTCTCCAATCACGTCGCTAATTAGGAGCCTTTCGTATCATATTGGAAAGCGATACATCCAGCTGTCAAAAAAATCCTTTGGCAATAATAAGGGATTGTTCACTGCTGATTAATTCTCTGTTCGTCTCTCAGGGAAATTTTTGGCTAAGACGGAAAGACCTTAGGCACGTTTGTTGAAGGACCTGTAAATCTGTCATCCTCTTGGTATACCAATGAAATCTGACAGATTTGAAGGACCTGTAAATCTGTCATCCTCTTGATGTATATCAATGAAATCTGAGAGATTTTAAGGACCTGTAAATCTGTCATCCTCCTGAGGTACGTCAATGACATCTGAGAGATTTTAAGGACATGTAAATCTGTCCTCCTCCTGAGGTATACCAATAAAATATGAGAGATTTATCTTTTCTAGCACAATCTCTGGATGAAGGTTTGAAAAGTAAATGTCTGTACATTTTAATTGTTTCGGTAAATAGCATAATTTATTTCTATTTTGAAAGAATCCCATTTGTATTAATATATTTTCGAGTTAATTGCCAGCCAAGTGGTGCTTTGAATGAAAGCTTGCTTTGCAATGTATAATTACACATCATGGTCGGAAATAAAAATATTATTAACACAACTGTGTAGGTTGGTGCCTGACAAAAAGCTAAAAGTTGTTTATAATTTCTGGCTCATACATGTAAATCTGACCTTTATCCTTATATGTGTTTCCTTTCTGACAAAACACAAAAGCATGGGTATGCTAATATATATATATATATATATATATATATATATATATATATATATATATATATATATATATATATATATATATATTAGTTATTTTTTAAAATCGTCAGTTTCATATAGACTTGTTTTAACATATCCTAAGAATGATCGAAACGGCATGTGAGCATTTCTAGTTATGCATATCCCAAAGATGAGCAAAACTACTTTCCGTCAAATTGTGTGAGTTACTAATTGCATCCGTATTACTTTTTCCGATTGAATGGATATGCGATTTAGAAAAAGAATATGTACAACTTAACTAAGCATTCTTTCTTTCGATTGATTGGATATGCGATTTAGAAAAAGAATATGTACAACTTAAATAAGCATTCTTTCTTTCGATTGATTGGATATGCGATTTAGAAAAAGAATATGTACAACTTAAATAAGCATTCTTTCTTTCGATTGATTGGATATGCAATTATGAAAAATAATATGTACAACTTAACTATGCATTCTTTCTTTCGATTGATTTGATATGCGATTTAGAAAAAGAATATGTACAACTTAACTAAGCATTTTTTCTTTCGATTGATTGGATATGCGATTTAGAAAAAGAATATGTACAACTTAACTAAGCATTCTTTCTTTCGATTGATTGGATATGCAATTTGGAAAAAGAATATGTAAAACTAAAAGATGCATTCTTTCCTTTGATTGAACGGACATGCGATTTAGAAAAAGAATACGTACAAATTAACTAAGCATTCTTTCTTTTGATTGATTGGATATGCGATTTGGAAAAAGAATATGTACAACTTAACTAAGCATTCTTTCTTTTGATTGATTGGATATGCAGTTTGGAAAAAGAATATGTACAACTTAAATATGCATTCTTTCTTTCGATTGATTGGATATGCGATTTGAAGAAAAAAATATGTACAACTTAACTAAGCATTCTTTCTTTCGATTGATTGGATATGCGATTTAGAAAAAAGAATATGTACAACTTAAATATGCATTCTTTCTTTCGATTGATTGGATATGCAATTTGGAAAAAAGAATATGTACAACTTAAATATGCATTCTTTCTTTCGATTGATTGGATATGCAATTTGGAAAAAGAATATGTAAAACTTAAATATGCATACTTTCTTTCGATTGATTGGATATGCAATTTGGAAAAAGAATATGTAAAACTTAAATATGCATACTTTCTTTCGATTGATTGGATATACAATTTGGAAAAAGAATATGTAAACTTAAATATGCATTCTTTCTTTCGATTGATTAGATATGCAATGTGGAAAAAGAATATGTAAAACTAAAATATGCATACCATCCTTAAATGCAATTTGGAAAAAGAATACGTAAAACTTAAATATGCATTCTTTCTTTCGATTGATTGGATATGCAATTTGGAAAAATAATATGTAAAATTTAAATATGCATTCTTTCTTTCGATTGACTGGATATGCGATTTAGAAAAATAATTTGTAAAACTTAAATATGCATACTTTCCTTTGATTGAACGGACATGCGATTTAGAAAAAGAATACGTACAAATTAACTAAGCATTCTTTCTTTTGATTGATTGGATATGCGATTTGGAAAAAGAATATGTACAACTTAACTAAGCATTCTTTCTTTTGATTGATTGGATATGCAGTTTGGAAAAAGAATATGTACAACTTAAATATGCATTCTTTCTTTCGATTGATTGGATATGCGATTTGAAAAAAAAATATGTACAACTTAACTAAGCATTCTTTCTTTCGATTGATTGGATATGCGATTTAGAAAAAAGAATATGTAAAACTTAAATATGCATTCTTTCTTTCGATTGATTGGATATGCAATTTGGAAAAAAGAATATGTACAACTTAAATATGCATTCTTTCTTTCGATTGATTGGATATGCAATTTGGAAAAAGAATATGTAAAACTTAATATGCATACTTTCTTTCGATTGATTGGATATACAATTTGGAAAAAGAATATTGTAAACTTAATATGCATTCTTTCTTTCGATTGATTAGATATGCAATGTGGAGAAAGAATATGTAAAACTAAAATATGCATACCATCCTTAAATGCAATTTGGAAAAAGAATACGTAAAACTTAAATATGCATTCTTTCTTTCGATTGATTGGATATGCAATTTGGAAAAATAATATGTAAAATTTAAATATGCATTCTTTCTTTCGATTGACTGGATATGCGATTTAGAAAAAGAATTTGTAAAACTTAAATATGCATACTTTCTTTCGATTGATTGGATATGCAATATGGAAAAAGAATATGTAAAACTTAAATATGCATTCTTTCTTTCAATTGATTGGATATGCAGTTTGGAAAAAGAATATGTAAAACTTAAATATGCATACTTTCTTTCGATTGATTGGATATACAATTTGGAAAAAGAATATGTAAACTTAATATGCATTCTTTCTTTCTATTGATTAGATATGCAATGTGGAAAAAGAATATGTAAAACTAAAATATGCATACCATCCTTAAATGCAATTTGGAAAAAGAATACGTAAAACTTAAATATGCATTCTTTCTTTCGATTGATTGGATATGCAATTTGGAAAAATAATATGTAAAATTTAAATATGCATTCTTTCTTTCGATTGACTGGATATGCGATTTAGAAAAAGAATTTGTAAAACTTAAATATGCATACTTTCTTTCGATTGATTGGATATGCAATATGGAAAAAGAATATGTAAAACTTAAATATGCATTCTTTCTTTCGATTGATTGGATATGCAGTTTGGAAAAAGAATATGTAAAACTTAAATATGCATACTTTCTTTTGATTGATTGGATAAGTTGGAAAAAGAATATGTAAAACTTAAATATGCATTCTTTCTTTCAATTGATTGGATATGCAATGTGGAAAAAGAACATGTAAAACTAAAATATGCATACTATCCTTAAATGCAATTTGGAAAAAGAATATGTAAAACTTAAATATGCATTCTTTCTTTCGATTGATTGGATATGCAATTTGGAAAAATAATATGTAAAATTTAAATATGCATTCTTTCTTTCGATTGATTGGATATGCGATTTAGAAAAAGAATATGTAAAACTTAAAGATGCATACTTTCTTTCGATTGATTGGATATGCAATTAGGAAAAAGAATATGTAAAACTTAAATATGCATACTTTCTTTCGATTGATTGGATATGCAATTTGGAAAAAGAATATGTAAAACTTAAATATGCATTCTTTCTTTCGATTGATTGGATATGCAATGTGGAAAAAGAATATGTAAAACTAAAATATGCATACTTTCCTTAAATGATCCGGATGATTTTCTTAACGTCGACTGATTTCACAGATTTCCAATCGATCTTGTTTCAACGTGCTGTTGTAAAACTTTGTCATCGAGAAAAGAAATCATCCACCGCTCAGTCGTCAAGCCATAAGAGCAATTAAGGGAATACATCCCGTTCAAAATCCTTGCTGAATTTATTGAAATGGAACTGTTATTTCAATATAAAGAAAGTGTATTTGAAGTACTCCGTACTCTCTTGGCAAAAACAATGCGTTCAATTCATTATTTTGCTATGAAATATGAAATTTACATAAATACTAATAGGTGACGATAGAGTTAATGTCACCTTATATGTGTAGAAAATCGTCAGTACTTAACGAATGGAAGTTTCACAGATATTTTAGTTTGTTTTTAATAGTTAATTTGCTTGAAAATACATTGATCTGAAACATTTATAAAGTAAACCAGAAACAATTATCTTCTTAAAGCAAAAGAGCAACAGTTAACTCTCCCCCCCCCCGAAAAAACCCAAAACAAAACAACAACAAATATAATGCTAACCTCATAAACCTCATTTCTCAATCTCTCTGATATACACACTCGTTACGACAACACATAACACATTACATCACATATGGGTATTTCAGTCTACCCAATTTCTCAATCTCTCCGATATACACACTCGTTACGATAACACATAACACATTACATCACATATGGGTATTTCAGTCTACCCAATTCCTCAATCTCTCTGATATACACACTCGTTACGATAACCATAACACATTACATCACATATGGGTATTTGAGTCTACCCAATTTCTCAATCTCTCTGATATACACACTATTTACGATAACACATAACACATGACATCACATATGGGTATTTGAGTCTACCCAATTTCTCAATCTCTCTGATATACACACTATTTACGATAACACATAACACATTACATCACATATGGGTATTTAAGTCTGCCCAATTTCTCAATCTCTCCGATATACACACTATTTACGACAACACATAACATCACATATGGGTATTTGAGTCTACCCAATTTCTCAATCTCTCTGATATACACACTCGTTACGATAACACATACAACATCACATCACATATGGGTATTTGAGTTTTCCCAATTTCTCAATCTCTCTGATATACACACTCGTTACGATAACACATACAACACCACATCACATATGGGTATTTGAGTTTTCCCAATTTCTCAATCTCTCTGATATACACACTCGTTACGATAACACATAACACATTACATCACATTTGGGTATTTGAGTCTACCCAATCATCCGCTGAGATTTCGCGTCGAAAATAAAAGCCATACAAGATTGTGTTAGGATACTCCTTCTACGCATTTCTTTCCCCATTTTCCGTTTTTCCGCATCTCATAAGCTGCCAGTTTTACAAGAATTATTCTATATCATCTTATCTACGAAAAGTAAACATGCCAACTCGCTAAAAATTATAATTGCCATCGGGGAAGATAGGTAATCGGTTGTTTATTATATAATGATATTTCATATTTTTTTTTAATTCAAAGGACACATTTGTGGATATGAGACCAAGCTACAAGGGATACAAAGATTCCAATTCAAATGGTCAATTTGTTAATCTGAAAATTGGTAATATGCTGTTCAGAATAACTCGATATTACTTACAAGGTATTATTAAACTTAAGAATGCAGATGTCATGGAATGTATTGTAGGCAAAAACATCATACATACCAAGTCGATGTGGTAAAATAAGACACAACTCGAATTTTGAGTTGTCAACATGTACCTCCAAAATTAAAGGCTTTCAATATAAAGGGCAATTATCGTTAACTAGAATTTTTTTTCTACCGCCCCGAACATTTGATAACTGCTGAAAACTTGTATATCAATGTGCTGACAAATGACAATGCTACAAGAATTTGTTCTATCAGATTTTGTTTCACTTGATAACTTACGTTCATTTGACTAGATTTGTTTCTAATCAATCAGGTAATTACTGTTTAAAATATAAATCATATGATACAAAGTGACTTCAATATTAGAGGCCAAGATAAAAAAATCAATGTCGATCCTATGTGCACAAGTATGAAATATTTTAAATATAGCCAATCTAATATATGCCCTTCTGCTTTCCGTCTTTTTATCTTCCTTTGCACAAGGGCGGCTATGTACTACTAGCTTTCTCATTGATAATTCGAGTTTGGCTTAGTGGCTGCCGGCTGGTTAACCAATTCAAGACATCCAATGAACTAGAGTTGCGAAGATATTGATATTATGTCGGTGGAAAAATACACTTCTTGGAATTTACAATTTGAAACGAGGTCCTTAAGTATATATGTTTACATTTAACAACCGTAACCTTTTGATGATAATTACCAGCAAAGCAATGTATGAATGAGAAAGCCCGTGAATTATTTCGTGTGTTGAATGTAGTTTGCTAGAGACGAGTTGATAATAATTTTTCAATTAGGAGGAGAATTGTTGATCGGTAGTAACAATATTACACACACGCACGCACACACACACACACACACACACACACACACACACACACACACACACAATAAAACAACAACAAAAATGCACATAAAACCACCAAAAAAAAACCACCGCCATTACAACATGTTGCCATTGTATCACAGCTTCTGACGCATGAAGTGATCGGTTATACTCTAATTTTAGAATCTGTTTGTAAAGAGTTGACGAATATTTCCTACTACTAATTTGGAATTTTAGCTAACGAAAAGGCTGGGATCGGATAACATACCATATCTATAAGTACCTTCTATCAAGCATATGACAGACATCTTATCATTAATCAATGTACAATATCTATAAGTACCCTCTGTCAAGTAAATGACACACAGCTTATCATTAATCAATGTACATTCGTATTAGAGACAATTAAACATAAAATTCTCATATTAGCATGTGGTAATTCAATAAATAGCATTTTGTTATGATGGTTTTATGAAATTATTACAATGGAAAAAATTAATTGTAATAAATAAAGGACAAGTGAAAATAATCCGTCAGGCTTTATGAAATTGTAAATGATCCATCCATCCATCCATCTCTCTCTCTCTCTCTCTCTCTCTCTCTCTCTCTCTCTCTCTCTATATATATATATATATATATATATATATATATATATATATATATATATTCATTCGTACCAATAACTGAAACGATTTTTTATAGTAATCAAAATATGTTCATATAGCACCGTGTCCTCTGACTATTTGATGCCACGGCGACCTAGTTCGTGCGGTCGATTCGTTTCACACATAGTGATATCGTGTATCGTGTGCTTGATATGTAGAATGGTACAATAAGTTAGGTTAAGATTAGACGGTTAAGTTAATTAGTATTATTATACATATTTAGTTTCTTGTCTAACAATAGAGATCAACATTTGTTCTAATTCATTAATAAACAGAAGAATGTGTATTGTTCTATCCTGTAGTCTTACTTAACGGGTTGGGCATTGACCGTAAAAGTTTCTCTTTGGGGAGGTTGGGAATGGGGATGGGGTCAGGGTTACTATATCCATCTCTGCCAAATGATATACATTGTCGGTGACAGCATACATTTTAATTTAATGAATATTAAGCTGATGAAATCAATTAAGCAAAGAAAGAAGCTTAACAAAAGGAATGGAAAGTAGGCATGATAGACCAATCATTGATTCATATATATATATATATATATATATATATATATATATATATATATATATATATATATATGAATAGTCTCAATACGGTATTCAGAGAATCGTATGCAATTGGTCAATTTGAAGACTGTATAATAAGTAACACGCAATAAATTATTGTATTAAATGCTGTATTTCAAAGATTGAATTTAGCTGATTGGCTGAAGATAATTACCGGAAAGAAATTAACGTAATTTTTCAGAAGACGCTTCTGTATAGGATGTAAACTATATGCAATTGTAGGCTTGAACCTAAAATCGTTTTCATTTTATCGTTGTCGCCGTACAATTACTACTGGATCTCAAGGGTTTTTTTTTTTCAAAAACGAACTGTGCAGCAGATCAATGTCATTGTTTTAAAAAAGTTGTCTCTTGGATAGATCGTTCATAGTCGGTAAGCGTCATTTGCCGGTCTTTCCACAAATGTATAGTAATTTGACCTGTTATTAACAATATGGTCTATGTAATTGAATTAATTAATTAACGAGGTTCATTCTTGTATCAGATGCCATAAAAACGGAGGTCTTTTCCCTATTGTCCCTCATATTTAAAAAAGTATCAAAAAGAAAAAAATTGCGCTAAGATGTCGAGCTTGTATAGAGAAATAGAGAAATGAAGTTAAAAGTTTCTTACAGATAGACCAAGATGTGAATACGTGATAGGAGAATATATATATAGATATATATATATATATATATATATATATATATATATATATATATATATATATATATATTAAACGAGTTAAAGACATAGCTGTACACTGATGATCATAGGCTATTTTTAATTGATTATAATTCTAATACTATAGCAAATACAAAAGCAACCTGTCGGCCAGATAAGTCATATTTGGTTGGGTACAATTTGCTGAGATAAGACCTATCAACTACAATTGATGCTTGGAATACATATATATTATCATGTAGATGCAGTATTGACTATGTACTGAAGGAAACAGCCATGTAGATGCAGTATTGACTATGTACTGAAGGAAACAGCCATGTAGATGCAGTATTGACTATGTACTGAAGGAAACAGCCATGTTCTAGAAGTTGGATACTAGTTATGATGTTGTATTGACATGATGTTGTATTGACATGATGTTGTCACCAGAAGGCTTTTTTTTATGTCCAGTTAGTCCAAATAAAAATGGTGCCGATCTGACGTCTAATATGGCTGCCACAGCGGCCATCTTGAAAATCTTGTTATCACTTCTTCTCCTGAATGAATGGTCATATAATCATGGAATTTTCACTTAAAGACTTCTTATAATGTTTTGTTCATCCTAAATTAAAATGGTGTTGATGTGACGTTCAATATATGACCATCTTGAAAATCTTGCTTTCGCTACACCTTTTAAATGGAAAGTCATTTTGACACGGGGTTTCATCGGAAGAGTTCTTATGGTGTCTAGTTGGTCCTAGATAAAAATCACTAGCCTCAATGATGACTATCTTGAAAATATTGTTATCTCTACTTCTCCCAAATGGATGGCTATATCAACGTGGGGTTTTCACCAATAGACGTCTTGTGAACCTAGTTGATCCTAAATAAAAATGGTTCCAGTGGTACCCAATATGACTGATACGACGGCTGTCTTGAAAATCTTGTCACTACTCCTTCTGAATGGATGATCATTATTACATGGGATTTGACCAAAATACTTCTAATGATATCTATTTCGTCCTAAATGAAAATGGTGCCAATCTGACATCCAATATTTCCACGACAGCAGTTTAAACATGCAAAAATCTGTGTATGTGGTCTGCTGATTTGTTTGTTATTTGCACTGTCTATCTATCTAAATATCTATCTATCTATCTTACTACTATCTATCTATCTATCTTACTATCTATCTATCTATCTATCTATCAAGGTGTCACTCAAAAAAGACAAGTGGGCCATGAATGTCTCTACGTGCCTATTGTCGCTAACAAGAGCAAAAAATATAAACTGTGATCATACTTTAACTACTCGAAATAAGATTTCTAACACAAGCAATCCCATTTGGATATGTCATACTCTTTTATGGAAGTAAACTACAATATATGTTACTAGATGATACACTTTATTATCAATTTGGTTCATAACACATTGTGTTAGTTATTCTGTCTTTTCTTTCTTTCTCTCCATGTATCTTGGAAAGTAAATATTGGGCGCACTGATTTCGTATCAATCTTGTTTGATGCATCGATGCAGAATAGTGATTTATTTTCTTCAAACGGCACTGTAATACATGTAATCTACAAGCACAGCGTAGAGATCTCACTACAAGAGCAATTGAAGGCAAATTGACATTCAGTATCTCTGCTGAATTTGTTTACATGTGAATATTATTCAAAAAGAATTAAAATGTCATCCAAACACCGAAAGGCTAATTTTCACTTCATTACTAAAATTCGTTCCATGAATAAATTATGTGATTGAATGGACACTTTGTTATAATTCACTGGTAAAAAAAAATAATTCTGGTGATGAGAGAGTAAATGATGCGTTCATGTATTGAAAATGAATAGTTCTCAAAGACTGAAATCAATTGAAGATTCAATTGATTTAAATGTTGATTATTCTATAGTCAATGACTTTTCCTGATACATACACCTGTGAGAGAAAGTGATTAACCACAAGCTGCAACATACGAGATTCATCCGGGAAAAAAAATCTTTGTGGATTTGAATACAAATGTCTAATTTCTACTAAATTGTATGAAACGGCTTTGTTGGTAGGTGGTCATGTTTTAAAATATATTTATAAAATGCAAATGTTAACTAAAAACGAACACTCTTAAAATGCAACCATTGCATATTGGGATTCAATCGGTTGTATACGTTGAAAAAATGATAACATTGCAAGTGTCTGTTTAATCTATATTCCCATACTGCTATACTGTTTAATCTATATTCCCATACTGCTATACTGTTTAATCTATATTCCCATACTGCTGTACTGTTTAATCTATATTCCCATCTGCTATACTGTTTAATCTATATTCCCATACTGCTATACTGTTTAATCTATATTCCCATACTGCTATACTGTTTAATCTATATCCCCATACTGCTATACTGTTTTATCTATATTCCCATACTGCTATACTGTTTAATCTATACTCACACATTCTGCTATACTGTTTAAGCTATATTCCCATACTGCTATACTGTTTAATCTATATTCCCATACTGCTATACTGTTTAAGCTATATTCCCATACTGCTATAATGACACTTAACCTCTAGATAATTTTGTGAATTATTATTTTCTGACATCAGTTTTAAACGTTTATGATAACTGAAGGTAGTAAATGTTAACGGATATTTTAGCGTAAAAACCGCAATTGTGCATGACTTTAATCCTCAATTAATTTTGAATACTAGTAACTTTTTTATTTCCCTAATTTGCAGTAGTTGAGGCAGTATTTTAAAAGAATGAATTTATTGACTATATGCATTTATTTATCAAGGTAGACAAAAAGCAAGAATGTAATATATTACTTCAAGGAAAATAATATTTAAAATTTGCAATAGAAACACAGAATTACAAACTCGTCGTCCACTATAGCCCTCTTACGGCTTTAAATGATCCTAGAAAGAAGTATTGGCGGATATACTAGGGTTATTGAAAATCCCGGGTAGGTTCAACCGAAATTTACCCGGTTTATATCAAGGTTTTTATTGGGGGTGGGAGGAGGCGGGGTTTGAGTCAATTTTAAAAAATAATGATAATTCCTGCTCATCGTATAATCTTGTTGTTTTTTTTTTTTTTTTTTTTTTTTTTTTTAAGCGAAGTAGCATTAGCGATAGCACTCACCTGTCTAGTTTTTTGCTAGATATTTCTGGCTTTAACGCAGACTCTTTTTTGGACCATTTGGCAAATGTGCTTGCCTTAGGCAAAATAAATTACAAATGGAAGATGTTTTTGTCCCAAAAAAGCTCACTAGAATATCTTTTGATGCATGTTTCTGTACCCAGTCATTGTAATTTTGTATCAGTTTTTCTTAAGATCTACACCTTATGTCTTGCCAACTCTCTTTGTCTAGAATCGTTACACGTACACGTTATCAAAGGAGGGTTTCATCGAAATAATCCAATTAGAGTTTCTTGTATAACTCTTATTTCTTTACTCTGTTCTTATGTTTTCTTAAGTATTCCGCACTAAAGATCACGTCTGTTTCACCAAATGAGCTCTAACCCCAATTCCACACAAGTCATCTTTGACAGGAACCGTTATACGTACACTTTCTCAAACAATGTACACCAGGCACAATTATCTTTAGAAATTCATGCAATGCTGCACCAACCTATTTTTTTCGATAGAATATCAAAGCCTTTGGAACAAATATAAAAAAAATATTCCCCAAGAATCAAAGATTCAATTGGGCATCTTAATAATGTTTGTTCGCTAGTTTTGAAACCTATTTGGAATAACCAGAAATACATTTTACAAGGTATTTTTTCAGTTAAAATTTTCCGGTCTAATTCATTTTATGTTATCCTAGTAAACATTAACGGAAACATTTCCATGGCAACACATCTTGAAGTGCCAGATTCAAGAATAATTAATTGCGCCTACCTGTGTTATAAAAATAAATTCTATCGTGTCCTTCGTGGCAGCATATCTCAACACTAAATTTTCTCTCCTGCATAACGATAATGTAAACGGATGCTTCAAACTTTAAATATCAGCTACTGAATTTTATATTACATTATATGTTTATTGTATTAATTATATATTACATGAAGACTGTATTGTTTATTGTATTAATTTTATATTACATGAAGACTGTATTGTTTATTGTATTAATTTTATATTACATGAAGACTGTATTGTTTATTGTGTGCATCATCAAGATGATCCTTGACGAGCTGGAACTTCTTTTATCTTAGCATTTTTAAAGATCAGAACAATCTGAGAGAGTTCGCACATTATGTTAATTCTGTACGAACTGTTTATATACTTAGATATATTTTCCTTGATATTCTTCGTTTTGCTTGTAATTTGTAAGATTGGCAAACTATTAAATTCATTCTACTTTAATTCTTGACAAGATAGAGGCTTGTAAGCCATCTCGTACAATAGGTCTTTAAAAATGTTTTCTTAAACATTGGTTTATGTTTTGTCTGCTGCTGTTATTGTAATATATGAAGATAATTCCAGCACTACTACTACTGTGACCCATTCGGTTAACAGTATATTGGCTGAGTGTTATTAGCGACTCTCGGAGTGGCTGAGTGTTATTAGCTACTCTCGGAGTGGCTGAGTGTTATTAGCTACTCTCGGAGGTGATTCTATTTACGATGTGTATCAGATTATTGTTCTCACCCTAAACATTTTGCCTGCTCACGTAAAGTAACTATATTTTACCTGTCCACGTAAAGTAAGTATATTTACCTGTCTACGTAAAGTAAGTATATTTTACTTGTCCAAGTAAAGTAAGTATATTTCACATGTCCACGTAAAGTAAGTATATTTTACTTGCCAACGTAAAGTAAGTATATTTTACCTGTCCACGTAAAGTAAGTATATTTACCTGTCCACGAAAAGTAAGTATATTTTACATGTCCACGTAAAGAAAGTATATTTTACATGTCCACGTAAAGTAAATATATTTTACATGTCCACGTAACGTAAGTATATTTACCTGTCCACGTAATGTAAGTATATTTTAATTGCCCACGTAAAGTAAATATATTTTACCTGTCCACCTAAAGTAAGTATATTTTACTTGCATACGTTAAATAAGTATATTCATACAATTATAATAGCAGATCATTTCGGTTGTTCGATCTTCCATCAAAAACGTGTTGTGATATACGCTTTTATTTATTTTATGTTTTTGGTAATTACAAAGCTATGTGAATGTAATTTACATCTTGTCAAGGACCTGCAAGAAGATTTATAAGCACGCCGCTGTCTATTACTGAGACTAACCCCATAATGATGGAAAGAAATCCATTTAAACAATCTACAGAGGTGGTATGATTATGCTTTGCGCAAACAAAGTCATAAACTAAAGAAACCCACTACAACCACTTTAACATGAAGCAAAACGTTCTCCTTATTCAGTATAGGAGTCAGAGGGTTAGGTGTATTAAATCAGGGAAAGTACGATGACACTGTACAAACTGATAAATATTCCTTAGTTTCCGTTATACGACTTGGGTTATCACCATGGAGATCTTGAGTAGTGTGTTGCTATGAAGAGTTTTCGTGATTTTGAATGAAAGCCGTTGACTAAAAACCGAAAGCGGGCTTCAGTATGTAGCTTATGTTGGCTGGCACTACTGCTTAAGTCTTAAAAGATCACATTGTTATGAAAATACCCCATTCGACAAGAAAATTGCTCCAAGTTTTGTGCAACAGGAGCTCTCCTATACACATAAAGTTGATACACAAAAATAAAAGCAAACATCGTCCTGTTTCATAAAGTAGAGATCCATCAGCACTTTGTAAACGTAGGTACAATTGTCTGCGAGGATAACAGAACCAAAAATAAAAGATGTGAATTAAACTTTGGTTTAATTTAGTAGGATCTTACTTCAAACAAATCTAGCACATTTAAATTTTCCCCAATACATGAGAATGTCTGGTATTTCATCTCTCGTGTATGTGTTGTATCGACAGTCAACATTAAAACCATAATAATTCCGACACACTAGCAGAGAAATAGAATGTCGTTGCTTCTGACCAATCAAAAGACGGCAATACATAGTGATTAGGATGATAAATTGCCTGAAGAAATCAAACTTTGACAAGAAGACGTTTTTTTTCTGACATGTTGTAATGAAGTGCGAATTAACGAAATCACTCAAAAAAATCTATCTCGAAGGTGTATGGAGTCCATATATCTTTTAGATCACCCGTCCCGACAAATTACTAAGTTATTAGCGTATATAATCAAATCAAAGACGGTGACCATTTTAAATGGCAACTGATGATAACGTTTGGTTTAGCCATCAACGGATGCCTTGTTAATCAAGTGCAAACACATCACATCCTAGTGGAACTCAGCGTTCTGTTTTCCAGCTTCCATTATGAACCCCCAATTCAATCCCCAAGCCCTCCTCCCCCTCCATCCTTTGCCTTGTTTAATTCATTAGCAGTTAGTATCACGATGTGTCCAAATTATTCAGTTTGAGATGATACACAATGCAGATTCCTCTATCTATCTTAACGTGTGTTATGTAAACATTATAAAAAGTTTAAATAAATATCGAGTTGAAAAGCGTTAGATACAATCAACCAGCAATGTACCATGTACACCTAAATATCGAGTTAAAAAGCGTTTGATACAATCAAACAGCAATACCATGTATACCTCAATATCGAGTTAAAACGCGTTAGATACAATCAACCAGCAATGTACCATGTATACCTCAATATCGAGTTAAAAAGCGTTAGATACAATCAAACGGCAATGTATGATGTATACCTCAATATCGAGTAAAAAGCGTTAGATACAATCAACCAGCAATATCATGTATACCTCAATATCGAGTAAAAAAGCGTTAGATACAATCAACCAGCAATGTTCCATGTATACCTCAATATCGAGTAAAAAAGCGTTAGATACAATCAACCAGCAATGTTCCATGTATACCTAAATATCGAGTAAAAAAAGCGTTAGATACAATCAACCAACAATGCATCATGTATACCTAAATATCGAGTTCAAAAGCGTTAGATACAATCAACCAGCAATATCATGTATACCTAAATATCGATTCGAAATGCACATTTGTGTTATTCTTCGATTGCCATCAATTATGTTTAATATTTCCAAAGCGACAAATAACTTTTCTTCTGAATTTAAATTTCTCGGTACAATTTAACTAATTTTCAATGTAAAATGTATCTCCTGTGTCATTGTCATTGTAAAATGTATCTCCTGTATCATTTTCATAGTAAAATGTATCTCCTGTGTCGATATAAAACCAACTGATAAAGTAATATGTACAACAAAGACTGGATAATAACACACATGATTCGACTCCTACACCCTTCTTCCTTAGACGTAAATAACTGACACGTCTCCGCTGTTACATGCATACATTGCACAAGCCATTTGTATTAGAATTTCCTTTTTCATAGTCAGGTATCAGAAGAACAAGTATTTGTTGTGTATGTATGTATGTATGTATGTATGTATGTATGTATGTATGTATGTATGTATGTATGTATGTATGTATGTATGTATGTATGTATGCATGATATGTATGTATATGTGGGTGTATGCATGCGTGCGTATGTATGTATGTGTGTATGTATGATATGTATGTATATGTGGGTGCATGAGTGCGTGCGTATGTATTTATGGGCATATATATATATATAGCTGTTCCTCTTAAACAGAGATTGCATCAGGTTGTGCATCAGGTTGTGCATCAGGTTGTGCATCAGGTTGTGCATCAGGTTGTGCATCAGGTTGTGCATCAGGTTGTGCATCAGGTTGTGCATCAGGTTGTGCATCAGGTTGTGCATCAGGTTGTGCATCAGGTTGTGCATCAGGTTGTGCATCAGGTTGTGCATCAGGTTGTGCATCAGGTTGTGCATCAGGTTGTGCATCAGGTTGTGCATCAGGTTGTGCATCAGGTTGTGCATCAGGTTGTGCATCAGGTTGTGCATCAGGTTGTGCATCAGGTTGTGCATCAGGTTGTGCATCAGGTTGTGCATCAGGTTGATCAAGTTCAGGTTGATACTTGAAACACAAAATAGAATCGAAATACAAAGTAAATGAGAAATGCGGCGTCATTTAATGCATTTACGAAATGGAACATCTATTTAAGTGATACTTGCCTAGGCAAGCCCGGGTCGAATGCCTAGGTGTGTCCTTGGGTAAAACACTTAGCTCCCATTTCCTCGGTATGGTAGAGCCAATACTGTGTCAAAAATGTAGTTCAAACAAAAAAAACCCAACCCCCCCCCCAAAAAAAAAAAACAACACCCAACCATATAAATATGTCTGTAAAAATATCAGAACTAATATTGTTTAGTTTGGTATGACACTGACGTTCTTTAAACATTTGCCTACTGCTAGAATGATAAAAGTATGCGAATGCAAGTACACGCGGTATTACTTAATAATGAATACATTTACCTTTGAAATAGTAAATGTATGTATGTATGTATGTATGTATGTATGTATGTATGTATGTATGTATGTATGTATGTATGTATGTATGTATGTATGTATGTATGTATGTATGTATGTATGTATGTATGTATGTATGTATGTATGTATGTATGTATGTATGCATGTAAATTGGGGATTTTTTCGAAAGAAGTAAAAACTAGTTTTTATTGGTGCACACATTATATACATTTTTCTTAATGATCATAATCTTACGTTTACATTCTGCTTGAACCATTGCCACTATGCCGTTAATACATTATGCTTGAACCATTGCCACTATGCCGATAATACATTCTGCTTGAACCATTGCCACTATGCCGATAATAAATTCTGCTTGAACCATTGCCACTATACCGATAATACATTCTGCTTGAACCATCGCCACTATGCCAATAATACATTATGCTTGAACCATTGCCACTATGCCAATAATAAATTCTGCTTGAACCATCGCCACTATGCCGATAATACATTCTGCTTGAACCATCGCCACTATGCCGATAATACATTCTGCTTGAACCATTGCCACTATGCCGATAATGATTCCAAGACTTACAATTGTCATGATGTTCTTTTTTTGGCATATTTGAGAAATAAGATTGTCGGAAATAGGTCACGTTCTATTGCTGCTTAAAGAAAAGCCGCAGAGCAAATAAAGCCTACATAAGGAAGGCCTTCATTACATAATAAGTGTAATAACACAAACTGATGTTACTTTCATGCCTTTTTACATAATAAGTGTAATAACACAAACTGATGTTACTTTCAGACCTTTTTTACATAATAAGTGTCTCTAACACAAACTGATGTTACTTTCAGGACCTTTTTTACATAATAAGTGTCGCTAACACAAACTGATGTTACTTTCATGCCTTTTTTACATAATAAGTGTAATAACACAAACTGATGTTACTTTCAGGCCTTTTTTACATAATAAGTGTCTCTAACACAAACTGATGTTACTTTCAGGACCTTTTTTACATAATAAGTGTCACTAACACAAACTGATGTTACTTTCATGACTTTTTTACATAATAAGTGTAATAACACAAACTGATGTTACTTTCTGGCCTTTTTTACATAATAAGTGTCGCTAACACAAACTGATGTTACTTCTAGACTTCAATCACTCAGGCACTTTTTCTTCTTTCAAACATTATCTTTTTAGCAACTGGCTCTCTCTTTTAATAGGAACATGACGTCATAAAGAATTTGCGCGAGTATATTGGCAAGGTAAGATTTACGTTATCTTGGTAACCTTTGCGAATAAATTAGATAAAAGCTTTTGGCAGAACGATAAACAGACGGTTATAGTATAGCATGACAATAAAGAGTGCAAAGGTTAATAATAATTTATATAATAAATTTTACTTGTGTCATACATTCTCTATATCTCTTTATGGTAATGTAATTGGAATAAGGACAAGTTTGAAGTTCCGTTGTCTACAGCACTACCGTATATATCATAGCAGATTGTTCCCCTTTAAGAACTTTAAAGTAAGGCATGTCAAGATTTGAGATCATTACTTTGTTTTTTTAAAAAGCCTTCTTAAAATTGATTCATCCATAGAAATTATACTTCCGTGTTGCTTGTAGAATAACATAGATTTCAGTTTATTAATCTCAGAGAGTAGAAGAAAGACAAAAAGTAGTCTATTGAATCAAACATTTACACTAAGTATTCATACTGCAGTCTATTGAATCAAACACATTTACACTGAGTATTCATACTGCAGTCTATTGAATCAAACATGTACACTAAATATTCATACTGTAGTCTATTGAATCAAACATTTACACTAAGTATTCATACTGTTTTCTATTGAATCAAACATTTACACTAAGTATTCATACTGTAGTCTATTGAATCAAACATTTACACTAAGTATTCATACTGTTTTCTATTGAATCAAACATTTACACTAAGTATTCATACTGTTTTCTATTGAATTAAACATTTACACTAAGTATTCATGCTGCAGTCTATTGAATCAAACATTTACACTAAGTATTCATACTGTTTTCTATTGGATTAAACATTTACACTAAGTATTCATACTGTAGTCTATTGAATAAAACATTTACAATAAGTATTCATACTGCAGTCTATTGAATCAAACATGTGCACTAAGTATTCATACTGCAGTCATTTACTTGTGGAGTGAAGAAATGACTTTAAAAACAAACAAACAAACAAAAAACAGTGTCAAATAAACGGAAAGAGTTAAGACTTGTTCTAAAAAAAAAAGAAACTTTTGTTTGCGCATTAAATGATACATTAGACATACACAAAACTGTGTCTAATAAATGATACATTAGATATACACAAAACTGTGTCTAATAATGATACATTAGATATACACAAAACTGTGTCTTATAAATGATACATTAGATATACATAAAACTGTGTCTTATAAATGATACATTAGATATACACAAAACTGTGTCTTATAAATGATACATTAGATATACACAAAACTGTGTCTTATAAATGATACATTAGATATACACAAAACTGTGTCTTATAAACCAGTGCTTGTTTCGGAAATACATTTAATCTTCTAAGATATTCGACGTTTAAAAATTATTACAGAATGAAAGTTTTAAATATTTTTTTTTCATGATGCCTCAAGCAACTTTATAGCTCCATAAAATTCCGTAATTTTACTTGCTTACTTAAAGCACGGTTGGAAAGGTATTTAAAGTCTTGGAAATAAGATACTATATTGGTACAAGTAGATTAAGTAAGATAAAGATTCATACAGAACATGGAAGTTTCATCAGCGTACAAAACAGAATGTTCATTTGAAATGGGCTTATGATAAATTGTTGCTTTATTTTACTCTCGTTCTCTTTGAAAGAGAAATAATATACTGATTGATTGATGAGCGTTGTTGTAATAATAAATCATTAATTGTGTTCCTTCATGCATTAATCATTTTGTTTCTGTAAAGTCCGAAGCAAATTATTTGATCTTCATTAATCGTTGAGCCACAAAGGCGATGGAGACAAAAGCTCATTTATTATTTCTGTTTAAATGTGCTTCAAGTTTAATTCAATATAAATATCGATCAATCCATAAACACATCTTTTTGATCGAGTTAAACTAGTTTGATGTAATTTTGAAATATAATTTTACATTTAAACAGATGTACACAAAACAAAAAGTGGGGTAATGTTGTTAAGGATAAAGTAAGCACATGGACAAAAGTTGCAGTTCTACGAATGACAAATTGGGTTCAGAAAATGTGGTTGTCCTCCAGACTAATAGATATATTTTCTACGACATCCTAAAACTCTAATACTTTTGGCTAAATGTGGTCATCATCGAACATTCAAGGATAGATATATGACTAGGTGTTTAGTCAGGCAGGAGTTCTTAATTTTATTAATTGTCCTTTATTGTCAACATTCCACAAACTGTAACGACTATAACGGTTAAAAGTTTGGTCAAATCCTAAGTTAACCTTTAATGTTTCTCTGAAGTCATTATTTGAATCATCACTTGTATGATCTAGTGTTAGCAGGTGTCAAATGGTAGTTGGAGCCACATCCAAGACCCGTCAGAGCCTTGGGTCTGGACGCAATTTCAGGTCCACAGATGTGTGTTATTGACCATGACTCTCGTCGTCATTAGTGTAAGTCAACTGTGGATTAGAGTTTGCAATATCAAATAAGCTTGTCGTTTTAATACAGTGTGGCCTTTGCGTTACTGTAATTTAAATGTTAGAACCTGTAGACGTTAATTATATACAGGTGAGTAAAGACAGGCAGATGGTCAGCAAATGAATGCAGATTTAAGAGAATGTTTTAAAATTCAGGAGATAATCGTTAGAACTCTCGAAGTGATAAGTTGAATATTCATATTGCAAGTCAGGTGGCTACATCAGCGGTACCGGCGGCAGCGATATTGGTATATATCTCAAGTCACCTTGGTAGTTGACGGATGCGATATTGGTATATATCTCAAGTCACCTTGGTAGTTGACGGATGCGATACAGGCGGCTGCATGATACATGTAGAGGCGGGGGCGGTTTTGGGTATATTTGTACAGTGATTCTGTATACACGATACGTCTTGCTTGTTGTATTGTGGGATTACTGAAGACGTAAAATATGCTAGGTCATTGCTGTGTACATTTGTCCAATAAACAGTATATTTAGAATTGATTTCGTCTTTCATAGGCCACTGAGATTTAACAACAACCTCAAAGCCTTGACACATTCTTAATTGCTTTAGAGTATCAAAACTAGATGCAAAATGATGGTCCTAAAACAGCACAACTGGAAGTCCTAAAACAGCACAACTGGAAGTCCTAAAACAGCACAACTGGAAATCCTAAAACAGCACAACTGGAAGAGAGAAATTATGTTGAGTTTCCAAATTTAAAATGTGGGTTTAAATGGACTGAATAACTTTGAAGTCATTGATACATTTACCTGGGAATAAGGTCAACACTGATCGGCCAAAATAAGAAAGGAGAAACAAATAGCAGTTCTCTACAAGAATGAAACATTTTGTTTTAAACACCAAGGTGTGACAAATGTATCTTAATATCATTATTTCAAAAGCAATGTATGTTTGTTTCTTTATTTTTCTTTTTTTTTTTTTTTTTTTTTTTTTTTTTTTTTTTTTTTTTTTTTTTTAAGCGTGGGGAGCTGGCAGGTAAGTATGAGTCTTAACTTATTTCCTGCCAGAACAATTTCTCCTGTAAAATACCTGACTTAGTTTGATCATGTTTTTCACATTTCCTGCCACTATGGAGCACTTTGAGTTTTATTAAAATATTTAATTTTACAGAGCAACAATTACACAACAGACATTATACAGGTAAGTGCAGTTTGTATATCTCAATAATGCTTGATATAACGCATTAGCCTACCATCGGTGCAGTCATGTCTGGTGTCAGACAAAATTTAGTGTAGTTTTAACTAGAATTAAGTTACTAATTGGTCTTGATGTGTATAACTGCTGTTTTAAATGTAACCCTATCTTGAAGAATTGCCACCAACTAGTATACGTGGAGCAGATTATCTCTTTAAAACAGTATACATGTAGCAGATTTTCTCTTTAAAGGAGATCAGCGATCCTCAGCACGCTGTATCACTATGTTAAATGGCATTTCTTCTTTGCCTACGAAGAAATTTGCTATTGAATTCATGTTCATCTGAAATATTTATCACTCGGCATACTAGGGTGTTATAACATTCCTTGCATGTTTTGAATTAGATAACGTCCATTAAAATCAAAACCCCTGAAATGATTTGATGTGTTTTTAAGCCTAAATCGTTTATTTGTTTAGACGATATGGATTCTGTTTTTGCCAGTAGAACATATTCAAGAACCAACATTAGCTTTTTCAAAATCGGGTATCTTGTTTTCTCTTTTGCCACAGACATTTCCACTTTAGCATATAGAATACCAATAAGAAATATATCTCTGAATAAAAGACAAGAAATGTGTCGCAAATTAGTTATTTCCCAATACCCTTTGCGTTCAACACAGACCTACAAGTAGCTATCATAACATTTTCGGCAAGGCTAGACCGTTATTTATTAGTGATTCATTCCAAGATACACCATCAGCAAGATTGCTGGAGTGTGGTTTTGACAGTAACGTCTCAGGCGCGTGCCTTCTATGAAATATCAATCTTTTATCCTTTCAAGGAATGCGAGTTAAATCTTAGAGATCGACCTTTTTTGTTTAGGTATACGGTAAACATTACCTCGATGTTATATGATATTTATTGCTTGACACTCGGAACGATATATTGATATAAATATTTCGTTGTAGTTGTTTAGACCATGGGTGGCACCTGGAATCTGAATGCAACATATCTCGATAATACTTTGACTGGAAATATGCCACAGTATCGGGGTAAAATCTTTCGAAGACCTACAAAATTTTCCATCCGCCAAAATTCCTTTATAAAAAGTATGTTACTTAGTATTTTTCCCCCTGTATATCGGTTTTGAAGGCTACATCGCTATGACTTCCTCTGCAAGTTTCAAGACGATGAAATATTTACTGCTTCTGCAGGGCAAGAGAACCTGAGACGTTGCCGCCAAAACCATGTATCCGAGATTCCACTGAGAGTAAACCATGGAATAAATTAACGATAAACATCTGTCTCAGCTTGCCAGCAGGTTTAGATAGTTAGATAAATCCTTATCCAAAATGATAAAGGGATGCTCCAAATTACCAACTGAACTGGAGTCTTTTCTGTAGACAAGTATTAATCACTACTGCATTATATTCGAGGAAGGAACAGGGTGAGTAAGAAAAAATGCAAGCAAGCTTGTCGTCTCCAGAGCCTAGCTGTCAGATCTGGTACGCATTCTGCAGAAAAACGTCTCATTCACGTCTAAAACTGACTTGTCAAATAACAGTACCGTGCCTAAACAATTTAGAGTCTAACTCCCTGAATATATGGCAAAGTGTTTAAGTTAAGTAGATGATGTGATTTAAACTAGAACAAAAACATAATATACCTCAGACTATGAAAGCCATATTTTAATATTTTAAAAAAAACTTAACTGAAAAGTAGGCCACTTAATATACGAAAATGACAACGAGTCGTTGATAATTAAGAAAAGGCACTGATCACTTTTTGCATGCGGCAACAGTACAGAACAAACCATAACATGCGGCAACAGTACAGAACAGACCATAACTGTATTGCCCCTCAGGTCTAACAATAAATATATGAGATTATGTACAAATGCAAATTATTAATTATGGTCGTATAGCGAATACAAAAATGTAGAATAGAGGAGTAGAAAGAGAGTTATACTGACCAATCTAATGTTATCTTGAAAATGACGGCTCAACATTCATACCAATAAGCAAGGTGATCCTGGTTACAACTGTCTTATGTATGTAAAGGACACTGGCTACAACAATATACGTGTGTATTTTTCAACGGCATTGGATACAACGGATTAGGTGTTTGTTCCAGAGACATTAAAGTGTATTGCTGAGACATACGAGGCACATCTAACACCAGAATAGTGAAAGTAACTATGTACCTAAGTACAGTTGCAAATTGTATTAGTCACTGAGTATCATTTGAAAAAGGGTTTCCACTGAGTCATGCCATTCAGCGGTCAGAATTAAGTGAGACTGACCCAGTTAGATTAAATATATACATAAGAATATAATGATAATATTTTATTTTGTCCTCCATTCATACACTTGGGAAATATATTGTAACTCCAAAATTATAGAATCTCAAGCATGTCAATGTTGAATTATGTGACAATTTTGTGATATATATATATATATATATATATATATATATATATATATATATATATATATAGAGAGAGAGAGAGAGAGAGAGAGAGAGAGAGAGAGAGAGAGAGAGAGAGAGGGGGAGGATGTTATATGCGTGCTCGTTCCAAACGAAATTTATGAAACGAGTTGAATAATTTCATTGTTTCTTCCTTTGGCGAGCAAATGATTTAACTAATTTTAAGAAATTTCCTACTTAAAATAATTATAAGGAAGGCAGTAGAGAGCTGACACTTTTCCGTATATTCTACGTCATTGTTGACTTTTTATATCAACTGATGTAGTGGTCTTAGATCATGAAATCTGCAATTACACAAAATATTTAAAATGCCTATATAAAAAATTTGTATACACCATATCTCTCATCCATTTGTGTACAGAAATCATGTATTATGCTTTTTTGCCAGAGTTTTAACTTCAAGCGATTCTGATTCTTTCATTCCACAGCGGAACTGACAATGATTAATGGATGTTGACAATGAAAGACAATCACAAATTCAAAATACGGCACTTCTCGCGAAAAACCAAGTCAGATCGATTTTATTTCGTTTCATTTGAAGTCATTACTAAACGAAAACAATTTGTACAGCCTACTAGGATAACATTTTCTTTTTCTCCAAAAGAAAGCCATATTTCCATGTACCAAATGAATTATTAGTAAACTGTTTATTCATAATGAATGGCCGACTTTTAAATACAATTAAATTTATCTACAACTAAGGTTTTAAATTTTAGTTGTTTTTTTTATATATATTATTATTGTTATTTTTAATGATTGTTTTGTTTCGGTGTAAATTCATAATAATGCTTCATCACCTAAAAATATTCCGTATGGCAGCTAACGCACTTTGGTGTTCTTTACTCACAGTTCTTGAGAAAGTGTCATATAATTCTATCATAAAAATTTCTTATGAAGGATATTTGGAAGAGAAATGGTCATTTGTTACTTGGAGCAGTTTTCTTTTTTATTTTAGTTGAAATGATACAGATTAAGTGATGTCATTGCATGTTTCATTGAATCTCAACTCATTACTATGCGAGATGTCATTTTGTTGTCGACAATATCGCAAGGACCCATAGAAAATGGCATGGTACTTTATCGAAGACAAGGGGATTTAAGACAGTTGTTTCGTTCTGTTTTTCATCAAGTGAAGTTCGTCATCTGTGGGTCTTTTCCTTTCTTGCGTCCAAGGTTTTAATAGAAAAACAAATATCGTATTCGATGACATATATCCTCATGTGCCTTAATCAGCTCACAAACATGCATAAAGATAGTTACTTCTAAACACACATGCCTTGTTCCTAGCATGCCAGGTAGGAGGGAGGCAGTTGCTAAAATCCACCTAGACCATCGTGATTTTCTCAAAACCTACCACCGCGCATGCATGATGTATCGTTACCATTTACCTTTGTGGTTTAATTCAGTCTCAAAAACTAATCATATATGTGTTTTATTGGTCACGGCCATATTGGGATGGAGTATGCACCTTCAGAATGGAGAGTTCCCAATAGAGGTAGAGGGAACTAACTCATATATTATATGTATATACACGTAATAGCGACACAGTGTGCACTTATTATGATGAGATTTAACTTAATGAAATTTATCGAAATTAATGTTTTAAGCACACAGTATGGGTGATACGTCCAATGCAGTATACTAATTATATTAATTAAGAACACAGTGAATCTCGCAGGTCAAATTTTGAGCAGACAACTTTAAATCGAACTCATTGATACCATTGTTTTATTCCAGTTATAGATCATTGTGTGAATATTAGCGACATTATTGCGCTGTTTCTTTGCAAAGAATGTCTTCAGTTTGGTTACTTTAAATTTAATAACACCTTCCAACTTAACCTTAGGTTCTTCAAAATACACAACTACTTAATTCTGAAAACTCTTCCGTTTCTTGTTTTTCTCAGTTAAACTATAGTAGCTATTTGAATTACACAAAAAGAAAATCCAGACCTCTGTTGCAACAAATGACCGCAAATATGTACATATAATTCATCACGCACGTGCAACTCACCTGGCAAGTGTGTATGCCTGTATACTATGCTTACTCAGTAAGACACTGGACAGGTTATGGTCATAAGTCAACGAATTCTACCTGGACAAACATGATCTATGCGGATGAGAAATCAGCAGGTTAGTATCAAAGCATGGACGTATTTGTAATCAGAAGCAAAATGATTTACTTCTGTAATGCTTCCCCAAAAGGTGGTATATCTGAGGAAATGACTGTCATTTTGCTACTTTATATTGAATTTTATGTAGCTTTTACTGTAATTCTCTATAATAACTTCTATATACCCTGATTTCTGTAGTAGGAATTCAGCTGGACTAGATGAGAATTAATTACTGGGTTGTCATGCGGGTATGTCTGCTACGCAAGAATGCCTATACCACCAACTTTGTAGCATCATTTTGTTGGTGATTTGTGCATGGTCGAGATGGTAATGGGGTTGGTGCTTACAGGCAAGGCGATGGGTGCCGTAACACGCAGATCGGGGTTCGAATCTCCGTAGAGTATGAATTACAATTTTCTAACATGTATGATAATAGTATTCATTCGTATTTAAAAATGCTGCTAATGTTATTAAGCATTCTTCTGTAGGATCCAGGGATAGCACTTTCCACTCTGTTTTGGTGTATATTTGTAATTCTCACTCTCTCTCTCTCTCTCTCTCTCTCTCTCTCTCTCTCTCTCTCTCTCTCTCTCTCTCTATATATATATATATATATATATATATATATATATATATATATATATATATATATATATATATATATATATAATTACAAAGATAGCAAGATGTATGTTTGAGTGTGTCCTATGGTTAAATTGATTCCAAAAGGTAGCATTGACAAATATAGATGTATATTTCACTAAACCGATGTTGTACATTATATCGATCAGTCATGATAATCGAGCCATTTACAACGAGACACTTGCTGCAAGCGAATAAGTTTCAAATTTGCATGTACCAAATCATTCTCGATACATTGAATTCTAGATATAAATTGAATATCTTGACCTTTGTATCTCATTCGACCTGCCGTAGGGAAAATAAAGGGCCCTTAACTCTATATTTGATACGTCGTTCGGGCATATGACCCGCCAGTGGGCTAATCAAATGGATATCAGTCCTAGAAGACCAGCGTAGGAACGAGTAGGAAACTCTTTTACGTCATCAAAACCACCATGAATTTATTAATATCCGTCATATAGATAGCAGGGTAACCAGTTCATTTCGTATGATTAGATTAGTTGACCTTTTTGGATTACGACATCTGTAAATGCTGACATAGTAGAATTGCTTTCCACATATATACATGGTTTCTATGTTAACATTTTTAATCAAGCTAAAAAGTTTCCAGACATAAAATCAATGTGATTATCGTTCTCAAAGATTCCATCCCCAATTTTTCATCTCATCTGGTCTTATGGTTTCTTGTCTAACTTGTGTCTGGACGAATTGTTCGTTTTGTTTTATTTTTTGAAGTGTGTGTGTGTGTGTGTGTGTGGGGGGGGTAATCCACCAGAACCATGGCCAGGACTAAATTAAATAATTTGAATTTACAAATTTGAATAACATTTCCTTTTCGAACAGGCAATTACCCAGGTTCCCATCTTTAAAAGTCGAAACTAATGATAGGGGAAAGTGACAACAACCATATGCACCTTAAATATGTGTAATCCCTCTTTGATAGCTTAAGCATGCGCAAAGAGACCAATACATTACATCATTGAATTAAATTCTAGCTGTAAAGCCAGTAATCTAGTTAACTTTAATAATTACAAGGTAACCTGGCATACCTTACCAAAGCACATTTAGCTCGCTTTACACCAAAAGTATCCTATTTTTTCGGCTCAGAATGATTCTTTGTAGCAATCAGATACCAGAACGATGGTTGAAAAATTAGATTAAGTGTCGATAAACACTAATTCAACTTAACATTATAATAATCTAGTTTGCCTTAATGGCTTTACTGCCTTTTCCCATTAAATTAAATCTTATTTTGAGTAGCTGTTATGTGTGAGTGAGAGGGGCGTGAGGGTGGAGTGAGCTGAAATCTAAGACCATACTCTACTTTTAACATTGAATATAAACTTAAGTGTAATTTAAATATTTTTGCTGAATCAATTAACCCAAATTAATATCAACAATAGGAAAAATATACGACGAGCCAAAAAAAAAACAAAAAAAAAAACAACAAAATCTAACTAAACGGAGATAAAGCTATTTATATTACTACAATGGAAACTGGTTCTAAACAAAGGAAGCAAATCTTTACTATCTAAAACTAACACAATTATATAATCTCAATTAAAACTAATATAATTATCTAAATTCAATTAAAACTAATATAATTATCTAAACTCAATTAAAACTAATATAATTATCTAAACTCAATTAAAACTAATATAATTATCTAAACTCAATTAAAACTAATATAATTATCTAAACCCAATTAAAACTAATATAATTATCTAAACTCAATTAAAACTAATTTAATTATCTAAACTCAATTAAAACTAATATAATTATCTAAACCCAATTAAACCTAATATAATTATCTAAACTCAATTAAAACTAATATAACTATCGAAACTCAATTAAAACTAATATAATTATCTAAACCCAATTAAAACTAATATAATTATCTAAACTTAATTAAAAAGAATATAATTATCTAAACTAATTAAAACTAATATAATTATCTAAACTTAATGAAAACTAATCTAAGTATTTAAACTCAATTAAAATTAATATAATTATATAAACTCAATTAAAACTAATATAATTATCTAAATTTAATTAAAACTAATATAATTATCTAAACTCAATTAAAGGTAATGTAATTACGTAACCTCAATTAATACTAATATAATTATCTAAACTCAAACAAAACTAGTATAATTACACTGGTCTACAATTTTTTCGAAGTCGTCTGCTTCAGAGATAAAATGTGCTATTTATTAGGGATTTTGATGTGCTGAATTCAAATATGACAATTAAAACAACTGATTGGCTACTGTTTCCAACATATTTAAGTTTTTACATTTCACGTCTATATATATTGTGTACATAGTAGACTTTTAATCATAAATTGTAATTCTAGGTCTTTTCATGTGCTTATGGTTGCTTTACATGATAATATTTTCTCCTGTCCTGTTTATGTAACACTTTAAAAAACAGCAAAATAAAACATATATTGAAACAAAAGTCAAAAAACTATTATGTATATATAAGTACATAGTTTAGTCCTTATTCAGTGTCTGCTCGGCGCTTCTTGGCTTGTCTCTTGTATTCATTAAATGGAGCATCACTTGTCACTGTCCAGCAATAGTCTGCAAGCATTGATGGGTTCCATTTGCCCTGATAGCGTTTCTCCATTGTTGCAATGTCCTGGTGAAATCGCTCGTCATGCTCGTCGCTCACTGTTCCGCAGTTCCGTGGAAAAAAATCTAGATGAGAGCGCAAAAAATGTGGCTTTTGTATGCCTTGAGGAGGTTTTCCACCAACTCCCTGTAGTTGTCTGCCTTGTTGTTTCCGAGAAAATTTGTTGCCACTAACTGGAAGGCTTTCCATGCAGTCTTTTCCTTGCCACGCAGTGCACGGTGAAATGCATCATCTCGAAGAAGTTCACGAATCGGAGGACCAACAAAGAACACCTTCCTTTATCGTAGCTTCACTTAACCTTGGAAATTTTCCACAGAGGTACTTGAAAGCTGCTTGTGTTTTGTCCATGGCCTTGACAAAGTTCTTCATCAGACCCAGCTTGATGTGCAAGGGTGGTAACAAAATCTTCCTTGATTCAACAAGTGGTGGATGCTGAACACTTTTCATCCCAGGCTCCAATGACTGTCAGAGTGGCCAATCTCTCTTGATATAGTGGGAATCTCTCGAACGACTATCCCATTCACAGCGAAAACAGCAGTACTTTGTGTATCCAGTCTGCAGACCAAGCAAGAGAGCAGAACCTTGAAATCGCCACAAAGCTGCCACTGATGTTGGTCATAGTTTATGCACCTCAAAAGTTGTTTCATGTTTTCATAGGTTTCCTTCATATGGACTGCATGACCAACTGGAATTGATGGCAGAACACTGCCATTATGCAGCAAAACAGCTTTAAGACTCGTCTTCGATGAATCAATGAACAGTCTCCACTCATCTGGATCATGAACGATGTTGAGGGCTGCCATCACACCATCGATGTTGTTCCAGGCTACAAGATCACCTTCCATGAAGAAGAATGGGACAAGATCCTTTTGACGGTCACGGAACATGGAAACCCTAACATCACCTGCCAGGAGATTCCACTGCTGTAGTCTGGAGTGCAACAGCTCTGCCTTACTCTTGGGTAGTTCCAAATCCCTGACAAGGTCCTTCAGTTCACCTTGTGTTATGAGGTGTGGTTCCGAGGAGGAGGATGGGAGAAAATATGGTCATGTGACATTGATGGTTCAAGACTAGAAGTTTCATCCTCTTCCTCTTCCTCGTCTGACTCAAGTGATAATGATTCTGGTGCATCAGGAAACGGCAGTCCTTCAACGTGGGGTACTGGGCGTATAGCTGACGAAATGTTTGGATAATGCACAGTCCACTTTTTCTTCTTTGACACACCTTTCCCAACTGGAGGCACCATGCAGAAGTAACAATTGCTGATATGATCTGTTGGCTCTCTCCAAATCATTGGCACTGCAAAAGGCATAGATTTCCTTTTCCTGTTCAACCACCGGCGAAGATTTGTTGCACAAGTGTTGCAGCATATGTGTGGTGCCCACATCTTGTCCTGATCTCCAATTTTGCAGCCAAAATAAAGGTGATAGGCTTTCTTAACCATAGTGGTTATACTGCGCTTTTGTGATGCAAAAGTCACTTCACCACAAACATAGCAGAAGTTATCCGCAATGTTCACACAGGTAAGAGGCATCTCTGCTCACTTTGGCTAAACATAAATGTGTCCCTTTGCAAAATCAAACACTGACAAACGAGAGCACGACACTGTATTATTTGTAGAGCTGATGTAGGGCAATTTTCTTCAGCAGAGTGATGTAAGCTTAGTTATGATTGCATCATCCATGACTTCTAGTAATAACATGATGCAATTCATATCATGTATGACGCAATACCAACTTCAGATTGCATCATTCATTGTTTTGCCTAAAAAGCAAGTACAGTCCAAACCCAATCATAGATTTATTCATAGATCCAGTCAAAGATGTATTTTAGTCATTTATATTTTAAATTGAGATCCCTTCCCGTTATAACTCACTTATCCTCCGCCATTCCCAAGTCAAGGGTCGTATATACTGACCCAGTATAATATCTTTAAAACTAGAGCCAATCAACAATTTTAAGCATCATTTTCGTACTCAGTGACCCAGAATTAGTAAAGTTTGACAACATTTATTGCGGAAGCATTTTGGCTGTAGACCAGTGTTATCTAAACTCAGTTAAAACTAATATAAGTATATAAACTCAATTAAAACTAATATAATTATCTAAACTTAATTAAAAAGAATATAATTATCTAAACTCAATTAAAACTAATATAATTATCTAAACTTAATTAAAACTAATATAATTATCTAAACTCAATTAAAACTAATATAATTATCTAAACTTAATGAAAACTAATCTAATTATTTAAACTCAATTAAAACTAATATAATTATCTAAACTCAATTAAAACGCATTACTATTAAAAGATTGTAAGTAATGTCGATGCATACCCATGATGTAAAATCTGTAGCCAATAACAATAATATAGTTTTTGTTGATCATTTAAAAGATATACTTGTCCAAAAAAGCAAATGTTTAATATCTAAGACAAACATTATTATATGAACTTATTTTAAACGCATTACTTTTAGAAAGAAAAAAAACAAAAAAAAAACTGTAAGTAATTTTCATGCAAATTCTTCATTTTGATATCTATAGTGAATAACATTGATATAGTTTAAGTTGATTATTTCAAGTATATACATTAATTTATTGTGTCGAGGTACCTATTTCCTATATCATTTAAATGTATAAGAACCTTTCGATATTGATAATCTACTTTTCCCATCAATTACTTTTCAGTATTTTTTTATACATATCGCTTATAAGTCATTATCTGTCATTAATTTCATTTTTAATAAGTCTCCTAGCAGATAATCCTTACAGATAATCCGAGTAGGGTCTAGGCATAAGTTTGCAATTCTAAACATCCACAGATAATCCTAGTAGGGTCCAGGCATACATTTGTAACCCTGAACATCCACAGATAGGCCTAGAAGGGTCAAGGCATACATTTGTAACCCTGAACATCCACAGAAATGCAAGATGTCTCAAAATTCATAACCTTATTTACAGTGCCTATAATTTGGTTAAGTTAGGAAAATCAGGACAAATTTTGCTCAAACAATTTACACTTATTTCTGCTGGTAATTATTTCCATTACTCAAATAAAATATTGCAATAAAAACTTAGGCTGGTTGTGCCGGTGTGCGAACTTCAGTAAAAACTCTACATTTATGAACAAAATAACGATTTAATTGCTGTTTACATCTCCCTTGTTAGTAAGTACTCGATTGAAGGAACGCGGTTACAAATTTCAACATTTTTTGTGTACATCGGTATTTGTGAATAATGTAGTTTACGGTATACAATCGGTACTTGGGATTAATGTAGTTTACGGTATACAATCGGTATTTGGAGTTAATGTAGTTTCCGGTATACAATCGGTATTTGGGATTAATGTAGTTTACGGTATACAATCGGTACTTGGGATTAATGTAGTTTACGGTATACAATCGGTATTTGGGAATAATGTAGTTTACGGTATACAATCGGTACTTCGGATTAATATAGTTTACGGTATACAATCGGTATTTGGGATTAATGTAGTTTACGGTATACAATCGGTACTTGGAATTAATGTAGTTTACGGTATACAATCGGTACTTGGGATTAATATAGTTTACGGTATACAATCGGTACTTGGGATTAATATAGTTTACGGTATACAATCGGTATTTGGGAATAATGTAGTTTACGGTATACAATCGGTACTTGGAATTAATGTAGTTTACGGTATACAATCGGTATTTGGGAATAATGTAGTTTACGGTATGCAATCGATACTTGGAATTAATGTAGTTTACGGTATACAATCGGTATTTGGGAATAATGTAGTTTACGGTATACAATCGGTACTTGGGATTAATGTTGTTTACGGTATACAATCGGTACTTGGAATTAATGTAGTTTACGGTATACAATGGGTATTTGGGAATAATGTAGTTTACGGTATACACTCGGTACATGGGATTAATGTAGTTTACGGTATACAATCGGTACTGGGGATTAATGTAGTTTACGGTATACAATCGGTACTTGGAATTAATGTAGTTTACGGTAAACAATCGGTATTTGGAAATAATGTAGTTTACGTTATACAGTCGGTACTGGGGATTAATGTAGTTTACGGAATGCAATCGGTACTTGGAATTAATGTAGTTTACGGTATACAATCGGTACTGGGGATTAATGTAGTTTACGGTATACAATCGGTATTTGGAATTAATGTAGTTTACGGTATACAATCAGTTCTGTACCGCAACTACTCTTTGGTCAGAATAATACAACAATTACATGAACCATTTTCTCCACTTACATTTTGATATTTACAGAAGTGCTTTTACTTTGGAAATACTTTCTTCTTTCATGAAAAAATTTATTACTCTGTATTGGCAGTATTTATTTAGAGAACTACAGTATTATGCTCTCATATACATACTACTAATGACTTTTGATATTTGTTCCATTTATTATTGGCTACCAATTGGAATCAGTTGCTAAAAAAGTATAAAATATACGTTAAATAGGCTTCATAGTACTATTGTAAACATGAAAGGTTCTTCAGTTGTTCACAATTAGCAAGCTTAATGCAGCGGTCTAAAGTGTATGTCAGTGTGTTCATGTAGGCGCATTTACTCATCTTAAATTAAATATTAATTGCTGTTCTAAAATTTAGTGCTAACATAGTTTAATCCAAGTCTATTCAATCCTGATTATTCAATGCTCTGCACCTTAACTGTCATCAAAACAATTCCAGACGAAAAATAATTAATCGCTATGGACTATTACAGTGGTGGCCAGGTACTAAACTGGGTCGAGATAAGAGCACGTCGGGTCTAATCGTCACAATACAGGGTAGCACGAATTTTTTTTTCAACATGCGTAGCTTTCATCGTGACATCACAAGGCGCGACATTCAATCCGGTTTGTACTGAATCACACCTCTAGGTTGACCTCATCCAGAAATGTCCACGTACTTTAACATTGAGTTTTGCCGTATATGTTTCTCGGGGCGTTTAAATAATGACCTTCCGAAGGAATATGGATGTATGAGGATCCAAATAAAGTGAATAATCGCCATTTAAAGGTATGTGTAATAAAATTCTAGAAAACGACACCCGTCACTGAAATATTTGGTACTGGATGCAAACATGATCTGCATGACTTGTACTGTAATCTTAGCTCTTGTTGGTACATGAACCGGCGAACAAAGGAAACTTTGGAAATTTAATTACAACGATTTTCCCCAAGGTATTTTGTTTCTATCAAAGTTTCTTCAGGAAAGCATACTCGCTGACTAAGATTAATTTCAAATTAATGGCAGGTGCATGCATTTCGAGAAATTCCGGTAATACAAACGTCTTTGTAAATACCCTTCTTTTGAGTTCTGTTTTTCTCATTTTTTTTACCGCCTCGCATACATCATGAATGTCTCTGTTTAACCAGTTCAGATTCACACGCGTATGCTCTGTCAGTCATCTTAGCCAGTGATCTTACTCCATGCATTTGGTGGGGGAAAAAAAAAGGATCTAATAAAGATAGGCAAAGGTTTCAGATGGTACGGTTTAAGACATAATCGTTATGTACATCAGCAGGTTGGTGGTGCATGGAAGGGGTTAAATGTACAATTCTCCATCGCTAATGGACAGCCTCAATGCAACGAGTAATACACATAGCATAGTAACTATTTCAAAAGAACGGGAAATACCGCAAAGGGCCAAAACAAAATTTTACTGTCGTCTATCTTACATATTGCTTTTTTCCTGGTTTGGTGTTGTCAGACCGACCCAAAATGAGTCAAAAAGTTCTTTTAAGACAATGAATTAAATGAATAAAACTGTAATTAGAAATATCAAAACAACCCTATAAGGCAGGCTACGAATTAGCCGTATTTCCAGCATCCTCCGCTCCAAGTAAACACGGAATTTCAATTTAATAATTAACTACTTACGTCAGTTTAGCCAATACAGTATCACACTTTAGGAATGTGTTAACTTTTAATCGAAAAAGAAGTATTGTTCTAAATATTGACGTAAGGGGTGGATTCCAATTTAGCATTGGAGGCTACCTTTCTGTTCTTCATGCCCTTGTAACTCTTACTGTTGTAGATACGGTATTGTAAAAATCATTCAATATTTTGCTACAAAATGACAAAAATGGGGTAAATGGCAACAGGGAAAATGATAAAATTGGGTCAATGGCAAGAGGGAAAATGATACATTGTAAAGTATCATTCGACCAACATATGATATAGCAGAGATATTTCTTGTGTTAAATAATGAACACACAGAAACATTCATTATATTTCTAGTGTGAGACAACGGAAGAGCATCTCAGTTTTAACTTAAATTTTAATACAGAATTGTGATGTGAATCAATTTAACTTATGCATCTAATTTAATTTGAAGAAAACAAAATTGCTTGTTTTGGTGTTAAAATTGCCTCCAGATACAATTGATTTATTCAGTTTATGCATAGGGATTAATGTCTGGTCAGCATACTACTGGATATATAATACCGATTGATTTATTCAAGGAGGTGGAAAATGGAACAAACATAGCTGAAACGAAAGTAGCGTTAGTTAGGCAAGGAGATGGACTCCTAAGAGATGGTGCGTTCCATTATGTAAATTGGAAGATTTAGTATATAAAATTATTCCTTCCATCTTATGCGTTCTCGTCTTCATAGAGAACCCTTGATCACATCTCCTTTACATTGACTATTAAAACACTAACAACAACGATTGAACTCAAACAATTATCTCCTACATTTTTATAACTTCTCCTAATACAGCGAATGGCTTTAAAATCAATTAAACTTAATAGGAAACCGCCTGGAGTCAATATAGTGTGAACCGAATATAATATCATATTAACCCTACAGCCACTAGTCGTGTAATAACCCACTTTATAATGACGCTCTCTTGAATTCATTTCATACGATGATATACTACGTGTTGCTGCCCTTAATATGCCGCGAGAATATTTGAAACGTGTATTGCATATGAAGATGTCTTCTTTTAAACTCAGTTTTAGATGAGAAGTTATACTTTCAATCACTGAAGTTTTATTGTCTTTTACGGAGTTTGCAGTATGAAATGCCATAAAATTCAAATCCTACAGTGAGTTATTGTTAGGGGCTCATGGAAAAGTATTTTCTTTTTTTTAGCAAAGGATTGTTTCTAGATAAATGTAAGATAATACAATGACAATAACAAGGGGTGAGATAACGAGATCCGACATATAGTCTCTGTAAAAGAAAAGTTTTCTTGTTGTTGTCTTATTTCTTCTACGCAATTATCCTCCTTTGTAGATAGTAAAGCAGTGATAAACGGGTTCCCGTCAGAGAAGCACGGACTTTGTTGCCAATTAGGAACTCGTATCATTTTAATAGATACTCAAGCGTCTTAAGGGTGAAACTGTTTTGTGAGTAAGTATTGACCATGAATATATTGAAATTCTTTTCCATAGTTTAATCTCAGAAGTCTCTGTGTTTAACAAATATTAACTTTGGGTCTTAAGAAAGTGTGGTCCAGCACTTTAAAAAACGTCAATCAATAAGTCATGTCTTTTAAGTACTTCACTCTAAAAACACGATAGTCTCCCATTTAGAATAGATGTGTTAAGCTACAACACTACCGAAAATTCTAACATATCAATATTCAACGTGAAATGTCATATATTTACACCAATAAATTTCACAAACCTGCTGAGAGAAACCTAAATTTTAATTTGTTCAATTCGCTTGATATTAAACGATTTATTTTATTAAAATTCATGTAATGTTAAATGGGATGGAAAATTACATTTCCTGAGATTTCGAAACTGTATGCGTTTCTTTCTCTCGTGTTTGGACACGTGTGTTTACATGTCTGGATCTGTTTGAAGTATATTTCTATAGGATCAGTTTCCAAGTTATTGTCTATGCCTTGCTACGTGTCCCACTTCTTAACTTAGAATGGTTCCTTGACCATACTACGTACGATATTGTTGAATCCTCTCTTTTAATTCTCTTCTACTGAGGGAAAAGTAGTATATGTACAAAAATAATGCGATATAAAGATTACTTCTTCATCTATCCCCCAACAAAATACCCCCACCAGCATCCCCGAGAATCTGAGAGGCAGGATTTATTGTGAAGGGAAGAAACAACTACAGAAAAAAGTCTCAAATAGAAAAGCTTTCTTTATGAAGTAGTATTTCCATAATTATATGTAAACAAGTATAAACTGTTTTCCATTCTGCGAACAATCAATTGGCACAATCATTACAGCCAGACTGTGTTAAAAATGCTTACATTTCACGATTTAAAACACGGAAATTACTGACTCACATTCAAGTTTTAAATCTTATTCAGAAGAACGTGGGGGGTACGCTTTCGTCACTGCTTAATAATAATAAAGGTTTTTACACTGTGTTACACAAAGAGATACATTTCTATTGTAGTTAAGCGTATCTCATACATAACCAGGAATAGAATGAAAAGTTAAATATTGTTTTTTCTTGTTTCTTTGCTTTAATATTGATTTTTCTTTCGATCTTTTTAAATTATTGGCAAATGTGCGAACCTAAACGGCAACATGCCACGGGAAAGCAATTCGAACAAAAGTGGTGTTTTCATTAATATTTCATTCAATTTGCCTTTAACGTAATCCTTTGCATCGAAGGACACGCTACAAAGTTTTACATTTAAGCTCATCTCCCTCGCATATTTTATTCCTTATATTTTCAATATACCAGATAGAGAAAATATATCTGACATGCTTGCCTGTCTATTTTATTCTTTCAATTCTCTACGGAACTCACCCACATTACTTCTGAAGATGGCCTTTTTAACAACATTTTGCAAAAGAGCGAAGCCTCCTGAAACAGAGAGCCAGTCTAGAAATGCCATAGTACGCTCACGCCATCTAACGATAGACAAGAACGATGGGTGAATTCCATTGATGGTATATCTAGGTTAATACCTGCATTAAAATGTCTTGTCACGAATCAAATACACTGAGAATTCCAATTGAAGGTGATGCATACCAATCAAAGAAAATTGATTGCCATACAAATTCCCTTTATTTAATGACAAGACGTTACATGCAATATGCATTAATGAAGACTATTCATAAGAAATATATCCAATTTACTGTCTTGGACGAAATTCTTGATCCTTTGTTAACCCCTAGACTAATCAATCCCATGACTTAACCATCATAAAAGCCATGTAGTGCCTATTTTTCTGATATTCAAACTGACCACAGCGCAATAATCTGTTCTACGCTGTTTCAATGTTTTTTACACTCCCTATACAACTTACTAGCGTACCATGATTACACTGACAGATAGAAACCCGTTGTACAGTACATTACACTTTTCCCCATTGAAAAGGTATTAGAATGGAAAGAGGAGATGTAGTCGGAAGCACTTTTAAAATCTTGAGTGCTACGTTATTTTTGCAGGACTACGTTCACTGTACCCACTCACAATCGACTTTAAACGGTACAAGACAGGTTCCTTAAAAAAATTTTAAGTCAAAAGTGTCATCGAAGTTTCTTTAAAACTGGGCACCACATTGGCTGTATCCAAATTTAAAATTTGGATCGACAATTTGGTGTAAAAATTGATCAAAGAAGTAGGTCACCAATTTTACTCAAATAGTTAAATTTTCCAATTTGCACGATTAGAAAGAAAGACTGGAGGGTGGGATGGGGTTGGGGGTGAGGGTGGGGCTATTCAACTGAATGCAACTACTATACGCATTTCCAGGGAAGCGCACGCGATCTATCAGCCCGGCGACTTGTACAAATTTTAAATTAGGAACATAATGAATGTATTTCGAAGCTGTCTAAGAGAATGGTTGTACCTATTCACTTAATAATATGACTGTAATAACTTGACGAGGCCTACAAGCCTTTTCGATTCCAACTTTCAGGTAAAAAGTTATTAGTACTTCTGAGAGAACCGCCATTAATTTCCCATCATCTACGCTACCGCTGCGTCTTTGATTTATTACACATAGCGATAATAAGATGAACAATTATTTTTGTGTTTAAATACTTCTTGCTCTTTTCCAGAGAACAAGTGTTGCACTGAGAGCTTAATGAATGTAGCAGCCCAAAGGCCTTGTTTGAAATAAAGTCGTCAAACACTCGATGGGTGTTAAACAAAGTAACATCAATATTTCAAGAGCTAGAATAAAGAATCTTTGCTCATTTAAAGCATCCCAGGTGTTCTCTTTTCTATCTCTTTGCTCGGATATCGTTCTTACATAAAAAAAAAAGAAACATAGTTTCCTTGGTTGTTTTAGGCTGAAATGCTTTATGATCCTGATGAATTATTTTAGTAAAATAGGTATGTAATATAAATATTTGAAATTGAATCGCTACAACTGTGATAGGCGTTTATTTCTTCTTAGTAAAAAAAAATATTAAAAACAATATTGGAATTGTTCGGTTGTTGTTCTTCATTTTGAATGATATGAAGAACGGACAGTAATTCCTACCGTATTGTCTCGTGAAAATCGTACGTCGTGGTGCGAACAACGTAGACCTGGCCTTAGTGAAAATCGTACGTTGTGGTGCGAACAACGTAGACCTGGCCTTAGTGAAAATCGTACGTCGTGGTGCGAACAACGTAGACCTGGCGTTATATTCTCAAAACCTATTGAACCAGAAACTTAAGATCAAACCTCAAAACCCCCAAATTATTATATGTTGTGTACTATTATAGGAAACAATGGTGTGTACTATTATAGAAAAAAATGTTCTGTACTATTATAGGAAACAATGTTGTGTACTATTATAGGAAACAATGGTGTGTTCTATTATAGAAAAAAATGTTCTGTACTATTATAGGAAACAATGTTGTGTACTATTATAGGAAACAATGTTGTGTACTATTATAGAAAACAATGTTGTGTACTATTATAGGAAACAATGTTGTGTACTATTATAGAAAACAATGTTGTGTACTATTATAGAAAACAATGTTGTGTACTATTATAGAAAACAATGTTGTGTACTATTATAGAAAACAATGTTGTGTACTATTATAGGAAACAATGTTGTGTACTATTATAGGAAACAATGTTGTGTACTATTATAGGAAACAATGTTGTGTACTATTATAGAAAACAATGTTGTGTACTATTATAGAAAACAATGTTGTGTACTATTATAGGAAACAATGTTGTGTACTATTATAGAAAACAATGTTGTGTACTGCTATAGGAAACAATGTTGTGTACTATTATAGGAAACAATGTTGTGTACTATTATAGGAAACAATGTTGTGTACTATTATAGGAAACAATGTTGTGTACTATTATAGAAAACAATGTTGTGTACTATTATAGAAAACAATGTTGTGTACTATTATAGAAAACAATGTTGTGTACTATTATAGAAAACAATGTTGTGTACTATTATAGGAAACAATGTTGTGTACTATTATAGAAAACAATGTTGTGTACTATTATAGAAAACAATGTTGTGTACTATTGTAGGAAACAATGTTGGGTACTATTATAGGAAACGATGTTGGGGATTTTCTGAAAGTTTATTGAGCCTACTTAAATTTTTAATCAAAGTCACAGTACATTAGCGTTTTCAGACTTTGAGCTCGAGCCTGAGTTTTGTACTCTAACATTTTCGACAATACGGAGCCTGACCCGGTATTCTTGAAACGTTTTCAGCAAGAAACTCAAGTTCAAGTTCAAAACCCCAAATAAGATATAATAATGCACCTACGTCATCGACATTTTGCAGTCTAATTGAGGGACACAGGTTAAGAAAAGTCTGAAAGTTATGTGATTATTGGTTTTGTCTAACTAAAGTTATTGACTGTCAAAGTTTTGTGACTGCGAGTTCGTGCTAAAACAGTTTCGAAAATACCAGGCCTGGCCTCGTGTTCTCGAAACCTTTTAAACGTAAAACTCAGGGTCGAGCTAACAACTACAAATCTGGACTTACTTGATAATTGGAGTGCATCGAGGTCAGTGAAATTTAGCAGTCTAGGTGTAGGACTAAAGTTAAGAAATTTGTGAAAATTTCTGGTATCCGTTTCTAATTTAACTCTAATTACAAGTACCTACTGTCACAAATTTATGACTCTAAGCTTCGTGCTGCTCAAGTTTCGAGAATACTGGCCTAGATTTGCCGTGGAACTTTTTTTTTTTTTTGGGGGGGGGGGGCAGAGGGGGGGGGGCAAAGGCTAGACAGGTCAACCTTTCACAGCAAGAAAAAGTCTTCGACCACGTTAACTTTTGAACCATTGCACAAAATGTGGACGAATAGCAATCTCCCAGAGATCATCAAGGCCGAAACGTTTTGAGTTGAATGCATGGTTGTACGTGTTTTAACTCTAAGTTTAATTCACGTTTTTTTCCAAATGTGGCCATTTTATAAGTGTTTTGCATCTGTCATTATAGTCTGTCATACACGTTATATTTTCCAAATGGGGCCCTTTTTATAAGTATTTTGCATCTGTCATTGTAGTCTGTCATACACGGTATTTTCCAGATGGGGCCCTTTTTATAAGTATTTTGCATCTGCCATTATAGTCTGTCATACAATCATTTGACTGTGTCTTTACATTTCAGTTCATTCGCCTTTCATTATGAAAATATCATTGAAATAACGACTTCTTATATTTTAGGAAATTCTTCAGAGATACGGAAACTTTGAGGACACTAATTATATCTTCATCTGTGGATCATCCACAAAAAATCCCCTGCATAAACAGGCTATTAATTTATTTTTTAAAAAAATTAAACAATTAACATTATTTTGCCAAAATATGCAACTTTATGACAGCCAAACCTATTCGGTATACTTTAAGATAAATGTAAATATAGTTACTATCTTACATTGAAAGGAATGTCAGTCCCTAAGTTTCATGCTAAATAATATTTTCTCACACAAAAATTAAATTCAAAGAGCGTCCAAAATCTTTTTTCCTTTACGCATTTCATAAAGTTTAGACATGTTGTGTTTACAAGCTTTGGTGCATTCGAAAGTCCGATTTGATTAATGAGGTTGATAAAGTCGTGACATATTTCATCTATCATGCGGTTTTGTATCCACAATTAGGCTCAGTCTCCTGGAAATTAACAAAATCAATATTTAATTTTGTCGGATGCCTATGTGTGTACCTTTAGATCCAGTTTTGCCGGATACCTTTCTGTTTTTTTTTCCTCCTGGTTTATTTTCAGGTTTACTTTAATGTACCTGTAATGTAATTTGATTTTGTTTTGCTACAAAAGGTAATAATAATTTGTTGTAGAAGGTAAACAATATCTCTCAGAACATTCAAATCTCTCAGAATGAAAATACTATTTCAAATGTGCCTTTAATTTATATAATATATAAAATATCTTAGGCGAACTCCATCGTTTTTCCGAGCAAATTATCACTCTAACTTGTTATGATACTGGCAGGAAAGAATTGAGAACCAGCTCGCTTTTGTCTAGGGGATTGTTGTTATTAATTTTGTTGTTGAAGTTCAGGATATACAGTGAAGATTTTAAAATATAATCTTCAAAAGAGATAAAAGAGCTTACAGTTGCCATTTTTGTCGAATTCATAATGGCTCCAAAGTGCCGATTCAGAAAATATAGAGATTTCTTCAACGGATGAATTTTAAATATGCAATGCCGTTAAAGACTAATAAATTCTTATCATTTTTTAAGAGCAGAAATTTAAAAGAAACAAGATTTTAATGTCAGTCGACTTCAAAACTTGCGAGAAATGACAAACGTGAGTAGGTTTCAAAGAATCTACTGGCTGCGATCCAGACACAATCACTACGTATTAGAGCCTGTCGTCATCATTATAGTAATGGCTTTTGTACATATATATGGAAATAGTCGATAAAGTTTAGGTTGTCTTACATTTACATTTGAAGTAGAGTGAACCATGTGTGTGTGTATATATATATATATATATATATATATATATATATATATATATATATATATATATATATATCGATATATATATATATATATATATATATATATATATATATATATATATATATTCAAACACACACACACACACAGAGCGGAAAGTGCTATCACTGGATCCTACATGAGGATGTGTGATGAGTGATACATACATTCCTTAATAGTATTTATAAATTACAAAATGTTTGCAGTGCTCCAGTAAATCTATTATGAAGAAAACAGGACCACAATTTTGATTATTAAAGGTAAGTTCGTGAATAGGGAAAAGACGACAAGGAAGAGAAAACAGCTTACATCTAAATCTATTAGAAATCATATTATTATCATGCATTAGGCGGAATCAGTGCATGTACATAGAATGTTGCAGGGAGTGGTTGGTGAGTATGACGACAGATGCATTTAGTGGATCCTAGTGGGTATGACGACAGATGCATTTAGTGGATCCTAGTGGGTATGTCGACTGATGCATTTAGTGGATCCTAGTGGGTACGAAAACAGATGCATTTAGTGGATCCTAGTGGGTATGACGACTGATGCATTTAGTGGATCCTAGTGGGTATGATGACAGATGCATTTAGTGGATCCTAGTGTATCTTACCTCCTTTCATTTAGAATAATATGGGAAACATTATTTTAGAAAGATAACTCATGAAAGATATACTGAAGAACAGGTTACAGCTACTGTCAGTCAGAAATGAAAGGTAGATACCATTGTAGCAGAAAGATGAACCGTAAATAATTTCATCAATTGTTTGCAGAAAATAAATCTGTCTTATCACCCCAACTCCTTGTTTGATACAGCAAGAATCCCGAAGAAGCCGGCATTATTACATTCGAGACAAAATAAGCAATTGCTGTAAAGCATCAGTCTGATAAACATTTTAAAACTTGTTCGATACTGCATTCAGTAACTTCATTTTAGTGCAGTAATTACTGCTGTAGCGCAGTGGTTTGTGTGCCGAAGTCACCCAAAGCTATGGCAGCGGGTTTGAATCCAACCCAGATCAACCCTTTCGGCTGCTATCGTATGTCTCTGCGCAAGGCACTGAACCATAGCCTCTGCACTATATAGCCTTTAACACCAAACCGAATTCGAACATACTTTAAAGTTTTTAAAAGTGTATTTGCGTGGACGCCTAATTGACGTGTAGAAGCTTTGTCTGTTACTGACATTTCCGACCTACTTCTTAAAATTAGGTATTTCTGCGTTCATTAAGTTTCAAATTCTCAGTCGCCTTCAGGGGAATTTAGAAAATAATAGATCGCTACAAAGGAAATGAAGGATACTTAATGCTACAAGCATGTGACATTTGTTTCCTCCAGGCGGGTTTCGTCATTAAGTACCACTGCAGGAAAATTTGAATCCAAGTAATAATTGGAATAAAAAATATAAAAAAAATAAAATTAAGAAGAAAAAAAAATAAATAGGAAATTCATACCAACTACATATGATGCATTAACGAAGGCTGCGTAATCAGAAAGGAATATATGGATTTTGTTGTTGTTGTCAAAGACAACACGGATAAACCAAGAGACCCTCCTCCACCCCCCATTCCACCCCACCCCCACAAAAAAAATTTTGGTCTAGTTTGGTAAGAATCGGTATTCAGTTAATGGTTGCGCAGCTCAGATAAGCGTGAAGTGAGATCGTTTTATGAAACACAGTTGCCTGAGTGTGGATCAGCTGAAAAACATTAACTTTGCTTGATCCTTTTAAAGGTTGCCTCTGCTGGTTTTTCATGGTTAACAGCAGAGAGAAATTTTGGCACAGCAAGCAAATTTCAGAACAATCAAATGCAATAAAATATTTTTCTCTGTCGTAGAGAAAACTATTGTTCTTACATAATGATTTTGAAAACGGCAATTGGACCTGAAATATAAGTATAACACTAATCACAGTTCATTTAAATCTAATTAGCGCCATTATAATTATTGATTTAAATACCATATCAATTCGAATTGACCGAATTTATTTGAAGAACAAAAACAGCATCATGGTATGAGGGAATCATTGCCTTTCCAATTATTGCCTCATACGGTGAGGTGGGTTTGGGATGGGTGTTTGAAATATGATACAGATAGTTCAGCGGTAGTTTTCAATTCAGCATACGTTTTCCGGTTATTGTAATTGTGACAATTTATTAATCGTGTTTGCAATTTTTTTGGAGGAACGTAATCCGATCAGTTAAATTCAATGTTTTATAAAATCAAAAGGCACACTATTTAACTGTAGCAAAGATCCAAGAAGCACAATTGTTCATGCATCCATTTATCAGTCGTGTAGTTCCATGCTTGTTTTCTAGTTTCCTCATTCAGTGGAAGAAGGTTACTATGGTATGATACTTTTCCATTGGATTCAATATCAGAAACTCTATCAATGAAATATATTTTTAACAAATAGATAAGTTCTAGAATAAAAATTATATGTTCATTTTATATCATTCATTATAACTTTAAATAATTGCACAAAGAAATAAGATATATTTTACTCTGTTGGGTTAAACGCTCAATTGGGAATACCTATATCGTTAAACTTAAATACATAACCATCTCTTCTAGAGTTTAAGCCCTCTGATTACCAAACATATTGAGTACGTACAACCTTGAACTTTCAGTTTGTAATAATATTCATATAAAGCTATTTTTAAGGCCCATTTTACTGAGCAAAGATCCCATAATTAAAACGTGACACTAATGATTTTTTTTTTTTTTTTTTTTTTTAAAATTTAAAACCTAAGTCGGTGTCTTTTTTTTTAAAGCAAAAAATGTAAACCTTAAGTCGGTGTCTTTTTTTAAAGCAAAAAATGTAAACCTTAAGTCGGTGTCTTTTTTTTAAAGCAAAAAATGTAAACCTTAAGTCGGTAGCAGACTAATACTTTAGACTGTGTTTGAAAATCAAAATATTTTTGTTATTAAAGCAGTAAAGCAGCTGCAACAATTTGAAAACAAAGTATTTATTTATTGTCATTTTCAGCTCTTTTAAAACTATTGTAAACAAGATTTATATCCTTTTTTGACATTTGTTTTATGTAGACAGTATGACATCTATTCAGTACACTTGATATTTATCTTTTAAAAGAATCTCTATTTAGTGTTATGAATGTATCATACGGTACATGAAACTAGTACAAAAGGAAACATTTGTTATGAATACATCATACGGTACATAAAACTAGTACAAAAGGAAACATTTGTTATGAATGCATCATACGGTACATGAAACTAGTACAAAAGGAAACATTTGTTATGAATACATCATACGGTACATGAAACTAGTACAAAAGGAAACATTTGTTATTGATACATCATACGGTACATAAAACTAGTACAAAAGGAAATATTTGTTATGAATACATCATACGGTACATGGAACTAGTACAAAAGGAAACATTTGTTATTGATACATCATACGGTACATAAAACTAGTACAAAAGGAAATATTTGTTATGAATACATCATACGGTACATGGAACTAGTACAAAAGGAAACATTTGTTATTGATACATCATACGGTACATAAAACTAGTACAAAAGGAAATATTTGTTATGAATACATCATACGGTACATGAAACTAGTACAAAAGGAAACATTTGTTTAACATTTTTCCTCACTGAGCATGTGGAATTGCAGTTACCGTATATACTCACTTATATAAGGAATCCAACTGCAAACTGCAGAGACCCAGATCTACCGTCGCATAGTGCGCCTGCAGATCTGGATCAGTGCAGTTTGTTAGGAGTTATAAATATAATAAACAACATATACCCTAATAAGACGGCGCATTATGTGACAAAAGATCTGAGTATATGTTGTTTGCAGTTGGACTCGTCTTATAAGCGATTATATACGGTATCTATAATTTCTAAATAGCGTATCATTATTTGATGGAATTATCGGCAAAAGCTGACTGCATTTCAACTATGGTGGATCCATTCTAGGCAGAGTAAAATTGACTGAGTGAGAATTTAACAAGAAGTCTTTCTTTCCAAGTTTTGATTCACCTTTAAATCTATCACAAACAGTTTTTTTTCTTAAAAGAGACGATGAGCAGATAAATGATTTTTGTATATTGTTTGAAATTCTTAATAACTTATTACTTTCAAATGTAAGTACAAACATAAATTGACGAGTAATAGCGAAAAAAGTGTTGATTTTAATTAACAATTCACCAATCAAGACTATACAAGCTATTTTCTTTTCGTTTCATGTGATGTTTCATTGATGGCTCCATTTACACAGGTGAGTAACGTTTGTTATCACTTTTGCCATCTCTAAAATGTCAGTAGAAGTGCTTGTTTAACTTGCGCATTATATCAAACCCCAACTTAATGCTTATTTATTTATTTATCTTTTTTATTTCTTCATGCTTGGTTCACCACATTTAGAAGAGATTGTTGAGAATCTAGCATTTGATGCCGATGTAGATATAGTCTCCTCTGAACATTACAAAAAGAGTGATATACAAATCGTACGCGCACGCGCACAGAGTGCGAGTAGTGGTGATTGTAAGTGCACAGAGTGCGAGAAGTGGTGATTGAAAGCACTCTGTAGAGAGCGAGAAATGGTTGAAAGCACTATGTAGAGTGCGAGAAGTGGTGATTGAAAGCACACAGAGAGGGAGGAGTGGTGATTAAAAGCATACAGAGTGCGAAAAGTGGTGTTTAAAAACACACAAAGTGCTAGAAGTGATGATTGAAAGCACACAAAGTAGGAGTAGTGTTGATTGAAAGCATTCTGTAGAGTGCGAGTAGTTGTGATTGAAGGCACTCTGTAGAGTGCGAGAGGTGATGATCGAAACCAAACGGAGTACGAGAAGTGGGGATTGAAAGGACAGAGTGCGAGATGTGGGGATTGAAAGCACACAGAGTGCTAAAAGTGGTGATTGGAAGCACATAAAGTGCTAGAATTTGGGACCTTTAAACGTCAAAGGACATCTTTGAGACCATTCAATATTTTCAGAATTAGCAAGGGACCAAAGTAGGGATGTGCGTAATGTATTTGAACCAATATCAGGTTTCTACTTATAGGCAACTTTTATTGAAATATTTATGTACCATATTACTAAAACGTATACCAGAACTTTGTTTTAACAGGGAACTTATTTGCTCATAGCATGTTAGCTCAAAAAAAAAAAAAAAATTTATATAAGCATAGTGAAAAATGCATTACAAAAGAACCGCTCCTTGTGATTAATCTATCAATTGACACCCAATAGTAATAGCTTTACACTTATTCATTGCTTCCCAATGGTAAATTCTAGGGCGAACACTCGTTGTCATCGGATAACAGGAAAACTTGAAAATATTTGCCAAGCTATAGCTGAATCATTTTTAACTTTGAATGAAAAACTGCTAACTCTTGTTCATGTAGATACATACATATTTAAAATCTTTTCCTAAAAAAAGACACAGGTCACCGAAAATACTTGTTTTATTGCCATATATTATAAGAAAACATCAATAGTCGGTCATTTCTGTAAATTAGATGTATTATGAATAATCTGTTTCAAAAACTGTGTTTAGCTGGCAGGTCCAAACCTCTAGTTCGGAATACATTTTCTAAACATTGCAATAAGGGACACATTAATGGAACCGTAATACGTGTTCGTATTGGACAAACATTCATGGTCGCCAGTGTTCGGATGGGACATGTTTTACTGCACGTGTTCTTTTGCAGCACACATCATAATAATAAACCTCTTCACTGGTTGTACCCAGTCGGAAAAAGCATGGATCGGAAAAACACTCGGAAATACTACAGTATCCGCCCTTGCATATACATGTACCTTGCTTACAAATGATGTAATGAGCACGTCACACACCATCATTACGTTCATTACGGTGACTGATCGACTGAGATGACTTATTCCCAAGTTTCCTTTTTCAAGTATGAATCTTACTACATACTTTTTTTTTACTTGACTTGCGCAAATAATTTCATAAAGGCATCATAATGCTTTTAATATGGTCTATTCTGTCTAGCTTACTTCACTCCATGGAAGTATATCCGAGATGGATTTTGGTATAAAAAGCCACGAATGTATAGGATGATAAAATATCCTGACTTCCACTATATTTGTCTTTTATAGTTCAGTGAAATTTAAACATCGTCCACATTCCTATCATAATTGCTTTATTGATGCAGTACATGTATATATGTCTTGCATAATATTTCCTTGCTTTATTCAGTACATGTATATATGTCTTGCTTAATATTCCCTCGTGTCAACCTTTACAGAGGAATTTCTTTGATACTTTAATCACTTTTGCAGGTTATATTCTTTCTTTCTTACAGTTGTCCCTGTTGATATATTGAAATCTCTGTCTATGTCTGTCTGTCTGTCTCATTTGACATCTTATACATTAGGTTCCAATTTTAATAAAGTTTTGTTTGTTATGTTCTAAGTTATTTGCATAGTTAGTAAAATTGATGCATGTATACTATTGTTGACATAACAATGTTTGTTCGTTTGTCTCGGTAGGCTTTGTTTAACTATACATGTATTCGTTGTTTCGGACAGAAAAACATAAAGTTGTATAAAACTTTCAAAACGTCTCTAACAAATATAGACAGAGCAAGCTGTTTTTTCTTACTGATCACAGAAAGAGACAATTAATCAGTAAATCTTATATTTTCACTGTATGCCAATTTGCAAATATTTTCTGTTATGATTATTATAATTTTAGTCTTTCAGTCTCGACCTCCTGATTTTTAAAAAAAATCTTATCAGAGAATTTAAGGTAAATGTTTTTTTTGTTGTTTTTTTTTCTAGTGCATTTCAGAAATTTATGAAATTTTATATGACAATAAGAGCTTTATCAATTTCGAAAACGAACTCATTCCTTTGAAGGATCCATCTTGGCAAGAATTTATGTGAAATAATATGAAGTTAGCTTTGATTCTGATATGCATATATCATTTTTAAAATTCACATCAATGCATTTCATAATTGCACGGGAAGATGCCTCTCCGCTTATAATTAGCAATGTACGGAACATCACTCTGCAACACCTGTAACAGACGGAACAGGTTTGAGAGAGTTCTTTCCCTTTTTCTACTGCTGTCGATCGAACCGGTCCAGTTACACATTCTTGTTAAATTCTATAACACAAGGTCGCCACAATAGATATCAGAGTATTCAGTTGCCAGATTATATTCTGATACCTAAAAATATTCTTAGGAAAAACCCAATATATGGAAAAACAAACAGATTAGTATTTACATTACATTGGAATATATGAAACTGGTTAAGTATTGGCGAAGTGTCAATGAAGAATTTTGGAGAGATGGTTGTGAAGAAATATAATGATAAAACAAATCGTTATTGAATAATAATAATAATAATAATAATAATAATAATAATAATAATAATAATAATTATTATTATTATTATTATTATTATTATTATTATTGTAAGTGGTCACAGCCTGTTCGTTTTGTTCATGTCTAGTATTTACATTACATTGGAATATATGAAACTGGTTAAGTATTGGCGAAGTGTCAATGAAGAATTTTGGAGAGATGGTTGTGAAGAAATATAATGATAATACAAATCATTATTGAATAATAATAATAATAATATTAATAATAATAATAATAATAATAATAATAATTATTTTTATTATTATTATTATTATTATTATTATTATTATTATTATTATTATTGTTGTAAGTGGTCACAGCCTGTTCATTTTGTTCAAGTCTATATATTTTGCCACTGTTCCTATATGTGCATAACTTAAAATTATCCATCAACGTTTATTAAATGTAATTTTGATTGCTGATCGTAACATAACCAAGAAAGTCATGATAATTTTTCAGATGTTTTAAACGACCTTACAATCAATGATTACAAAACGACTAAAGTACAGATTAAATGTGGACGCAGCTGTTATCTGAATTTAAGTTACTTGGAATAAATGTAGAATATTTGTGTGTCTTATTTTACACTCTGAAGTCTGTCGGATACGACCGCTCTGTGATGATCATGCAGTATCTCAACCCGAATAATGTTCACTGTATCAATCCGCGGAAGAAATGTGCCAACACAAATAAAAATCTCTTCATTTTCATATGACTACATTCATTAATTTGACAAAAAACACAACTTGAAGGATTATATGTATAACCTAAATTTGTAACAAGTCACTGTCGTACATTTTTTGTAAAATTTCGGAACCTCTTTTTATCGATGTAGTAATGCAGCCGTTTATAGCATTGGCAAAAAATGGAGAAAAAAAAATCCATACCAGTCGACTGTTTTTGCCTTTAAAAATATATAATAAAAAGAAAATCTACGGTTTTGTTTGAGAACGTATGAGGAAATATTTCACTTGTGAAGTGGAAGCATTTTGTATTGTCACTTTACTCGTGCAATATTTCCTTATTTCACACAAAAACCGTAGATATCTTCTATATATTTAACGGCACATGAGCACAATACTGACTGTATAATGCTGATTGAAAGTAAATTATTTTAAGTTTAAAAAATTTAGATATAAAGGATTAAAGTGAGAAAAAAAAACTTGGGGAAGACAAACCTTTCCAAATAAACGTAAACAAATATTACTACAAGATGTGTTACAATTCTGTAAAAGTTATATAAAATAAATGATTAAGGTGCATTTGTGTTACAATTCTGTAAAAGTTATATAAAATAAATGATTAAGGTGCATTTTTGTGGCTGGTGTGTCTGATTACCAACATGCCAAACATTCGTACATTTATGGGATCAAAAAATATTTATTTATAAATTATCTTTTTTAAGAGAACTTATCTTTATAAACGAAATACTTCTGAAAATGAATCAAATGCAACAAAATGTCCTTTCCCCTTTTCTGTGCAGAACAAGCATCATGATGAAACATTTTACCTCTCAGAAAATGTTATATTTTCAAAATCATTGTATCCCTATAAAATGGAAATAACACAATAATTTTGTTTTATATAAACTGAAGTGTGCAATGGAGGACACATACTCGTGCACACTTGTTTAATGTTAAGATGTTAACCAGTACGCACTTCAATTTTTCATTCGTACTAATAGATTTCAAGCACTTGAAAATATCACTATGGTATATGTACATGTACCAGACTTCGGCAATGAAAGGTCAGATTTCGAATTACAATGACCATGTAAACAAAATATTAACTATTACGGACGAATGTGAAAACTAGAAAAGTAGATTTGCTGTTTAGTTCAAAAGAAACTAAAATATGAACGCTTCAGCTGAATTTAGGACGCAGTCTTTGCTTTATACGTTTTGGAAACTCACAAATGTGAAATTGTTTCTAAGAAAGGCAATCAAATTAGGATCAAATCGCATAATGCTCGGGGATAAATATACGTTCAGGCAAAGCTGATTCTTAAACATCATGATCAAATGGCCAATCAGAAAGTGATCACATTGCACTTTACGTTTCTATCTAATCAACATGCGTAATCTTGATACTGTATCTGAGAATTTGGTAATTTGTAATACCTAGGGGAGAAATCATCAGATTAAACTCGCAATGCATCATCCAAATATAGGCATATTGTTTGATAAGGTACACGTAATAAAGAACGTTGAAATGCATTCTACTGACCATGCTTTTAGTTAAATTAAATTAGATTCTTTGATGTTTTGGAAGCTTTTTAAAACTGGATATTTTATTGCAGGTAATTGAATTGCGGGTTTTATGATGTTCTTAAAAAGGCTCCAAACATAGTGAATGTAAGTTGATCTTCAAAGGCCTAATCTAATATAACTAAACTTATTCGGCAGGAATTGTTTTCATTCGATCCAATTGATATTGTATATACTGTATATATCAACCATATTACAGAAAATAGCGATAACTTGACGATATTGTTTACAATATCTTCAACAGTTACGTAGCCATACTTCAAACGATATGAAACTTCCCAATACAAAAGTATTTCCTGGAATTAATTCTTTTTGGGGCACATGTAAAACCAAAAAAAGCTACAGGCGCTATCAGGGATAATCAATAAGTAAATTAGGTTATTGTTTCTTGTTATTTGTTTTTTTAACAGTTCTGAGTACATTGGTTTTTTTTTCTTGGTAGAATGAGTTGTGAATCTGTTAATATGCTTGATTTTTTAAAAAACATATCCAGTCGGTCTTAAGATCTGCCCGATTCATAATCTACTTTTGCTTAAAATGAATCTAGTCCGTTGTATCAGATGTCATCAACTGCAGTAAACTTTCAGGGTCAGAGTGAACTTCAGAAATATCGATGATGTGATTTCAGAACACGTAATACCTTGTGCTGGGTTCACTTTTACAGTCAAACACCATAACTATAATAGAAACTAAAGTATACTACAACTGGATCTTTTCTACTTGATTTTATTCTGCCAAATATATTGCAAACCAACTAGTTGTAGACTCTGAGAGGTTGTCTTGACAACGCCATTCATTGCACACAATTGGTTGTAAACAGTATTTTGGTTCACGCCATTACAGATAGTTATGGTGGTTGTGATGATACGTTCTACATTGATAAGATTAAAGTTCGAAGACATAAAGTAAATTATGCATTTCTAGCGATTGATGAAATAAGAATTATTTAAGATTCGTTTATTTTCATGGATATAAATTTTCGTGGTCTTCCGAAAAATGACATTTCCATCAGTACTTTTAATTTGGTGGATTGGCGATAGAGTCTTATTATATCCACAGAAGGAGCATTGTTGTTTTCTTTTTATTATTATTATTATTATTATTATTATTATTATTATTATTATTATTCGTGAATCATAGCAACCATTCAATCCACGAAAACTGGTACACAACCTAAAATAGTGAAATCACTGTATATATCCCATCCCAAGGTTTTCATTAAGACACTGAAAGTCAGTCAAATGGACAAACTTTGCATATTAACCCTTTATTTTACGGACAATGGGAAACAAATAATTTAATTTCTAACTTAGTTTTAGAAAGCAACTTCCCACTTCATCATATATGTATATGAAACAAATTAGCCTCAACGACTTCAGTTGTCTCGGATTTGCTAAACGTGGAGTACAGCGTTTGGTAGATTTTTAAAAAAAAATCATCCTAATACAGCTGTTACATACTCTACGAAACTGCATATTCGTACATTACACAAAACGAAACTGCATATTCGTACATTACACAAAAGGAAACTGCATATTTCTACATTACACAAAAGGAAACTGCATATTCCTACATTACACAAAAGGACACTGCATATTCCTACATTACACAAAAGGAAACTGCATATTTCAACATTACACAAAAGGAAACTGCATATTTCTACATTACACAAAGGAAACTGCATATTTCTACATTACACAAAAGGAAACTGCATATTCCTACATTACACAAAAGGAAACTGCATATTCCTACATTACACAAAAGGACACTGCATATTCCTACATTACACAAAAGGAAACTGCATATTTCTACATTACACAAAAGGAAACTGCATATTCCTACATTACACAAAAGGACACTGCATATTTCTACATTACAAAAAAGGAAACTGCATATTTCTACATTACACAAAAAGAAACAGCATATTGCTACATTATACAAAAGGAAACTGCATATTCCTACATTACACAAAAGGACACTGCATATTCCTACATTACACAAACTTGTTCTTGCTGTTATATACTCCACGAAACTGCGTATTTGTACATTACACAAAATCGTTCTTCCTTGTTGTTTTTTTTATCAATTCATTGAAAACAATCCACCATTGGCAGACTGTAAAGTAACTAGTCTGAAGAGACCTTATGTTTTATCTCTATAGAAACAAAAACGGATATATATATATATATATATATATATATATATATATATATATATAGAGAGAGAGAGAGAGAGAGAGAGAGAGAGAGAGAGAGAGAAAGAGAGAGAGAGAGAGAAAATACACATATACACCAAACAGAGCGGAAGGTGCTCTCCCTGAATCCTACAAGAGAATGCTTGATAACATTTGCATAATTTTTAAATACGAAGAAATAATATTATAATACAGGTTAGAGTATTTTTAAGTCGTACTCTACGGAGATTTGAACATGGGTGCCGTAACCCGTGGACCCGGGTTCAAATCTCAGTAGAGTGTGACTTATAAATTCTCTAACCTGTATGATAATATTATTTCTTCGTATATATATATATATATATATATATATATATATATATATATATATATATATATATTGACACAAAAATTCATAACGGCGCAAATACAAAACAGTTTCCTAACCGTTAGAGCTTAGCACGCTCTTCGTCAGGGAAAGAAACAATTCATCCACAAAACAAACACTAAATACAAAAGAAAAGATAAATTCTTGACTCCTACGTGTTTGTATGACGGGGAAATATACAAACAAATGATACAAAATAGAAGAAAGAAAGAAGAAAAACATGGTAAATGGTCTTAAAACTACATATCTATTTTATGCTATATGAGCTAATTGGGAACAGACAATTATAAACTGGTCATTATATTCTGCTATATGAGCTAATTGGGAACAGACAATTATAAACTGGTCATTGTATTATGCTATATTTTCTAATTGGGAACAGACAATTATAAACTGGTCATTGTATTATGCTATATTTTCTAATTGGGAACAGACAATTATAAACTGGTCATTGTATTATGCTATATGAGCTAATTGGGAACAGACAATTATAAACTGGTCATTAAATTCTGAACTGTTTAGTTACAACGGTCCATCACTATTTATAGATCCCTTACACATTTCATTTTATTCCTTTAATTCGTACATAAAACATATGCCATCACAGCGGTTTTCAACTTGATTAAAGAACAGACAATCAACATACAAATACAAGCCTCCCATCTGTATAAGAAATATCATCTTGCAATAATTGCAAAAATTTAAACATTTTTATCAAAGCAGTCTCAGTTTAAAGACTTTAGCGTTACATATTTGATATCAGTGTGGCAAATGATCTGCAGGTATTTTCATCTCGTTTCTTTTCTGAAGACAAGCAATTAACGATCCAAGAAAATATATATGCTGGACTTGTGCCTTTCATCGATCAAATTGCACGGTGCAAGGGAGCGAACTCTAAACCGCCTTCTTAAAGTATTCAAGAAGTTATTTGCAATAGATATGCAACCTCCCAACCTGATCTTTCGATTAAAACAGGATTTAACATACTATTTAACTTTTTCTTTTTTTTCCATTTTGTAGCACTGTTAGGAGAAGATGATATTTCTTATATAGATGGGAGGCTTGCTATAAAAAATGATGCATACCACATTATCCAGCTAATATTAGTGCGCACAAATGTTTTGTTTTCCAATTCACAATTTGTAGAAGCAGCTGTGTACACACACACACAAACACACACACACACACACACACACACAATATATATATATATATATATATATATATATATATATATATATATATATATATATATAGATATATATATATAAAGCATCATAAGCAAAACAAAATAATTGTAATATATCCAGATATCCAGGTATCATTCTCTCCTGTCTGTCTAAAAATTAAAAAAAACGAGTTCGACTTTTTTTTATCAACCCTCACTTCATCTTGTATATTTATTAAGTTCTCAAACTGAGTTAATTTATTTTACACATTGTTGTGTAATTTTCTTATATAGATATATTTTGTAGAGTGATATGAACCTGCAAGCTAGAGTATGTTCTCCACCAAATAGACATTATTGTATGCATGTATTTAAGCGCTTGTGTTGGATTTGTATATATACCGCTGTTGGATTTGTATATCTATCGCCGCTGTTGGATTTGTATATATATATATATATATATATCTGTTGGATTTGTATATATATCGCTGTTCGATTTGTATATCTATCGCTGTTGGATTTTTATATCTAATATCTATCGCTGTTAATTACGATGCCGCAGCTGCCTATTGAAATACAATCACGATTTAATATTTTCTATAATTAATTATTACAAATAAATTACAAAGTATTTTTCTAAAAGCTTCACACAAAAAAAATCAAGTGATTGTTTACTTATTTAAATATATATTTTCATGATATATCATGCTGAGCGAATTCTAACAGAGGACAATATACAAAAAGAATGGTTGTCCCCATCCCCATCCCCAACCCCCCAAAAGACTATTAAAATTTCAACGCTAAGGCAAACGAAGAATCATACAGCCATGTAGATGGTACTAGAAATGCAAATCATTTATTAAATATTGAATTTTTACTGTTGTCATTGACTATTTGATACAAATAGCAATACAATAATTCGTCAGCATTGGAAATTATTGTGCTAAATTAAGTTCTAGTGTGGGTACAATGAATTAACAATCGCCATCCGTACACACACACACCCCTACGCGCACGCGCGCACACACACACACGGTATCCGGATAATTCGGAGGCGGATAATTCGGAGCGGACAATTAGGAGCAGATAATTCGGAGACAGACAATTCGGAGACGGACATTTCGGAGAATGGACAATTCTGAGAGGGGACGATTCGGAGACAGCATAAAACTCGATTAAATGATTTTTTAATTTTTTTTCAGAAACGTCTATGTGTTCAGTTACACGACATTATATGACTCTGTGTGTGTGTGTGTGTGTGTTTAACTGTTACCGTTGATAATGCATTTTAAAAACCTTTTCCTAATCCAGATTCTATCACTGAATAATATTAATTGCCATGTAATACCAACATAACCCATAGGCGATGTCTTAACGTCTACTCAATAAGACATAATCCTTTTGATGTTTAACCACATTCTTTCAGCAGGCAGATGAAAAGACGATGCGAAATGCAGCAACACAGTCAAAAACAGACTGTTACATACCGATATACTTATGCACCTTCTTAACAATTACTAAATAAGACCAGTCTTTTGTGTACACGCGATAGCTATTTTCATAAGTTATAGCTTTTTACGAAATCATCGGCCGTCACTGGGTATTATTAACACTTAACAAACACGTACTCAATGAAACAGTTTATTTTTATATATCCGTAACATCCATCTGCCTTTCGACTTTTCCATCTCTGAAATCATTCCTCAGGATCTCCGAATTGTCTGACTCCGAATTGTCCATGCTCCGGAATGTGCGTCTCCGAATTGTCCGCTTCGAATTGTCCGTCTCCGATTAGCTTTAGAACCCCCCCCACACACACACACACGAACGCACGCATACACACTGTAACTTATAGAGTGTCCGGGCTAGGCAAGAATTTCGTCAGGGGAGAAAAAGGAGGGACAGTTACAAACATAAAAGAGTTTGGTTTGGTGTTTTTAGTGCTGAAGCAATTGGAGTGAAGTCTCTTGCTAAGGGACACAGCACTGTAGCCGACTAAGGCTGATCCCATGCTAGGATTCGAACCTGCACGCTTTTGATCGAGAGTCCGGCGCACTAACCACGGAGCCACTGCGGCTTCTTTACAAAAGATCAAATTACGCACTAAACACAAAACTGCAGACAAAATAAAAGTAGCTACAGCATGAAGTGTTCTGTATATGAAATCAAGTAAAATAAACATAACGCAGGAAAACAAACAGCGTAGCAGGCACAATCGCATAGCTGGCCTCTAATTAACTGTCATCCAAATACACAGTCACACCGGATTCCTCTGATAGAAATCAAGGCATATAGAAGTTAATATAGAAAGTTACAGATATACACCAAACAGAGTCGAAAATTGATATCCTTGGATCCTACATCATGGAGTATTTAACCTGTATGATAATATTCTTTCTCCATATATAATTTCACTTCATATCATCACGCATCCGCCCGTAGGCTATATATCATTACTAAATTGTATCACATAACTACTGTGTTATTTATGTTAATATACCAATATCATTATTTTCAAATATGCAACACGTGTAGTGACACCTAATGGCGTCACAAACTACATCTTAACGTCATCCAAATGAAAGGAGTAACGACCGATGCATCAGAATGTATTTCAAAGTCATTTCCTTTTACTATTCTGCGGTTTGGTTAATAAAATCAATATTTTTAATCATAGGATAAATAGATAATCTTACACCAATGCTCATTTCAAACGAAATGTATGAATCTCACCAAGGCTAGCAAAAGACAGAAATTATTTGATCAGTTTCATAAATTTTATTTGAAATGAGCACATGTACAATCCCCTCTGTACTATAAGACTTTCACTTACTAAGTTTGCATCCATGGTATTTTATTTTTTTTTGGTCAATGTTGCATTTTGTCGAGAACATTTGCAATTCAGCCAGACAGTATAATCCGTCGACGCATGGATGACAATATTGTTATGCATAGCTCCCGTGGACTCATCAAATGATCACATATTCCTGAGACGCATACCTTGATTTATTGAATTGTAAGGCAATACTAATTGAATAACTAGAACCCTTTTCGTGCCTATGAAAATCTGTTAAAGACGGAAATGGATTTATTTAAATTGTATTGGTGACACAGATAGGTCTATTGTGAGGTCCTAAAATAGGCAAGTCATCGTCGCGGCTTTAGATACAGAAAAGAAGAGCAAAGCAAATAAGTAAATCATAGTTGTGATTGGATTGAGGTAATAAGTAAATCATAGTTGTGATTGGATTGAGGTAATAGGTAAATCATAGTTGTGATTGGATTGAGGTAATAAGTAAATCACAGTTGTGATTGGATTGAGGTAATAAGTAAATCATAGTTGTGATTGGATTGAGGTAATAAGTAAATCATAGTTGTGATTGGATTGAGGTAATAAGTAAATCATAGTTGTGACTGGATTGAGGTAATAAGTAAATCATAGTTGTGATTGGATTGAGGTAATAAGTAAATCATAGTTGTGATTGGATTGAGGTAATAAGTAAATCATAGTTGTGATTGGATTGAGGTAATAAGTAAATCATAGTTGTGATTGGATTGAGGTAATAAGTAAATCATAGTTGTGATTGGATTGAGATCAACAGGTATTATAAAAGTATCATATCTAACAACTGTATTCTCATATAATTTGTCAATGAATACATCTGTATATTCCATTAAAGGTCACGCAAATTAATTAAAGAGACAGAAAGGCGTTAGGTTTTACGCAATACACATGCCACAGACCCATTCATATTCCTCATCAACATGTGATTATGTTAATACTGAATTACATAGTACAATGTATGGCTTATTGGTTTAATCATAGTTACATAGTCTACTTGGTTCTACCGTACTTACGTAAGATTAACTACTTGCTGTTAGTGCCGAGATAAGGGATCGAAGTGCTCACATTAAAGTCACCTTTCCACCTTTTTTATTGATAGCAAAAATTGCAAATTTTTCAAATGGATCCAATTCAAGTTGAAAGTTTTTTTGTTTCATTTTTTTAATAGGTGTAAGTTACATTGAAGTCATTTTATATGCTGATAGGTAATGTTTAGAAATTATCTCCATGTAAAAGAGATGTCGTCTATTAATATATCTTTGGATCCTTTCCTTGTTCATATTCGAGCTGGCATTACATCAAACAAGAACAGGAAACTTCCATTGCTGCTCTCTTATCACTGAACTGCAAAGGGAACTGCATTTTGTTCCAGCCGTCAAAATTTAAGTTATTAACCTTTATTTCTCAAAATACCGACATCAATAATAGTAATGATCTATCAAAAGTGTGGCTAGTTTTATTTCAGCAAATATTATGGATTGTATAAGATGTATGCAAAAATATAAATACGACAGTACTAGCTGTATGTAGAAATATTGACATGACAGTATTAGCCGTATGTAGAAATAAAAATACGACAGTACTAGCTGCATGTAGAAATATAAATATGACAGTATTAGCTGTATGTAGAAATATAAATATGATAGTACAGATGTATGTAGAAATATAAATACGATAGTACTAGCTGTACGTAGAAATATAAATATGACAGTACTAGCTGTATGTAGAAATATAGACATGACAGTATTAGCCGTATGTAGAAATAAAAATACGACAGTACTAGCTGCATGTAGAAATATAAATATGACAGTACTAGCTGTATGTAGAAATATAAATATGACAGTACTAGCTGTATGTAGAAATATAAATATGACAGTATTAGCTGTATGTAGAAATATAAATATGACAGTACTAGCTGTATGTAGAAATATAAATATGACAGTACTAGCTGTATGAAGAAATATAAATACGATAGTATTAGCTGTATGTAGAAATATACATACGATAGTATAAACCGTGGAAGAAGAATACTATTAAGCCCTGGGAATGGAATGCCAACAAGATCATTTTCGCTTTTTCACAATTATGTTCATGGCAGCTGCATCGAATCTATAATTACAGCCTTAATCCTTGAACAAGACAGTACGTATAGTTGTAATCCTTGTATATTTTCAGTTTAAAATAAAGAAAATACTATCAACAACACGGCTGAAAAGAAGCTGTTCGCTCTTTTATAGATGTATAGTTTGATTGTAATATACATATCATATCTAGCTTTATGTTATGAAAACAGGTCTAACATCTAAAGTCGGAGTCTGAAGTCTTCTCAAAGCTATCGTAATTTATTCTTCTATTAACCTCCTTTACATTGGGGTTGTACACTTATTTCATAAATAGTTTAATGTTTTAATATTTGAACAAATAGGAAAGCAATACATTCAGATGCAGCAAATCGACGGAAATCACAGGAAAGTAGACAAAAGCTAAAAAGTAATAAAAGAAATGAAATTCCGGTTGAAAGTCAACAAATATCCCCATATATCAATAAAATGATCCTACTGTGTGATTAATGGCAATATTATGGAAAATAAATGCAAAATAATGGAAATAACGGAGTTTGATGTATAAAAGGTATCATACGTTAGACTGTTTCAAGGTTGTAGAGTTATAGTCTAATATCTGTTACGATACGTATTTATGACTTCTTTAAGGAAGAAACGCTTACATTTCTGCGCAGCCCCCCCCCCCCCTCCCCCGAAAAAAAAAACAAAAAACTGGAATAAATTTAAAATAAAATAAAAAATACATACATAAATAAATAAATAAATAAATAAATAAATAAATAAATAAATAAATAAATAAATAAATACCTTTTGACACAAAGGAGCAATCAGGATGTATACAATTTGATTTGCATTTCTTCGATTAATTTATTTTAAAAAATAGTGCTCTCTTCAAATAATGTATAATACACTGCCAATATGGCGGAAGCTTGACACAACGGTCACTTTGGCGTCCCTCTGAACGTTCTTATGTCCATCTGTCTACACACTATATTAAGTTCAATGTTAACGTTTTTACTTAGGGAAAAAATGAAAGGCGGGAACGACAAAAGGGAGTCTGTTGTTGATATGCCATCTATCAGCTAACTTTTCAACATTTATATAAACTCTGACTAGAAAATGTTATGTTTCTCTACAATTGTACATCGCATTCATGAAAACCAATTTACTGTGTATATAACCTAGAAGAGTATCGAGAAGATCCGATTTGAGCGGAGATATCACATTTAAATTATACTGGTTCTCACTTTTTTTTTTTTACTCTATCTTCTTTGTGTGCAAAAATAACATAAACAATGGAATCCCACAAGCATAGCAAATTCACATATCTCGCTAAACAATGCGTTCACAAACGTGGCGTGAAAACTTTATGTTTGTGGTAATTGTACTCTAGAGTCAGATTTCCCCGAGTTGAAAATGGTGTATAACAATATTCGGTATGAAAAGCCAGTTCTAATGGGTCTCTCGTGTAATGTGAATGACATATCTTCCAAGTTCATTGGTTTTGGTTTAAAAGTGTTCTTTACTCAATGCATTTGTATTTGATTGCTGTATTGCTTCTGGCGTGAGGCCTACGGAAGCCCTGAAGGGAAACACTTCAGATTTGTTTATAAAATCCGAGCAGTCGGTTTACTAATCTGAGATCTTGATTAACTAATCGAGAACGCGATTTACTAATCCGAGATCTCGGTTTACTAATCTCATTAACTGATATGTAAACCGAGATCTAGGATTTGTGAATCGGGATCTCGGATTAGTAAACCGAAATATCGGATTAGAAGAATAAGTGAAGAGTGTCCTTTCAGGGTTTCCGTACCAGGCGAGATTGAAGCGTCCATACTTTTTAAAAAGATAATAAATGGTTAGATTAGCACAAGACAGACCAACATATGGAATAGCTACGCCAATCCAAAGTTTACGTTTATTCCTTCATACCCATGTCAAAGTGTCCCAGTCATACAAAATGCTCCATACGAACTTTACACCCATGTCAAAGTGCTCCAGTCATACCAAACGCTCCATACGAACTTCATACCCATGTCAAAGTGCTCCAGTCATACAAAACGCTCCATACGAACTTCATACCCATGTCAAAGTGCCCCAGTCATACGAAACGCTCCACACGAACTTCATACCTATTTCAAGGTGCCCCCGTCATAAAGAATGCTCCACACGAACTTCATACCCAGGTCAAAGCGCTCCCGTCATAAAGAATGCTCCATACGAACTTCATACCCATGTCAAAGTGCTCCAGTCATACAAAACGCTCCATACGAACTTCATACCCATGTCAATTGTCTCTGTCATACAAAATGTTCCATAGGAACTTCATACCCATGTCAAAGTGCCCCAGTCATACAAAACGCTCCGTACGAACATTTAGAGTAAAATGTCCACCTCAGTGAAAATAAACATTTCCCAGCGATAGTTGCTGTCTCATGGCGCTGAGTGACTTGCATTTCCACAAGCGCATTTATATATTTGAACACTATCACGTGCAAACTCGTGCGAATGCATCATTACCAAAATAAAACCGTATACCTTCAAACAAGCAAACTCGCTGAAGCCTACTCCCGATGATAAAACTATATCTCTCTAATTCATAAAGTCAAACGAGAGAAATCATATACGAGGGGTATTTAAAAACTATGAATATTAGTGCCCTGTACAACAAAGTTCTTTATTAGTGAACAGTACGTCAGTGCATCTCCTCAAAGCACCTCAACACACTTTCTCAGTCTGATTATCCAATTATTCCTTTTTGGTATGTTGTTCATACACTGGAAAACTGTACTTCCAACCGCATGACAGCTTTCAAATCGTTTACCCCTCAGCGAATCTTTGATAACCTGATTCAGCCAAAAATCACTTGGAGCTAAATCAGGGCTGCGTGGAGAACGTGGCAAAGTTTGAATGCTGTGCTACATCAGTAAGTCTCACGACGGCGGAATTTTTTATGCGCCGGTGCGTGGTCATGGAGTACATGGATATCTCGGGTAGCGGTGCGTGAACGGATGGTTCGGTACTGTTCCACAACTTTTGGCAACAATTTGGAGGCATAAAAATGGCAATTGACACAAGTAGAGTAAGGCACGGGTACCTGGACGACCAGACCTTTTGCATCGAAAACTAATGCGTAAAAAACTATCTTGACAGTCGTACTGCGTCGAATGATGTGTGATCTCTGCTCATTTTGTCAGATCCAAACTTTATTATCTTCTCTTGAGTCCGGTTCAAAAACAGGAAATCTGTCTTTCATCTCCTGTCACAATCGCATTCAAACGTCTCTGGTAACTCTTTCCGTATTTGGAGAGTAGCTGTTTGGCGATTTCAACATGAATTTGATCAGCCGTCAACACATGCGCGATCCATTTTTCACAAACTATATTAAAGACTGCTGGCGAATTAATGCCCGTGTTTATATAAATATCTTCCACTGTGTATCGAGCATCTTCACCAATTGCCCCAATCACAGCAGTCACTTCCCGCTCACCAATCACAGATAGTGGTCTTCCAGAACGTGGGTTTTCTTCCATGGATTCGCGACCATCTTTAAAACGACTAAACCACCTCACAACTCTAGGATATGGCAGAGAATAACACCCGTAAACTGTATCTAAGTCAGCCTAGATATCAGTCATATTGTACATTAGGACCGCCCGGATTTTACAGCATAACAGAATTGTTTTCCTTCTTAGACATTTTTAGGTCACTGTCATTTACCTATGTTACGTCACACATATACATCTGCAGGTGTTCGGCGTGCTGCACATGCAACTGCAGATTATTTTATAGAACTTTATTTTGTCTATCGGCGTTATATTTATTGACAGAGTCAAAAGAAACAAAATCGTTATAACAAAATAGTCAGAACTTTTCGCAAGAAACTGGGGTGGCTCTTTGGTTAACACACCGAACTCGAGACAAGAAGAATGCGGGTTCAAATCCTGCCCAGGCCAGGCTGGTCGGCCGCCGTGATATATCTCTAAGCAAGGCGCTTTACTCCACTTTTCTCATCATTATCTACCCTTTCGTGTATTTATGTGCCGTTAAACACAATCAATCACTAAATCAATCAATCAATCAATCAATCAATCAATCAATCAATCAATCAATCAATCAATCAATCAATCAATCAATCAATCAATCAAACAATCAATCAATCAATCAATCAGACATTTATACTCAATAGGTGCATCTATTTATTCAGACATTTATGAATCTCTCTTCCATGATAATCTTCCTCAAAATTATTGCTCTCTTTTAATAAAAATATTTATCTCAATTTTTTTCCTTGACCGATCAATTGCGTTTTGATTTCATATCCATTTCGTCCTAATATTTATGATTTATCGCTACCGATCGATTCAAAGTTCGTTCACGAGGTCATAATATCCAATCGATTGCTTTTTGATTCAATATGCATTGGTCCTAATGTTTAATTTTGTCATATCAATAATCGTTGTGCTCCAAAGAAGTTGCAGTTTATTTACAACGCATCTTATCTTGGGGAATTATATGCCTGTTGGAAAATTAGCCCCTAACGAGTGCTCTATAGAAAGCAAGGGAAGTATTGGAGATAGCATACATAGGCCACAGAATGAGTGCACTAGGATTTCTATGCGAGAGCTAACATATCACAATTGACTTCGTACAAAGGGGAGCATACATATGTAGATGCCATTGTTCATACTGGAGAATGAGCTTGCAATAGGGCGGGCTAACGTCCCATTAGCGGCTGTCAGAATTAAAGAAGATATTGAGTGTAGTAATTGCGGGGAGTATCTAGTGTTATAGTGAATCAATTAATTCCTCGGGATTGTTTCAGTATGTTGAGGCATAGTAAGGGTGCAATTAATTGTGAAATGATCAATTGTGTTTCAATTAGGTGCCAATATTAAAGAGGAGAAAAGTTTTCAACAGAGAGGGTTATGGTTATTGGATGTCGTCATCATTGGAATTAAAAAGCAAGGAAATGTTTTTGATAAATTTGGAGGTATCTTGTGTCATTATATTTTCGATATTGGAAAGTTTAACGTCAAGAGTGATAATCAAGCAATTAGGTCCATCAGTGATTTCAACAAAATATGGGAAGATGAGAGGAGCTTTGGTGGAGTTTCCAAGCACCTCAAGTGTTCGACTCAGGCAAGTAGAGGCCTTCAGTGGTTTGCAGTATGCGGCCCTAAGAAACAATTACCTCAGATTGATGCCTCCTACAAGTCCTACAGAACGATGGGAAGGAATAAGGTCCGCATGGAGTCACAGGGCAGCTTGCCCTCAAAAGGTCCTACGTGACAAGGAGTTAGCTAATACCGTGCCGAATGAAACTTGGACTAAATTCACAAGGATAACTCAGTATACAAAAACTCAGCTCGAAGATTGTTTAACCTTCAATTTGTTCGTGCCGATTAAAGGTAAGTTTGTCTTAAAAGAACTTTTTTGTCATAGACGAGTGCAACAAACATGTTTTGTATCAGTGTGTCTAACTTTTAAACTTAGAACCGCATTTGCATCAAACCGGTATTCCTTGTGTATGAATATATGTTTGTTTGTATGTATGTATGTATGTATGTATGTATGTATGTATGTATGTATGTATGTATGTATGTATGTATGTATCTATGTATGTATCTATGTATGTATCTATGTATCTATCTATGTATATGTGTCTGTCTGTCTGTCTGTATGTATGTATGTATGTATGTATGTATGTATGTATGTATGTATGTATGTATGTATGTATGTATGAGGGATATACATGCCATCTCAATGTCTGTGACTGTATGTGTGTCATACGGTACATGCGGTTCTCTTTACATATGTTTTTCTGATCAGTTTCTCTGTGATTCTATAACTTTGTACTATCGTCTTAGTTGGCATGCATTGTGGATAGGGTGTAACGGACCCCGTTAGACCATGCATTGTGGATACGGTGTAACGGACCCCGTTAGGCCATGTATTGTGGATAGGGTGTAACGGACCCCGTTAGGCCATGCATTGTGGATAGGGTGTAACGGACCCCGTTAGGCAATGCATTGTGGATAGGGTGTAATGGACCCCATTAGGCCATGCATTGTGGATTGGGTGTAACGGACCCCGTTAGGCGCAGGAAAAGAGCTCATAGCTTTATAAAAAAACGTGATCAATTAAGATGAAAAAGTAATAGAGATTGAAGTGGTTCATATTCGTATAGAATTTCAATGCAATACATTAAATAAAAGACGAACCAAATGAAAAGCATAATTAACTTTTGAAATTCGCAAAAAAATTAAAACATGGTTTGTTTAGGAATAACTTCATTCATTGATTTTTCTACTTGCCGGAATAACATGCTGGTTATTTGTATAATTTTCTGAACTATAAAACATGATTCTCTATATCTCAGATATAAATGTCAGTGATTTCATGCTTGGGATTTCAACAACACTGTTGTGCATGCATGTGGATTAAAATTATTTCACTTTCTAAAATATAGAGAGAAAAGGAAATGACAAGATTCAATTAATTCTTTTGAACACGCTGCCCAGGTAATTCATGTATACTCACCTTTGAAGTTAATAGGTTGAATCAGTGTTCAAATATTCATGTATACTCACCTTTGAAGTTAATTGGTTGAATCAGTATTCAGTAAAAGTCTGTTTAAACATACTTAATTTCTTTTTGTAAGCAAATGGAGTCACTATAAGATATCGAAGCATTATGTAGTCTCCCCCCCACCCCCCCCACCCCCAATCGCTCCAGGTGGGTGATATCGCATATTAACCATCGACAACGGCATCCAATATGTAAACAATAATGAACTAAATTACTAATATATGCAACAATATGCATTGTCTATTCTGTCGATCAGCTATATAAGCAGTATAACGGTTCCGGAAAATATACAGTCAAATGAAAGGTAAAAAAACAGCTTATATCATACCCTACGAAGGGCAAGGCACAAGCTGTGCAATTTTGAGAGAGAGAGAGAGAGAGAGAGAGAGAGAGAGAGAGAGAGAGAGAGAGAGAGAGAGATTCTCTCTCATGTTAATGGTATGGCTAGCTTCAATTAGTCAATATTATGTGGATGACTTGGATGGTTAGGTATTATGTACGAAGAACGTTTTTAGTATATTCCGAACATCAGATCATGGCTTATTTTTAAGATTTACGCTGGATTAGGTTATATGTATTCACTAAAGAGTTTCTATCTTGATTTTGATTTGAGATTGATGAGACAGATGAAAAAGCGTATGTGTGAAACAACAAGGTAAAATTCATTAACAGAATAAAGAAATAATTTAGTAAGTAATTGTTTTATCAATTTCATTGCCAGAAATTGGAAAATTAAAAAAACTAATTTTGTGGACAGCGATGATATAACTTTATAAGGTGGGATTTTTAACTGTCAAAAACCATAGCTTGCTGTGTTATCTTCGATTTTAAATTGTAGCCACAAGAATATTTCTTTCAAACCTAAATCCGCTTTGAAAATGAAATGACACGCCTATCAGTCATGTACGTGATTAGAAATGTCTATCAGTCATGTACGTGATTAGAAATGTCTCTCAGTCATGTACATGATTAGAAATGTCTATCAGTCATTTACGTGATTAGAAATGTCTATCAGTCATGTACGTGATTAGAAATGTCTATCAGTCATGTACGTGATTAGAAATGTCTATCAGTCATGTACATGATTAGAAATGTCTATCAGTCATGTACGTGATTAGAAATGTCTATCAGTCATGTACGTGATTAGAAATGTCTATCAGTCATGTACTTGATTAGAAATGTCTATCAGCCATGTATGCAAATAATTGTTTCCAACATATCTTAGGCATATGTGTCCTTGGATGACGTCATTTTAGTTCGAGTGATAGCTACGAAAGAAAACACCTTAATGAGAGTTTATTTTCCTTACAGCGAGAAATAATTTCGTAAAATACATTTGACGGGGGATAGACAAGAGGCCATACGTACACACAAATTCCTTATAAGGGACCTAACATTTAATTTTCGGGGTGTGGGTGGGGGTATGGTGATTCTTCCTCTGATTTGTAGAAAGAAACCCAACTAAGTATATCCATTATATTAGTGTTGAAAAATTAATTATTTTCAGGTATAAGAATCAAATACAACCTGATTCGAAAGAAAATCCCAGCCCCTCCACCGACCGACCCGTAAATTCAATGGTCGATCCCTAATAATGTAAAATTTAAAAATGAAAATCAAGGTCCTAAGGTAGTTACAATCCAAGCATTTGTTGGAGTTGGATCCATGTGGCCAAATCCAAGCATTTGTATAAGTTGGATCCATGTGGCCAAATCCTATTTCTCATACAAGTCAACGTGCTCATGAGACGGCATGTCACTGTTTTCCGCTTTTGTTTTCTTCCGATACACGGTTCTCTTGAAATTCAAAATTTAACCCACCTCGAAGGCAAGCCTACCTTGACGATAATCTGTTAAATCAATAGACGTGTATCTCGAAAGTTAGCCAACCTCGAAAAATGGGTCACCTAATATATTCAGTGCACAGTTTGTGTGCATATAAGTTTAACATGTAGATAGAGAAACCATTGTCTTCATGGAAGCAACAGCTATTTTGTACAATATATGAAAATTGTGTTATTAAACTACGTATCAAATTAGATACAAGCAACGCAATCTTCATCAATCGCGACTGGAAAAGCATGATACTAAAATAGTTTTGTAATAAAATTGAGTAATGTTGGACGCAAAGAAACTTTTTCTCAGTGTCTATCGATGTTTTGCACGAAAATATTCCATCCTGAAAAAGTATGCCGTCCTCTCAATTATGTTAAACATTTTACTAATTATTAATGCAAAGCCGCTGCTTATCTTAATCTTGTTTCAGTATATGTTCTTTCTCTAAGACTTGCCCATCCCGAATTTTGTAACAAGGTCTGTCCTTTGATCAGTTTGAGATACGGGATCGAATGAGCATTTTCCATAGGTAACAATGACCAGTCAATTTTCAAGTAGCAGGGGGAAATGGGACCTCGTTGATCGATACATAAGACATTCGTTCATCCATAAATCGCTTACGATTTCAATCCGAAAATTAGCCACTCGTTTAGCTTTCTAATAACCAACATATAAACAAATATTTATTTTCTTTTTTATTATTTTCTTCTCTCTCTCTTTTCATTCTTTCTTTCCTGCTCCTCATCGCCCTTCTTCTTTCCACAATTTCTTCTTGATCTTTTCCTGTTATCGCAGTTAATATATTTTGCTAGTTTCCTCTTCTTCTTCCTGGCTTGAGGACGGCAATTGTGCACCATGGAAGTTACCTTAATTTGAAAGAAGGATTTACATTAGAATTAACAACTCCAAAGTCGACTTTATAAGTAAGGCCTAGATATACTTTGCATTGAAAAACGACAAAGAACAGTTACTCTTGGCACTACCCTTTTTTATTAGAGTGCAAATGATTGTTAGTTAGCCATCTTGAGCAATATCTCTAGATACGGAAGTCATGTTTGGATCTTGTTTGGCGTAGTTTTCTGTGATAAATGTTCGTTGAGACAGTTATTACTCTACAGAGAGGTCCAATCTCATAAGAACATAGCAACAATTCAGCTTACTGCCGAGCATAAATGTTATTACATGGCTAACATGTTATTACCTGGCTAACATTGAGATTCAACCCAAAGTTTTCATGTAAATTGTTACTGATAGTACAGATTCATCAGACTTAAACTGTAAGCTGCTTGAAACTTTGAGTGAATTGAATTTTAATAAAACGGGGATATATAAAATGTAAGGGAAATTAAATTGTCTTTTCTAATTCACCTTGTTTTTGTGATAGGGAAACAAGTACATGTATGTGTATATGTATCTGTATGTTGATTGAGCATGCTTATTTGTTTATTTGAACAAATTCCCCCAAAACATTTTCCCCATCGCCTATTAGTGAGTAGTGACTGTCCAGCGAAGTGACGAGAACAGTTTGATCAATGGTAAAACTATTCATTGTTTCATCACGACAGTATTTTATTTATTCATATATTCCCCGATGAAGTCGAGTATAGATATAATTATGTCGACAAAAAAATGAAACTGCTCACGCTTGACTGAGATTACTACAATGGAATATTTACAAGAAATGCCAGATTTGCAAGACCGTAATATGTGAAAACCAATCATATCTTTCTAGCGGGCGCAGCAGAATCGTAATAATGCACATTGACAGGTGTCAGTGATTGAATATAGGATATATACGATTTTAAAAAAAAAGATATAAGGAAATGCTTCCCAAAGGAAGTGGCAACATTTTATTATCATGTCGTGACAATAAAAAATGTTTCCACTTCACGAGTGAAATATTTCCCTATATGTCCTTAAAAAACGTAGAGTTTCTTTTTATTTATGGTTGCGTTCTACAGGTTCGTACTTTGCATAGGACTTGATTTTTAAAGAAAAATAGTTTTCCTCACCGGTTATCCTGGCTGTTTAACAAAGACCTTGTATATCTTAGGTATTGTTAAAAAAAACTTTTAATTCCCTTTATTTCGATGTATGATTCATGGGTGTAATTTGGGTTATAGGGTATACAGCTTTGCCTTACTTCAGATGTGCACCTATCAAAAACCTGCTAGCTCCGCTTTATCATTTTCACTTCCTGGACTTCAAAGATAAATTGTATAAAAAAAAAAAATACAAAAAAAATACAAAAAAAAAACGAGACGATAATTTTTTTAATGCTTTTTATATATTTTGTACTTCATTCATTGCACTTTGAGAAACTGGTATTGCCTACCCTGGCAGAATTCGTTGTCCCTATTTTAATAACTGCTAAAGTTAGTGTACTTTGGACTAGTACATGCTGATTTTTCAAGTACATGGGAGCAGCCATTTTGATCAGCTATGTGCTTAGATCATGCATGATTTCTACAACTACATCATGTAAAGAATGTAAAGAAACTTCAGCCGTAGTACATGAAAGCAGCATAGAGGTATGCCAACATTCTATCCATTGTGCACGTTACAAATGAAAACAACTTCAATGTACACCTGTCACTCTGTCAAAAGTACGTAATATCTGTAGAGCGCAACCTATGTAGTTTTCGAAGAGAAAAACCGTCGGTTTGGACGGATGTTTTTTAGTCTCCATTTTGTGCCAATGCAATTAACGGCTGCATTACTGATGAAAAGAAGTTTCGAAATTTTACAATAATTTTAGAACAATTACTTATTACAAATTTAGCTCTTACATATAATTCTTCAAAATGTGTATTTTGTCAAACGAATGACTATTTTCATACGAAAGTAAAGAAATATTTTTATTTTCGTTAAAACATTTCTTGCGCGGATTGATACAGACTTAAGAGCATAACGTCTTCAAGCAAAATATTTTAATGATTTTGAGTTTACCTATAACGATTTTGGCTCTTTAGTTTGTTTTTTTCTACATTCAGACGTGAGCTGTGTTGTCTTTGCAAGCTTGCAGTCTAATTCCGTAACAGACACTGTACGCAAATCTCGTTTGTCACTTAATTTCGGTATGCATTCAACACTCACCCATCTGGGGTTTCTCCATCGTTTTTAAACATGATTATGATTGTGATGAGAGTTAAAATCGATACTTAAACAATTTTATTACTATATTTTTAATCAAGAGCTTTTCCTAAAACTTGTACCATTTGACGTAGAGTGTAATAGGTACTGTATGGGTGACACCTAATGTCGAATTAGAAACAGGTCATATAAGCTCAATCATTGACAGTTTGCACGATTCATGTGGAAAACTATTTGTCAAAAGTTGGATTAATACTTGAAGTCTACTTCTTTTTTTTGCTGTTGCTTGGATTCATTTTTAGGGATTTGTTTAGATGGTACTTCATCACCGATTACATAAATGTATACTACAATATTGAGATGTTAAGATCCGTTGATCAGAGAGAGAGAGAGAGAGAGAGAGAGAGAGAGAGAGAGAGAGAGAGAGAGAGAGAGAGAGAGAACTGAGTGCATGATAACAGAGTCAAAAAAGAATCTTGTTCAACTTAAAATACTGTTGAATACAACAGACCAAATGGGGCTCGATGTATAATAAATCAATAACATAAGAAAAACAGATACCATGGACTAAGCATGGGATAAGTTGTAAAATAGATACGACAGGAGAAATTGCACCTTGTATTGGTTCTACTACACAAACATGTTATATATCTTTCCGAAGGTTTTCATCCAAGTCTGTTGGTTTCTTTGGTATATGTTTGACATATTTTGAAAATCGGACAATTTTCGTTATCTCTAATGCCAGAGGAGCTTTATAAAATAGTGCAAATAGTGTCTATAGGAACAAAAAGTTGCTTCAAAATATCTATCAATTTTCTTCTTCGACCTGCATAGCTACATGTATTACAAATAAAACTATAATGAAAAGCATTTTCAATATCATGAGCTTACTAACACACAACACTATCTATTCAATGATGATTGAATACATTATACTTTAAACAACACATAGAATTTGCTATCTCTCGTATTGTAGAGTGGCACATATGTGGTTTACAGTGCAACACATTCTGTTAAGTATGAGAAACTTTACTCTGGTTTTGTGGAATTAAGCAGATCAATCCAGAGTTGTAGGCATGAATTAAAAAAAGTAATTCCTGGAAGATTCGATAAGTGCATTAGTACGGAAAAAACTGTAACTATTCCATAGATTTTAACTAGATATATGACCTGCCAAAGTAGGTCAAATATGAGCTATATACGAGAGAGCGATACCTTAAAAAGCACATAACTTATGGAATATACACCTGTCTGAAAGAAGAGGTCAACCCAGTTCACTGTATATATTACTGTTATGAGTACTCCGTGTAAGGCAAGATAAAATCCTAGCCGTTGTCGTTTTCTTATCTGTTTTTCGGATCTGAGAAGGAACAGTCGTCTCAAACGACATCTGTGTATTCTAATAATGAGAGAATATAGATGAAATATATAACGACATCTGTGTATTCTAATAATGAGAGAATATAGATGAAATATATAACGACATCTGTGTATTCTAATAATGAGAGAATATAGATGAAATATATATTGTAGAACCTTTTTCTACCTAGCTGAAATTGTACTATATATGAAAACGAAAAACAAAAAAGAAACACTAACTGATCGACATTAATAGAAATTATCGATATATTTTACCAAATTACACCTGTTGCTAAATGTGAGGCCTAAATGTGTTTGATGTTCTGTGAAAGTAAGGATGGTTTATTGTGTCTAAATTTAAAGTACAGGATCCTTTTTACGCGAAAAGAAATAACTTGCATTTTAGTAGGATTCAAATTTACTAGTCATTGTTTGAACCAATCTTCTGTGGTTTTAAGATATATATATATATATATATATATATATATATATATATATATATATATATATATATATATATATATATATATACTCTTTCGTTGATATCACTGACAAATACGCTAATAAACTGTCATCCGGAAAGTCGTGTAAAACTAGGAAGATCATCAGCAATGTCATTTATATACAGAAGGAACAATAAGGGACCAATGACTGAACCTTGACGTACACCAGGATAAACTTATCTAAAGCTCGATTCAGATATATTAACAAAAAGTTATTGACATTCGTTTGAAAGATGATCTGAAAATCAGTTAATGAGAGGCGTGTCCACTCAATTACATTTCAATTTATGTAAGAGACCTTTATGCCACACACGATCTTAGGTCTTCTTGTCATCTCAGAAAACCACAGATATGTCTGCCCTATTATCAAGTGCGTCACAAAAATACTGATACATTTCTTTTAGTCGATATATAGCAGAATCATTAGGAAGAAAACCATATTGACACTTGTCAATAAGATCAATAATATGTTACTGATTACTGAGATCTTTAGAAATTAATCCGTTCCATGATTTTCCCCACATAACTTAATACGGATTTGCCCTGTAATTATAAGAATCACTTTTAGAATCGTTCTTATATAAGGGTAAAACTATATTTTTTTCCCCATATTGTTGGATAAATATTATCGGCAATAATTCGCTTAAATAATATACACAAAGGTTTGGCTATTGGATGCACTTCTCCATAAAGCTTTTGGTGACTTATTGTGTCAGTTTAACAGACTTTACGAGTTGGAATGAGTTTAAAATATCTAAAATATCTTGTTCAGATAAATATATCAGATAATTTCTTAGTTGTCCGTATTTGTATTTCGGAAAGAATCACATGTAAGTCGTCTACATTAGCAACATAAAGTTTTCAAGAACACATGTTAACCCCCAACTCTTCTCTTAAATAAAACTAGGGGTTTCGTAGGGAAAATAAATAAAACTTTCTTGTTGCATGTGCCCACTAATTAGCTTATATCTTTACCAATTTTCTCGTGATTTTATATTCAGCAAGGTCTAGACATCATAAATGACTTTTGTATCAACTCGAGCCACGTGGCTGATTAACTGTTGGATGTTCCAGAAATGGCATCTACAAATATCACATAGTCACGAGAAATTATTATTGAGATTCAACGGGGCAGTGGAAGTGTGTGTGTGTGTGTGTGTGTGTGTATGTGTGTGTGTGTGTGTGTGTGTGTATAATTAGTGGCAGTATTCTTTCACATGTGTAAGAAAAATATACCTACACATTTTTAACCATTTCAGTTTCTGTCGCAATACATTCTTCCATTAAGCATTGAGACGTTGGACCTAAACTGATTCACTTTATTCATTGTTACATCTTCGTGAATATATTAATTCTGTATTAATTATATCATAATCTATGTTGACAAATAATAGAGAATAGTGTATTAAAATGCAGCAGTTGAATCGAGTGAACAGAGTAACGGATATGTTTTACGTTGAACTTGGATGGAATTTTAGATTTAGGCGAGGACAGAAAAGTGCAAACATCAACACAACATCAGCATCTAAGCTAGATCTCTTGCGGAGTGTCGACAATTATATCGGTATCAATACACGTTTCTGTTCTACTCCATAATCTATATTTAATTCATTTATGTTGGATATAATACAGTAAAAGGTATATAATGAACTCCTTTACATCTGACGGATGAAAGTTAATCAAGGTATTTACCTGTATAAACCAGAAGCCTAATGTATTTACAAAGCTACACATGATTTCGTGTACAGACAGAAATCATTTTTCAGTATCTGTAGAGTAAGGCAATTAATTTAGCATGAAGAGGTCCATCAGACAGCAAACAAGTTAATATGCATTCTTGAGTTTAATTTGTTAGATCTTTGTGCAAATTATATGAAATAATGAAAAGGTACAGGCACGTTCCATTAGCGTATTTTAGCTAATAGTGCTTAAGAAATATACAAAATCTTATCGTTGCTGTAATTTTACTCTTGAGGGAGAAACACCTCAGACGAAAATGGTGTTTGTGAATGCTCTGTATTAGAGAACCAGTTCTAAATGCTCCCATATGCATTGTGAATAATCAAGCTCACAAGTTTATTGGTTTTATTCCAAGCTTGCACTCAATACGTTTGTCGATCACTGTTGCGATGTTACTAGAGCAGTTCCAGATATTACTGCCAGTACGTTCCACAGTAGTCGAATTCAGCTACATCAATATAGTCTCATCGTTCCACAGTAGTCGAATTCAGCTACATCAATATAGTCTCATCGTTCCACAGTAGTCGAATTCAGCTACATCAATATAGTCTCATCGTTCCACAGTAGTCGAATTCAGCTACATCAATATAGTCTCATCGTTCCACAGTAGTCGAATTCAGCTACATCAATATAGTCTCATCGTTCCACAGTAGTCGAATTCAGCTACATCAATATAGTCTCATCGTTCCACAGTAGTCGAATTCAGCTACATCAATATAGTCTCATCGTTCCACAGTAGTCGAATTCAGCTACATCAATATAGTCTCATCGTTCCACAGTAGTCGAATTCAGCTACATCAATCTAGTCTCATATATTTTGTCCAACTAAGAATTTGCGATTACGAAGAAAACAAAATAAAACTAGGCTGTTCATTTTGGAATCGTCTCTTGAAAGGGTCAAAGGCCTGAATTGCTAGCTCAAACGCCAGAATATATCTCAATTGCAGCTCCAGGATAATACCTACCTACAAACAGGTATACACATACATTATGATCAAATATGTACCAACAGTTCGTATCATTCATTACAGGAGAAAAAGAAAACTAGTAGGTCATACTATTATAATAGAACTGACCTTTCCCCGAGATCCCGAGGGGGCCCGGGATGGCCGAGTGGTCGAAGGTGCTCGGCTTTGGAGATCACTCACATTTCATTTCTGTCCGCGTGGGTTCGATTCTCGGTTCGGCTAACGTGGGTATGTGAGAAAACTTGCCAGTAGCTTCCCATGGGTCGGTAGTTCTTCCCGGGGTTTTCCCTGGTTCTTCCTCCACCAAATATAATGGCCGCCATGTATAGCCTATAATGTGCTGAAAAATGGCGTTAAACCCACAAAACCAAAACAAACCGATATCCCGTTCTGAGCACAGTGGAACGAGAGCTGGATCTGCCATGTATATCTGCTGTAGTGAGTTATACAGTCCAAATATTTGAAAAAAGTTTGTGTTCGTGGGAATGGAATACATGAAATCAGGGTTTATGTCTCAGTTATCTATCTCGGTCCTTCCAAAATTCATCGCTGTCTTCCCCTGGAAGTTTTCTCTTGGTTATTACACCAGATCAATTTTTCTTTGATTTTGTATTCATGGATTCCATTATTTTGAATCATCGTTTCCTTTCGAATTAAAGTTCAGTCTCGTCCATAATATTAAATCGATTGCGTTCCGATTTCATATTCATTGGTCCCGATGTTTAAACTTGCCATATCAATAATCTTTGACGCAAGGTTGAAGAGCATTTGCAAAGCACTGTATCTAACGAGCCCTTTAGAAATTAAGGGAAGCATTTGTAGATAGCAAACAGACGTCATCGAAGGAGTACACTTCACATTCGTAGCTAATAGAACACACACGACTTCTCACGCAGCTGGTATGCAGTTATGTAGCTGGCACTGTTCATTTTGGATTATTTAATATTGTATGGATTGAATAATTCACATGCTGGTCTCTGTCCCCATGGATTTTTGTCCGTTCTAAGTCTGTGGGCCTCCGTATATGTGTCAGTCTAACTGTTATCTCACAGTCTATGTACTTTTACGATTGCCTGAATATCCTAACATTTTTGATAAATTGCATAATATTTCGTCAAGTGCTCGCTACAAAATAGTCACAGGCATTCCAAAACCAAATTAAAAATAATAATTTAAATCAAAAATGAAGTTGCAATTAAAAGAATTTATCTTTCGAGTTAATCTCTATGCAACAATTTCAACCGTTTACCCTTATATTGATCTTATATCTTTTAGGTTCTGGTCAGAAAAAAAGAAAGGGGCAAAGTTTTATGTAATGACTTTAGCTTTGACCAAGTAATTGTTTTAATTAATTTAGCTGAAACTTTTGAAAAGTTTATAAATTATACCCTTTTAATTTCGAGAATTTCTTTAGGTAGATATCAAAAGAATGCAAATGTACACCTAGGGTGTAAATTTTCATTGTTGCCTGCACCCATGGAAGCCCCGTTATCGCCAAAATATTGTTTTTTTGGACAATATTTGCATGATCAGCAACATCTTCTTTATTCAACGTGATAAACAGAACAAAACATGTGAATTCGGAGGGAAAGAAGTGTTCAAGAAAACAACTGATCAAAAAATTAAAATTATCTTTTTGAGAGCTACTACAATCGACAAGAAATGTAATATTCTGTTATCTACCATATAGGCAACCATACCTAACCGTCCAGAAGCACAGTTCTTTGATTGACTGTTCGGTTGGCAAACTCTACACCGGACTAGCGTAAATTAATCATCATAAAATCTCACCTTAACCTAATCCCTAACGAGTTTCCTTATATGTTCAATGCGCGACATTAGCTAAATTTAGTGAGAAAGTCTGAAGAGATGATTTTTGTTAGAGTAAATCATACCGTTTCTATTTTTAAACGAATGTTGTAGATTCAAAATAACGGAGTAAGGGAGATTATTGGTGCTGAAGTTACAAAGAATTCGTTGTTGTAAAACATTTGATCATCAGAAGTGCCTTTAATTACAAACTAGCGGAATTCTATCGCTAGTATCGTTCTACATTATTAAGAAAACAGTATTTTATCTGAATCTTGAGATCGGAGATAAAAATGTACAAAAAATAAAAATTACGCTTTTGTAATAGTGAGATTCATCTGTGAGTAACTGATATCTGACAATGTTTAGAACACAAGTAATGTGGGATGGGGATAAGAGCTCAGTACCAAAGATAAATAATGAAGACAAATTAAACTGAACAAATAATGGAAATATCGGACTGAAGAAAGAGAAAAAATTGCGATTTCATTAATCAGACCATAAGCAAATGTTTTTTTCTTTCTTTATATAAATCCTTCGAAGCAATGGTTTTGTACGTTGTAAACAACCAGAACATTTAATATTTGATGCATAATCTAAGAATTTGAATTTTGAGTCGTAAAATACGTCTTCCTAGCTTTAGTGAGCTGCGAAAATGCAATGATAACCATGTCTGAAAAGTATTGGTTTGGAAATGCTGAGTTCTGTTTCTTATTTGGTCTTGGACTTTTAGTTCAAATATTTTAAATATTAGCTCCTCGTTAAAGATGATTTTGTGATTGCCTTACTGTAAAATGTCCACTTTACATTTTAGATCGGTGATAACAATAATCACGTCATCAATATTTGCTACACAGTGAGACGCACATAAATTCCATGAAAATTACAACGATGAAGGTCTAAATGTATCGCCCATTATCACGATGAATATCTAAATGTACCGCCGATTCTCACGATGCTTTCATTTTCCATCTTTACACTTTGAATCTATGCAGCATATAATCTTTCATAGACAAAAAGTGAGTGTACATATGAACCCGAAGGCGTGATACCATCTCCTGTTAACTTCAGGTACACATTTTTTTCCTCTGAAAGATATATCCATCCTCGATTAATTAGCATGATCTTTGTTTCCAATTGATACAGATTATCAGTCGATTTTCCAATAACCTAGAAATTAATCATCTTGTGTTCCAATAATGAGATTACATGTTATTGTTCAATATATAATGATTTGAATAAAATTATGTAACCATCCATTTACTCTCTAAAAGAATTGTGCAAACCAAATAATGATTTTTCTTTTTATATTTCATTGTGTTTCAAGTTTATTATGGTTTCCTCATGCCTCTTCCTCATTCTCCTTCATCTTCATTTCTTTCTTCTTCTTCCTCTCACAGCTTGAAAACTGCCAGTGTTACGTTGAAAACTGCCAGTGTTTTACGTTGAAAACTGCCAGTGTTACGTTGAAAACTGGCAGTGTTACGTTACATCATTGACTAAATCTGAAAAAGTGCTCATCGTCTTAACTCGAATTAAAATAAGCGAAGAATGACGTGTACTATCATGGTCAAGTTTCTTAGCATTGATTTATTTCCCTATGGATAAACAATATATACTAATATATACTAATTCATCTTGTGACTTTCTTAGACTCGAAAGATATGCTCGGATCTTGTTCAACGTCACTTTCTTAGTCTGTTGTTACTTTAAACTGTCGTTACAACACATAGAGGTTTATTCTCTGAGGAACTTTGCATCTTAGCATATCTATATATCCCTCCCTCCCTCTCTCTCTCTCTCTCTCTCTCTCTCTCTCTCTCTCTCTATATATATATATATATATATATATATATATATATATATATATATATATATATCTTTCTGCAAGTATGTAGACAGAAAGAGTAAAGTATAATTGTATAATTCGGGCTTGAACGTACATTTTGTTTGGATTGGTTCGGTGTTTTACGACACAGCAACACAAGTAAGTTATTTAGTGTCGAGGTAATAGGTGTAAAGTGAGCTTGCCAGGGACACCACGGTAGCCGATATGTGCTGATCCGATGGTAGGATTCTAACCCGCATCCTTTTGGTCACGAGTGAGGCACGCTAACCACTGAGCTACCACGGCTCCTTAAATTTTGTGTTGGTGGTGAACGTACATTCCTTTATTGAAGCGTTCCGCAGAATTATGTTTGTAGGATAATTTGCTGGTTTGCTCATTTTCTTCGAAATATTAGCCAAAGTAATAGTTCATCTATATTTGTACTGTGCGGGTAACATGTTTGCATAGTGTTTCTTTGCTGATGCCTTATTTGCTATGGTTTGATAGTTATTGTGACTATTATCTGTACAAAATCACGATTTGCACAAAGTAATGATTCATAATCGGGGAAGTGACCAAAGTAGTTTGATCAATATTTTGGTTTCCATTTTTTCATCACGGATGGACATTACATTCGCACGTGCATGTTCTCCAGTGCACGTATAACCTCGATGGATTTATAAGACAAAAGCCTAAATCACCAGTCGTTTGTCCCTACCTTACAAACGCTATCATAGCGTCGTAAGCAAGTGCCGGGCGGCAATATTTATCTTTTCAACGTTTCCTCCAAAATAATCTGAATATGTTATCGGTACCTGCATATTAATCAGTATTGCCCTGCATATTAATCAGTATTTACCTGCACATTAATCACTATTTGCCTGAATATTAATCAGAATTTACCTGAACATTAATCAGTATTTACCTGCATATTAATAAGCATTTTACCTGCACATTAATCAGTATTTACCTAACTGTTAATCAGTATTTACCTGCATATTAATCAGTATTTACTTGCACATTAATCAGAATTTACCTGGATATTAATCAGTATTTACCTGGATATTAATCAATATTTACCTGGATATCAATCAGTATTTACTTGCACATTAATCAGTATTTACCTGGATATTAATCAGTATTTTACTTGCACATTAATCAGAATTTACCTGGATATTAATCAGTATTTACCTGGATATTAATCAGTATTTACCTAACTATTAATCAGAATTTACCTGGATATTAATCAGTATTTACCTGCATATTAGTCAGTATTTACCTGGATATTAATCATTATTTACTTGCACATTAATCAGAATTTACCTGGATATTAATCAGAATTTACCTGCATATTAATCAGTATTTACCTGGATATTAATCAGTATTTACTTGCACATTAATCAGAATTTACCTGGATATTAATCAGTATTTACCTGGATATTAATCAGTATTTACTTGCACATTAATCAGAATTTACCTGGATATTAATCAGTATTTACCTGGATATTAATCAGTATTTACTTGCATATTAATCAGTATTTACCTCCATTTTAATCAGTATTTACCTGACGGATTACAAGTTTCTTTAAATCTGTCTAGCTTTGCTTGAGATCCGTTGTGATTTTTCTTTCTAGTACATCCCGTTCGACAGCATATTTAATATATATATATATATATATATATATATATATATATATATATATATATATATATATATATATATATATAATATATATATATATGTGTGTGTGTGTGTGTGTGTGTGTGTGTGTGTGTTATTTCACATGAAGTTTTATCCAACAAGGAATTCTAAGACGGTTTCTCATAAAAATACGACGAAAAAAGAACCAACGTGTTGCTTATGAATACAACAAATCTGAATACACCGAAATTGCAATTACGAGTGGAGTATGTTTTTAAATTTAAATTTCAGCAAGACATAATTCATATTCCTTAATCCACATACCTTCCTCCTAAAATTATTCGTAAAAGGTTAGCATCCACGCTGTGTACCATATACCCTCGTATAATCAAAATTCAAACGTTTGGCATGAAGAATTGCCTTTAAATGACACCTTTCATATTTCCTTCGAAGAGCGATGTACATACACTATGTTTATTGTGGTTTTAACAGGGAAATATCTGCTTTGTATAGTATTGTACTCTCTAGGAGGGTTGACCTGTCTTATGGACTCAAAATCACAAATCAATGCTTTCAGTTATTATTATATAGAATCATCCCTACATTTGGCTCCAAATCAAGTTCGATCAAAATCTTGATTGCCTCATTTCCACCCTTTATGCACCATTGATCATCAATTAACGAGAGTGGTCCTACATTACTCCGTACCGAGAGGCGCGAAGGCTCCATTTTGTTTGCACAGCGGGAAAACATTGGGTTAACAGTGAGAGGAAAAAATGACACATTTACCTGTAAATGAAGAATACATGCCACCTCCAGTGAACTGTCAACACTGATACTGAACAAGTGAGTCCTAATTATCTTTTGTGTATTTACCTAAATGGCAGATGTTTAAGATGTTATTGACAACCATGATTTGATAAACTCAACATATTGGATTGTTGTTTTTTTATTATTGTTGCAAAATACTTACAACCTTTTACAGTATCCGTATCGATAAACGAAAAATTACAAGACAGAAAAGTTTTGTATGGTATGAATAAAATGTTGTAGTAAAATACAATATCACCATCGGCTGTGGCAAAAATAATAAAACAATTGAGTGATTATCATATTTCATTATCATTATTATTTTGTTTGCATATTGATTATCATATTTCATTATCATTTTGTTTTTGTTTGCATATTGATTATCATATTTCATTATCATTATTATTTTGTTTGCATATTGATTATCATATTTCATTATCATTATTATTCTGTTTGCATATTGATTATCATATTTCATTATCATTATTATTTTGTTTGCATATTGATTATCATATTTCATTATCATTATTATTCTGTTTGCATATGTTTAATGATGTGTACATACTCTCTTTTTCGGATGGTAAATCAACCATCGCAATACGTAAATAACTACACCGAATAAAATTAAACTCAATTTTATTTCAGCGATTTTCAAATGTTAATAAACAGAAATGAAAGGGAAATTTAATACCATAGTAATACAGAATGCATGTCTATATAATAACTTAATATTTATGGGATGGTATGTTGTTTGTCGTCCGTCCGTCCGTTAGCACACCTTTGTTATCGCTACTCCTCCTAAACTAGTTGCACGATTGCCATGAAACTTTTTACATACATTCATCCCATGGTCTACTTGGTCCTAAATGAAAATGGTGCCACTCGGGCATTCAATATGGCCGTCACAGTGGCTATCTTGAAAATCTTGTTATCGCTACTCCTCGTGAACGGAAAGTCATATTGTCATAAAAGTCATAATGACATAGGATTTTCACTAGAAGACTTCTTATGATGTCTAGTTGGTCCTAAATTAAAATGGGGCTAATCTGATATCCAAAGATGGTTTCAACACTCTGCAGTTAAAAACAAGAAATGGTCTTATCTTGAATTGCTGCAAATTCTTGCAGCCAGCAGAGGGAAAGTCCCTTCTAGGGACTCTTGTTAAGATATAGTGTCCATTTATAAGGAGAATACTACTTTTTCGATGGACATTGTTGCGAATTTTAGCAAAAATATTTAATGACTAAAACTATAAAATTACTCTATATTATCTTCAGGGATTCGCCGAAAATAGTGTTATAATCAGAATAATAGTATCTAAGACAGAGTAGGTCTGTTGATTATAGATGATTGTCATGAAAATTTCTGCACGTGTGCCTTTCTTTCACTCACTAATATTTATTGTATTTCCCTTCTGCAAACATTGTTCGATGCTTCATAGGAGAGTTTTATTTAATGCACCCTCGGCATGATATCAGTGTGAATATCATCAATAGCTACATAGCTACTCATGATATCAGTGAATATCTTCAGCAGCTACATAGCTATTCATGATGTAAGAGTAAATATCCTCAATAGCTACATAACTATTCATGATATCAGTGTATATCTTCAGCAGCTACATAGCTATTCATGATGTCAGAGTGAACATCATCAATAGTTATATAAGTATTCATGATATCAGAGTGAATATTATCAATAGTTACATAATTATTCATGATATCAGTGAATATCTTCAGCAGCTTCATAGCTATTCATGATGTAAGAGTAAATATCGTCAATAGCTACATAACTATTCATGATATCAGAGTGAATATCTTCAGCAACTACATAGCTATTCATGATATCAGAGTGAAGATCGTCAATAGCTACATAAATATTCATGATATCAGAGTGAATATCTTCAGCAACTACATAGCTATTCATGATATCAGAGTGAAGATCGTCAATAGCTACATAGCTACTCATGATATCAGAGTGAAGATCATCAATAGCTACATAGTTATTCATGATAACAGAGTGAATATCATCAATAGCTACATATCTATTCATGATATCAGAGTGAATATTATCAATAGCTAAATATATATTCCTGATATCAGAGTGAATAGTATCAATAGCCACATAGCTTTTCATGATATCAGAGTGAATATCATCAATAGCTACATAGCCATCTGGAGCAATAGAGCCAGAAAGAGTTTGATATTTTGCACAATATAATTCATGTTGACGTCGAAAACAAATGTGGTTCCTAACTCCATTTTTTTTCCTCATAGTTATTTTTGACTGTCGATTTACTCTAATGAGAAATAGTTATTTTCAACATAGAGGGATGGCCTGTTCATTGTTCCGTGGTGAATCGGTATCTGACATGCAATTAGGACTACACGCTCTTTCATGATGTCAAGTTAGGAAGCTAAATTAGGATATTTAAGGGAGAAAAATAAATACTAAAACGAATATAATTTTGCCAAATATTTGCCGAATGTCTACAGACAGGCTATCAATTCATATTAGTAATATGAAAATTAACAGTGTGGTCATAAATAAAAAAAACAAGATAAATGCAGTATTTTAATCAAGGTCTAGAAAGTAATGTATCTAGATAAAATTTCACACTATCTCTGCAAACTGAAAACAAGTCTAATGCATTGACAATGTGATGGAAAAAATGTGTCAAATGTTCTATATATACCATGACACAATCTAAACAGTAGTTTCACATTAATTTTTCTTAAGCATTCCTTTTGCCATTTCAAAATCTACAATACTACATATTGTGTACCCAAGATCTAAATCATGATGTTGGGTCCATTGATATTAAAGAAATACATCATAGTACGATTAAGCTGTAAAATGTCAAACATTTTTGACATGTAACGTAACATGATATAATATAATTAGCCATTCATATTTTAAGGTAAAATCTCGGGAATTAAACCTATATATTTCATGAAAGAAGGGAAATGGACAAAATATTATTTTTGACTTTGGTTCTTTTCGGTAAAATAGTTTTGAGTGCTAAATGACTAAGCGGCATACACTATAGAAGAGAGGACATCTGCTGTCCCAAAAAATATACGAAAGACTTTTCACAAGTAATTGGGAATATATTTATTTAATTGTCAAACCTCATCTCAAAGTACTTAATTAAACTGACCACAAAACTAATCGCATACAATAATAATATTAATAACGGGAGAAAATGCTGCGAATAGCTTATAGAATTCCTAAAACACGTGTCCTAAAATATGTTAGCTTAGCAATACCTTCTCTTGTTCGTAGTGCTAAGAATTTTTTAAATAATTAGGTAAGATATAAAGAAGCAGAATATATTGGCAAATGTACCCCTCTGTTTTCTTCAGGTGAATCGGACAGTTTTCAATTGCTGCCAATGAAAATATTTGCATAGAAAGAAATATGCAAGTACTTAAAGAATTCGGACGCTTTATTGATTATCTTTGCCTAAATTTGTGTAACCATATAGAGGATAGATTACTTTTGCCTTATTTATTACGCATAGAACATTATTTAAGTATACAATAAATTTTCTGAATGAAAGGTATTTAGATTCTTCCTTCAAAATATCTCGCTTTAATGAAGTTACTTTTACAAAAGATTTGCAAGAGGCATACCTACAATGGACATCTAAGAATAAATGTCGCCTCAAGTTTTGAATGTAGTGATCATACATCGTGCATCTCTCCTGGTATAAACATTTGCCGAATTCCGAGGGGTTCGTTGGAACTTGAGCCCTATGCAGGGGTCATAAAAAGCATGTGAAGTCCATTATTAAAACCGGAAACGACATCGTAAACGCATGTACTTTTAAACCCACAATATGGCGCAAACAGTTTTATTTAGGAAATTACACTTAAAACTGGTTGATTTTAGAGGAGGTTTCATGTCCTTACGATTAAAATTTTTTGTATTATTTTGTTTTGTCCAGAACACTGCATGGGCAGATATGGGCAGTTCAGGAAAACCAAGTTGTGACATTTAAGTGCTTACTTAAAAGACTTTTCAACAGTCATGGAGAACATTCTATCATAAACTACCGTTTGTACTCGCTTATAGGTTCAGTCCAAATGCAAACAACATAGACCCTGATTTGTCTTCGCATAATGCGCCGGCAGATCAGGGTATAGTTTGTTTGTTCTACTGATTAGTCCCTACACACTGCATAGACCCAGATCTGGGTCTATGCAGTTATCAGTTGGTATCGGGTTATATGAGTATATACGGTTACATAAATGCGCATACAAGTGTTGAACAGTGTCTATTTTCTTGAAATAGGCACCATTAAGAATATAACACAGCTGTGTTTTTACTTTTAATCACGTTCAATATACTCCATATCTTACTGAATACAGTATACTCCATATCTTAATAAATACAGTATACTCCATATCTTACTGAATACAGTATACTCCATATCTTACTGAATACAGTGTACTCCATATCTTAATAAATACAGTATACTCCATATCTTACTGAATACAGTATACCCCATATCTTACTGAATACAGTGTACTCCATATCTTACTGAATACAGTATACCCCATATCTTACTGAATACAGTGTACTCCATATCTTACTGAATATAGTATATTCCATATCTTACTGAATACAGTATACTCACTATCTTAGAAGGAACTGTGCACTTTTACTGAATAGCTATACCCAACTGCTATTGTAAAGAACGTTTCAGCAATGCAGATCCATCTAGTTGTGCAAGTGTGTAGTGTATCACTTGTCAACAATGCAGATCCATCTAGTTGTGCAAGTGTGTAGTGTATCACTTGTCAACAATGCAGATCCATCTAGTTGTGTAAGTGTGTAGTGTATCACTTGTCAACAATGCAGATCCATCTAGTTGTGCAAGTGTGTAGTCTATCACTTGTCAACAATGCAGATCCATCTAGCTGTGTAAGTGTGTAGTTTATCAGGTGTCAGCAATGCAGATCCATTTAGTTGTGTAAGTAAGTGTGTAGTTTATCACGTGTCAGCAATGCAGATCCATCTAGTTGTGTAAGTGTGTAGTTTATCACGTCTTTTATCTCAGCAGAGTAAAGTCAGTCTACGTTACGTGAACACTTTATGTTTGATAAACTAGTTCATAAAGTCTGATAAGCGTCTTTAAAATGTACCATTATCTTATTAAAATTAATATAATTTAAAAAGCAAAATTGTAAAAAGCTATATATAATTATTTTAGACGTAGTTGACCCAGATTATGCACATCACAACACCTCACAGCATCTTTACTCTTAATTTCACAATCTCCTTACAGGTGGCATTTTATGTCACAAAATGGCTATAAGTACAAAGTTCAAGATAAGTAAAAACAGGAAATTTATTAGTAATTTTGCGCAGTTTCAAAGGATTGATTATATTTGCGTTGATTGATGCAAATGCCAAACTCATGTCATAAAGAGTAAAACAGCTGTAAATTTGTATCCTTCTAATCCCTAAATTGTTGCGAAAGTTAAAAATAAACAAAATCGAGTCAAAATGTCTCTGTACAAAACATTTACATTCGTAACACATTATTCCAGTTATACAAGTGATTTATCGATTGTATTTTCATTATAGCTGTCAGTCTATTACATTTGATTTGGATTCAGACAACAATAGGAGGAAACGCATTGAACATAAGACACATATCATACCTTGCCCACAGAAGGTTCCACTTTAAGTTGCTTTGGGATGTTTTACAGATTGAAAACTAGAGCTAGATTATATTGTCAAATTTGAAATCATTAAATGTTCCTCCTGGATTAAGTCTTAATCCATGGCAAAGCCTTGGATGAATTATAAAAACAATAACATTGACAACTCACTTTCTCACAAGAAAAACAAACCTTATGGAATCAATCAGCAATTCCAGTACAGCGCTTTATGCTTTTTGTATCTGGTACTCATCTGGAGTCAGTTAAAAACTCGATGCTTTTTGTATCTGGTACTCATCTGGAGTCAGTTAAAAACTCGATGCTTTTTGTATCTGGTACTCATCTGGAGTCAGTTAAAAACTCGATGCTTTTTGTATCTGGTACTCATCTGGAGTCAGTTAAAAACTCGATGCTTTTTGTATCTGGTACTCATCTGGAGTCAGTTAAAAACTCGATGCTTTTTGTATCTGGTACTCATCTGGAGTCAGTTAAAAACTCGATGCTTTTTGTATCTGGTACTCATCTGGAGTCAGTTAAAAACTCGATTGCGTGCCGTCTTGAATTTGCGAACATACAGGGTCATGTAGCTGAATTTGACCAAAATATATAAAAAAGAAAAAATATATAACTAATGTGTATATCATCCCTCTAGATGTTGTATAGCATTTACATTAATTACATAATCTACATAAATTAAATTCTTGCCTTCTCTTTAAATAGTTGCCTGTAACGCCCCAATGTTTGAAGGTATAGTTAAATTAAACGTGATAATCATTCCCATACGGCCAGAGTGATTGAAACTTTCACATATCCGGTCGCTTTTTTACATCCACTTTATGTATTGCTTCGTATGGCACTTTTTTATCTAATGTAACGTTCATGTCATATTCCATTTGCTTTTAAATAGTCGGATTTAAATCTAGAAATAGTGATATAATAAACCGTTTGTAAGCATTTAAATTATAAGCAGATGACCCAACCCCCAATAAAAATATGGAAAATGCTACACAGTATTAATTTACACAACACTCTTCTGTTAATACAGTATTAATTTACACACACTTTCGTATTAATACAGTATTAATTTACACCACACTTTCCTGTTAATACAGCATTAATTTACACCACACTATTAATACAGTGTTAATTTACGCCACACTTTCCTATTAATACAGCATTAATTTACACCACACTTTACTATTAATACGGTATTAATTTACATCACACTTTTCTATTAATACAGTATTAATGTACACCACACTTTCCTATTAATACAGTATTAATCTACACCACATTTTCCTATTAATACAGTATTAATTTACACCACACTTTTCTATTAATACGATATTAATTTACACCACACTTTTCTATTAATATAGTATTAATTTACACCACATTTTTCTATTAATAAATTATTAATTTACAGCACTCTTTCTTATTAATACAGTATTAATTTACACCACACTTTCCTATTAATACAGTATGAATTTACACCACGCTTTCCTATTAATACAGTATTAATTTACACCATACTTTCCTATTAATACAGTATTAATTTACATCCACTTTCCTATTAATACAGTATTAATTTACACCACACGTTCCTATTGATACAGTGTGCAGTGAAAATATGTTTTTCTTATGCATCGGAGAAATTTAATGTAAGGACTTTTTGCTTTAAAAAGACTCTTGATTTAAAACATAGAATATATACACGTTTTCATTGTATATTTTCATGTGATTGTTGCACCATGGATCGTAAATCATACAGGGTTGTTTAATGTAACCATCTTAACTTAAAATGACACTGGGCATCCTATATTCGAATAAAAACTAAAAGAAATATATACTTACTTTGGCAATTATATATCATAGCCTATTTAATGAATAATGCCATAGTTAGATAAGCAAATACAATCATATTACGAAACTCGTACACTCAACGTAATACAGAGTTTTGTGAGAAATTAAAATTTAGCCACAAAAAAATAATTGTTCTTATTTATAATGCATTATCTACACTAAAATAAAAATGTAATCACGTATGTCGCTAGAAGTTTTTAAGTTATTAATTGAAAACACTCATGAACATTGCAAACTAGTAACAGTAATGGTCATTAGATTAAAACAATTTTGATATCAATTACATAGAGCGGTAGCAATGACATACCAGCACATATAATATGTTAATTGGTATTAAGTTAAGTGAAACAATTGATGTTAACCGAACCATCTATAAAAAAAAATGCCTTTACGGGTATTATTTTGTTATCCTTATAACTGAATTGACAAGGTCTTCCTTGGATGAAGTATCACAAAGAATCCAGAAAACAAAGCTCTTAACATCTTGGCATCCCGCCATATTTACAAGTGTGTCTGAATTCACTGTATTCACACTTACGAATAAACATCTGGTTTACCTATTATTTCAAGCAATTGATTGACGAACATTTCTGAATTTGTTTTTTCTTTCATTGCTATCATTCTTTTTCCTTTTAGTTCCCATTTGGCGAGTGTCAAGTACGTCATATTGTAGTTCGACGGGCGACTGCGATAAATCTTCAATGTGTTTATGTAAATATTATAATAAACATGGTACAGTCCAGCTGTAGCGAGAGCAGGTTGTACTATTTGATATAAGTAACAAAACAGTTAGAAATTATTAATTATTGTAGATATAAGACTCGAAACCTATCAGTTCTGGTCACTACTCTGTAGATAGGATATAGTTCTCAGTAAATAGCTGATCTTCATAGTATTGGTTTGTTTTTGATCAGCATGTTCTTTTATATGCAAGATAGATTCGACGCGTTGCGTTTTGCTATTGCTGATTTATCTCCCGAAAGATATAGAAATGGACAAAACTTTGCCATCATCACTGAGAAATCCTTGACTATTCAATACTAGTATAGAGGAAATTATGAATTTCACGTCAAAAAACGCTGTGCAAGAACTATCAATCAGCTGTCTATTTTATAAAATTTCAATGGTAAGCCATATTTGACAGATTCAGAAAGAGAGGTGCGTTGTATGCCGTCAGCAAAACAGACTGTGAATGTAAAGCAGTGGTTGATCTTAAGATGGTACATGACACATACGGCGCTTCAGCTTTCAAGAATGGCAATAACAACGAAAGTGAGGTCACTTGAAGACGTCTTAAAAAAAAACATTTTAAATTTCAGTATGTTATTAAAGTAAATATCTATATTTGTCTTTGACAAACCCCTTTAAGTCTGTTGGAATGAAAATGAAGGAAGTAGCATTATCCGGACGTTTGTGAAAGCGAGACTATTTAAGAAAACACTTGTCAACATTCTGCTAAGATAAAATTGTCCACCGTGAGCAACTCCATTAGATTACTGTTGTTGTAATACGGTTCTGTTATACAAAGGGTCGCTGATAACCAGTCTTTGTCTCGATGTTCGTGACAATGGTAAAATGCATTTGGAGCAACTGTAGTTATGTGCATTCATATACAAATAAATATCAGAATGAGGAATTTTCGAAATGGGGGTGGGGTTCATTCAAGGGTCACTTCTAACATATCTTTATGTTGAACAACTGTAAAAGTCGTAACGGGCATGAAACTTAACTCCAAATGTATAAATATGTACTGTAGAAAACCTATATCGCATGGTTCTCAGTAGAAAATACCTTTGTCACTCTTTCCTGAGAAGTCAACTTCAAAAACCGCCCATAAGAAGAATAAAGGCATTACCAAACAAAAACAAATTAGATGTATATGCAGTCACAGACATGCATATTCCCAAATTTCAGCCATGTTGTTCTGAACATGTTTTCTTAAAATACATACATAGATACATACATACATACATACATACATACATACATACATACATACATACATACATACATACATACATACATACATACATACCTCTCTGTCAAGACTTTTAGAGCAATGAAAGATCAGAATGTTTTCCACACATCTGTAAATATATATTTAGCAATATGATATTGCATAAGGCTGGATAAATACTAAATAAACAAGTTGAATTCCTAATATCCCCCCGTTTCGAAAATGTTTAAAGAAATGTCTTCAGAAATAAAACATTATTGCATATTTACACCAACCACATATCTAGTCTACAAAGTTTCAATAAAATCATCCAAGCGTCGTGGGAAAAAAGAGATGAGCTGAATTTTCATAAAACCCCATATTTCAACAAATGTTCAAGAAATTTTCCCCCCCCAAATATGTGCCATCGGAAGAAACTAAAATGTTTCCGCATCTACTCCAACAACATATCTAGTATAAAAAGTGTTATCATCTACTCCAACAACATATCTAGTATATAAAGTTTTATCATCTACTCCAACAACATATCTAGTATAAAAAGTGTTATCATCTACTCCAACAACATATCTAGTATATAAAGTTTTATCATCTACTCCAACAACATATCTAGTATATAAAGTTTCAACAAAATACTAAGTGGTGTGAAAGAAGAGGCGATGACAGCTTAATTCCCAAAATACCCCCATTTAATTTTTTTCTTCAAGAAATGTCTGCAATACAGAACCAGAGGAAAAAAGTAAAACCTTATTGCGCATCTGAACCAATCTCACATCTAGCTAGCACAATTTCGCTAAAACTATCGAATCAGTGTGGGAGGAGAAGTTATGGCGAGGTGAATTCTCAAAATACCCCTTTATTTACAATTTTTCAAGCAATTTTCCACAAAATGGGCTGGACGAAAAGGTAAAACCTTATTGCGCATCTGTACCAACTATATATCTAACCTACAGAAGTTGAAGAATTGATTAAAAACTTTGTCACAGATGGACTGACTGACGGATGGACAGATGGATAAACAGACGGATAGGCTGACACACTTGGGTAACATCAAAATCCCCGCTTTTCTCTGAAGCGCAGGAATAATAAAACTCTTCAAGCAGTTTAAGGGAAGAAACAATGTCAAGCTTAACTCTAAAAATTTCTGTCTTTTTGACCTTTTTTTTGTTTGAGAATTTTCTCCAAAAAATGTGCCAGAGGAAGAAAATAAAACTTTATTGCACATCTACACCAAACACATATCTAGCCTACAAAGTTTTAATAAAAACCTTTAAGCAGTGTGGAAGGAGAAGTGATGACAAACTAAATTCTCTCAATATCCCCTTAATTTGATAATTTTTAATATTTTCAAATAAATGCGCCAGAGGGAAAAAAAGTTTTGTGCATCTACACAAATCACATATCCAGTCTAGAAAGTTTCATTAAAATTTTCAAACCAGTTTTTATTCCCAGAATACCCCTTTTGACAACTTTTTTTTCGAAATTTACCCCACGATTGCGCATGTACACCAACCATATGTCTAGCCTACAAGGTTTCATTAAAATCCTCCAGGCGGTATGGGAGGAGCAGCAATGATAAGCCTTGTAACAGACGGAAGGACATCCGGACAAACTGACACAGTGTGGCAACTACAATATTACCGCTCTTCGCACAAGTGCGGGGATAAAAAAATTTATTAAAAAAAATATAGCATATTATGTATATATATATATATATATATATATATATATATATATATATATATATATATATATATTGGTACATACTATACTGAGCCTAACAAGCTTCTAAAATTTGTTTTGTGCAATCAATGGATGATAAACCATGCTGGGCTTTTTACTGGTTGATTAGCTATATACACAGGTACATAACATAATTAAATTTGGTTTCATGATGCCAAGTTTATATCTTTATTAGACACAATATCTTTAAAGATCATACCATTGCAGTTCCTTCATTACTAAGTACATCACATAGTGTATAAATAGAAAGGCGTTTTAAAAAATCAAGACACTGAGATAAACATGTAAGAATCTCTTTGTTATAAACATGTTCTATTCTATATAGTTCTCAAGTTGTCAAATAGAAAAGTTATTGATACTCGATAAATGAAAAGAACAAACAAACCAAAAACCGAAAAACAGCACAAGTTCTTGATACAAGTCAAATGGAAAAAAGACACATTTTAATGATCATTATTTTTCCTGACAGCAAATGAACACAAAACGTGATTGTTTTTATGGTAAGGTATAATCCCTTCAGACTATACAATCGATTTTGGACAACCTATATTAGATATTGCGAAATCCGGTGATGGAATCCAAATAGAAAATGAGAATCTTGACCAATAAAGAACTATGTCGTCAACTGAAGATTATTGGAACTCTCAACAGCATTTCCCGAATCCAGTAAAACGTACAACATAAACACTGTCTCTGAGCTACATGTACTAAGATAAGAAAAGATAAGAATTCTTTATTTCAGACTGCATCGTCCATACATCTAAATTAAAATATACAATAAAATAAAAATACAATAAAATAAAATATAAAATATAGAAGTATTTTAAGACATAGAAGTTCATAGGTGTTTTATGTGCAAATATACAGACCCATCTACAAGTACAGAATGTGTCTGTCATTGTTAGTAATAAAATCATGTAAGACATTTAAATAGTAATTTGTTACATCTATCTATAATCTGAGAATTTAAATGAATATCATAGTTCCACAACGATTTCAAGATACAGTTTGTACTATTTGATATTCGATACTATTTGGTACTTATTGTTGACTATCCTATTTCAGTGATGGTAAGACTGAATTCGCCCATTAAAGGGACCGCTAGGTTTTGCATTTTTTCCTCTTTAGCACGACTCGTACTTGGTGTGACTAACTTACTGGACCATTGAGGCGAACGCTAGTGTATGATGAGACTAATCGTTATACCTGTTCATGTCATAGTATTATATGATAGTACACCTATGTTCATTCACTCTGTAAGTATTGTGATTTAAAACTGAACAAGATTGAATTCGTTCCAATTGTACTGACGCTGTTATGTCTCCCAAATCGAGGGCGGCGGCCTTTAGGGAGGATAATTTTTTTTTTTTTTTTTAAGGCGATAACTAGTGTCAGCACACCATATATCTGTAATCGACGCTGTTTTTTAAGAAGTCAATTAACTTAATGAAATGTTGCAATTATTAAGTGGTTGAACACACCAGAAAAGTCTGACGGTGAAGTGCTGTTATTGAACTTTCTTCAGTGGGAGCGCGAGGAGCGGGGGTCTTTCAATTGTCCCCGGGCGCCAGACGAAGGGGGTGTCTTCGGGAGCTTTTTTTAAAATATATTCCAGCTAAAAGTTTCATAGTATTTTACCTCACCTTAGTGTAACGGGGGCTTTGGTTGAGGGGGGGGGAGGGGGAGGATGGAGGTTGGCAACTAACATAAAAACTGTTCTATGTGGCAAGGTAGGGGAGCCACTAAAGAACATTGCCCCCTGGCGCCTCGAACCCTAGCGCCGCCACTGCCTTACTTTTTAATCTTTTTCATGCAATCCCTTGAGGAATGTGTTTCACCATTAATAATCTGGTTACACGTAATTATTAGTATCTGATATTAGATAAATATCGTCTGTAACATTTCAGCTCAGATTATCCTCTTGTTTAATTCCTGCATTGGGTTAGGTTGAAAAAAAAAACAAACGTAGTTTCTTCTTTTTTTATACACGCACAGTTCATCTCCAATTCACTGAAATAGCTCCATTTGTCATGTATGGGGAGGTGCAAATGATTCTTTATGGTTACAACACGGGAAAAAACGTGGGCAAAAACAAAAGAGGAAAATATTTGTTTCCCGGCTAATTAAACGATCTTACTAGCTGCAGTGGAGAGATGTGCCGGTGTTTCAATAGATTTACGTATGTTTCTCTACATGTCAGATGTTTTCGAGAGTCTCGGTACGTTTATGGTTGGATATGCTCCGTACGCAACTGGTTTCCTTGGCATTTTTTTTCTTTGCTACAGTAGCATGTATACTAATTAAAGAAGGATCGGTATAAATGATCGTAAAATAAATGTATTCAGTTAATATGCTAGAAATGATTGAATTAATATGACGAGAGATATAGGCTTTAATGGCATGCATATAGTTACTAAATTTACTCTATACCTGAGGTGTCAAATATACGGTCTGCGGGCCGGATACGTCCCGCCAGACTCATTATTTATTATTATTATGTATTATTATTTATATCAAATATAGCCCGCGATAGCAAATGAGTTTGACACCCCTGCTCTATATGAAACATATTCTTATCTGATTTCGCACTTCTTGCCAGAGTTATCTACCCATAACAAACTATTTTATTCAATTTTTTTAGTAGTATGTACGGATGTATCTTATTGTAAGAACCTTTTATTGGTACATATTGGGAGAAGGTGACTTATTAATAAATTTATAATAATCATATTATTTACAGATGTAAAGATTCGACAATAATAACACGCAGTTTACCACTTCGTGACCATATTTCGTTTTCTTATACTCCATAGATGGATGTTTTATAAGGAGACTGTATATGGAATAGGAAGTCGAAGTATACCAGGAACATGGAAAATTTATTAGATTTTCCTAAATCACGATTTAACACATAATTTCCGAGAGGCCAAATTTAGCATAAGTTCTTGTCAAAGTATTAAACAAATGTCACGACGAAAAAATAAAATTTTATAGCTTGATGTGTTCACTTGAATATGATACTCATGACATATTCCTGTCACTCTCCACCAACAATCTACAAATTCCTTACCGTACCTAATTTTGTGGCTGATAATTTTAAAATTCCAATAAGATAAAGCATTTTCATGTTAGTTTCAAGGTGTTTTATATAATTTTCCGTTTCCATTTTAATGCACTATGTGACGTTTTATTGCCAATATATTTGGTCAAGAATTGTATTAGAGTTCCAAATTCGAATGTCATGATACATTGTTTATACAAGTAGTAATAACTGGTCATAAGCGCCTAAATGTTGCGCTATTCAAAGCAATATGTACGAAAATATACTTCTATTACTGTTTGGAGCTGAAGTATACTGACATAATGAAATAGATACATGTATTTTTGGTACTGAGGATGACAAACCTGAACGACGTACAAAGGATGAATATGATATTTGACCTTTCATTGTCATATATTCACATGAGCGAAACGCACGATGCAACTTATGATTGTCCGTCTAATTTATTTGAAAGTGGCACAAAGAGCGCCTCGTAGTCTTTTACATACTTAGATAATCTTGTATTCTTACAGCACCATAAAAAAAATAATGTATACGGCTCTTTGTTGTCTAGAGCAGCATGTTTATAGAAACCAAGGAGGGACTTAGAGTCAGTTGCGACTAAGATTTCTGAGATACTCGATATTGCTTGACGTTGACTTGTACAGTTATTAAAACACATTGCCTACACATTTGTATTATTAGAACACACTGCCTACACATTTGTATTATTAGAACACACTGCCTACACATTTGTATTATAACAACACATTTGTATTATTACAACACACTGCCTACACATTTGTTTTATTCCAACACACTGCCTACACATTTGTTTTATTCCAACACACTGCCTACACATTTGTATTATTCCAACACATTGTCTACACATTTGTATTATTCCAACACATTGCCTACACATTTGTATTATTGCAAAACACTGCCTACACATTTGTATTATTACAACACATTGCCTACACATTTGTATTATTACAACACATTTCCTACACATTTGTATTATTACAACACATTGCCTACTGCCTTCACATTTGTATTATTACAACACATTGCCTACACATTTGTATTATTACAACACATTGCCTACACATTTGTATTATTAGTAAAGTATACACAAATCTGAAAAGCGTTATTTGTAGCCGGTGTGAAATGATGTGGCGACTTTTTCTAGATTCCTAACAAAAAACTTGGAATGCAGGAAGTCGTAAAAAATATATCGTCAATGGGCCAGAATACCACCAAAGTAGTTTGGTAATTATAGTTGTAAATCAGTCAAAACAAAATATTATTAGAAAGCTTAGAAATTATAACATAGTCTTCTGTTTTTTTTTATATCCGAAATGTTTTTAAGTATAACCGAATTTGTTTTTCGGTAAGAAGCCTTTAAAGAGATTTTAAAACGTTCTAAAGTAGTTTTAAAAGTCAACAATTTTCACCCAGAGAAAGCAAGATAAAAATGAAGAATCACACATCGGAACACGTTTTGTGTAAGTGTTCTACACTGTAATTTATCTTATTTAATTTTTAAAAAGAAATTATTTTTATATAGGTAAGGGTCCAAGCAATCCAAAATCGCTTTAACATTTCTAGGTTGTTGTTCATTTTTCTTTGTGCTACTCTTAGATTAAAATCTTTCGCCATATAAGTGGCATTACCGACAAAAGTGTGAGAAACAAATAGGCTGTCACTACTTGCCTACGAAATAATAGCTGAAAGAGTATTTAAAACATCATCAAATTTGAACTGGGTGAAGTCATAGACTCTTCTTATGATATACACAAAAAGGGTATGTTTGGTGATTGAATTATTTATACTATAACACAATTATTGACATCACATCGATTTTCAACAACTGTAAGACTGTAAGACTGCGCGGTCGATATACGGCAGGTCGCAAATCGCCAAAAGATTTCGAATACTTTTAGTTGACTTTATCATTTTATTTCAAAATAAATTGTATAAGAATTTCTCCTCTTCGATATTGAAAATGTGACAGACGTCGTAACTACGTCATTTTACGTCCAAATCTCTCCCAAACTTCACAACACTACAATACACCTAGGAAAAAGTTACATCATAATCACGTCGATTAAGCCGCTCATCAGCGTTGATTTTTTCAAAAGGAACAACTTGTATGCAGCATATATGATATGACATTGTTTTAAAAGTCACTGAAAAGAACGTAAAATGTAAATTAATGTGACCTTTTAAAGTCCAGCCAAATTATGCCTATTTTAGAATGTAGACGTCATTTTTTTATGTAAATCAACCGAAATTCTGTATGCTTCTACATATTGACGACTTGAATACTGTTCTTAATGTTACGGATGCAAAAGGAAGATCAGGCCATAGACGGTACGTAATGTCTTAAAACTGTGTCCTGTTCCCCAAAACTGAACTAAAATATCACGGTTAGAATGTGGTTACAATTGCAGTTGAACAATATTGACGACACTTTTTATGTTTTAGCAACTCGCCATATACCGGATAAAAATATTAAAAACTATAGTTATGACTTTTTAGAGCCATGAAAAACCCAAGTGACCATTTTGCCTCTTTTTCGATTTTTCTTCTTTATTGTTTTGACGCATATTCAAACAATTGTATCGATATAACAAAAAGAAAAAAAGTTCACCTAAGGTGGTGCGCATACTTCTTTCAACATAGTACATCTAGGTAAAATCGTTTTCCCTGTCCCGATACATAAGAGGATAATTTGCCACCTGCAAATTTGTACTTTGGAACTCGTTGGCACTAATGAAAAAGACAAACACACACGCCAAAACAACGAAAATGTTTCAGAAAAACATCTACAAAGGTACACTGCTTTGGCTCATTTACAAATTAAGTCAGAACATCTACTGTAACTTTATTTTAACCATTCTTATGAATTCAACGTTTATACCACCCCCACCCGCAAAATGAAAGAAAAAGACTCCACAAAACAAAACAACAGAATTTATTGATACATCAACAGTGGTGCTTAATTTTGAAAAAGAACTGAAGTCACTCTTGAATGTATTCAACAACAGGTGGATGAAATAAGCTGGGTGCCGTCGTTTTTTTAAAACTTGATTCGACAATAAATTATACAGTGAAATAATTTAAGCATAATACTTTCTGCATTCAAATTAAAATTAATCCGGACAAATACTTCCACGTAATAATGAGAACAATAAACTGGAATATTTTCTTTCTCCAGCAGTGGAACAGATCCCATAGGATCAATCCGAAATCCCAAAGTAGCTTTTTATCTCTTCTGATATTTACGCAGCTCTGTGGGCGACGTAAAGCTGTGTTTCATTGCCTTGTATTTGCCAATATAGTGGTTTAGAATCATAATATCAAATAGTATTGACTGAACGAAAATTCTTTTATACGATGATTTTGCGTAACTTTTGCATGAAATACACAATCGAACTTAAGTAACTTACACGTCCATTCAAAATGTCCCATTGTGCCTCTATGATTTAGAGTAAACCTGAGCGACCATTCCCTTGTGGAAAATGTAACATTTCGTCAACACGTTATTAAAAACAAAAGCATTGAAAATATAGTGATTTGTTTAGGAAAATATATTTGAAAATTATTTACATCATCTGATGTCGTAATGAGCAATTAGATATAATGTGATGGGTTTTATGCGAAATTTGAGGTTGGTTGAGCTACTCTTTTTAAATCAGTTAAAGAGGCAATATTATTCAGGTGAAAAACAAAATATTATTGTTAAATCTTACATTGATAGATTTGTATAATGTCAATTTACAATTTCATTTTATATTAGAATCAAAACGACTTGAATTTATTCAGATTTCAATTAAAGCTATTTATTGTTTGCTCAAATTATCCAATATTACAACAGATTTGACGTTATTGTTTGTAAACAAAAATGCCTCTGTCAGGGAAACAAATGCAATTGTATAACATTTCTTTTTTTTATTTAACATTTGAAACATACATGGTCCTAGATGGTAAAAATACAATTTTCGTTATATGTTGTAGGAGATGTACTCAGAATTACAACATAGAATGTTGTAAAGATTAGTATTGAATTGACTAAATATTCATTGCATGTTTATGTAATTGGGTGTTGGCTACTAAACGTTTAAATACAAGCCATTTTGGAATGTAGACCACTGATGCAAGTTTTACAAGGGTTTATTTACAGGACGTAAATAATTGGTTGTAAAGAGCCTGCAGGCTGAAAATCCCAAATTCTGTCCAACTTATCACTGATCAAAATACCCTTGCACCTTCAGTACTATACACACATATACTCACTGGTAATGGTCAGATTTTCAGGTAAATCTCTGGTGTACAAAGTACTTTGGAAATGTTTGCTTCTGTTTTTTTGTGATTTTAATAAGCGATCCTTATTGTTCCATATAGACTCCATTTAATTATTTCTAGTCAGAAGATAAATTGTACATTTACAAATATAGAGCAATTAAAACCAAATATAGTACACCATACAACAATTATTTGTGTAGCTCATGTTTGATATCACTGTTGAAGAGTCACACAGTACAAGAATTTTCAAAAAGGTCAACTATCTGATAACATTTGCAAAATCCTTATAATATTAAAACTCAACATAAGAAGATAAGCGGATTTTTTTTACATCAACATTAGAGGATATGCCCGATATGAAACGGCAATGCTTAATTCTGAACATTGAAAGAAACAAAGGCAATCCATCATTTTTCAGAAAAGGCAAACAACAACTTTTATAATATGAGGCTGTCAAATATTCATGCATGATATTGATGTATTGTCTTAATTTCACACGTTAAAGTTGTAAAGAATCAAAAAAATGACACTAGTAATAGTATGTGCATGATTCTCAAGTAGCAGCAACAATCGATTACATAGAGACCAAAATGAATGAATTGCAGCTTTACTTAGACAGGTTCATCCCATAAGAGCAACTCATAGTCAAAAGCTGATTAGATCCGAGACAAGTCCATTCACACAATGAGGTCCATTCACACAATGAGGTCTGCAGTTGACTTCTCATATTAGGAGTCTTCGTAAATTGAATTTGAAACAGTCATGAAATTCCATGATAACAGAGATATAAATTACAGGTGTGCAAGGTCACAATGGAGCTATTAGTTTTGAAGACATACTTGACTTGCTTTTAATATTGTGTTATATTTTGAACACAATATAATTTACAAATGGGGCACTCAAGCCATAATCTTTATTGACATTTTGTCCAGCTGAAGAACCCTTGTCAACTTATTCTGTATGTAGATTCCTAAGATGCCCCGGAAGGTTTGATTAATAAAATTGGAATTCATTCTGGTTGGAACTTATGCATTAAATCTTTTAATCATCATGGAAAAAATTATATATTTTTATCTATCTATCAATCTATCTATATGTTTCTGTCTGTCTGTCAAACTTGTCTATATAAGAGAGAAATATTGAGAGAGAGAAATAGTCTATACTATGTTTTGTTCTTGAGTTATACAGTTTTACTTTTATTGATTTTTTTTCTCATATCACATGCCTATTAAAACAGGTAAAGTAAAAGCTTAGCGCAACCGGAAGTATGTGGCACATATTACACAAAGGTACGTTTTATCAGATACAAAGTCCAATTTCTTAACATTTTGCATCTTTGACCATCTGTATACAGAGAGTAGATATCCACCTGAAAAGTAAAAAATACAGCTCTACAAGGTTAAGAATTTAACATGAACAATACGCCAATGATAAGTTTCCTATATCCAAAAGAATAATGGACATTATTTTTGTGCATTTTCTCTGTGGAGGCAAGATGCTCAGGCTCTGAAATAATTTTCTGTTAATTTGGTAGAAGTAAGCAGAATTTCCATGGCTTTCGATTACCCATGGAAGAATTATCAATAAGGTGATTCTGAAACCTCCAGTGGAACTTATAGCAATGATAATTAATTACAATTACCCATGTTTACTCCTTTGGATAGAGCTTTTCGACCGTCTAAAGTTTTGTATGGTATTTAAATGTCCTATTTGGCATGTCCACATTTATCTAATAAAGAGCTTTCGGTGTCATTGAACAGATTTCATGGAATCTAAGATCGTTGCAATGACTCTTTTCAGCAGGAATAGAGAGGTTCAGTGGCCAACAATGTAATTTCCATAAATGATTGCTTTTATAAAAGTTTGATTGTATCCTGAATAAGTATACAAATAAATAAAAAAAAATATAAAAAAATAACTAAATATATACATTATTTCTGAACATTTTGATCTTTTTTATGCTGGATGTAATGTTTTTACACCAGGAGAAAAAAACTACTATTAGCTCGATGACTGTGGATATTTGACGGAGTGAATACCTATCACCAAGATTAATGAACATACATTCTGAATATATCGTTTCAGGGTTTTACTAATTACCCATTGAGTAGGCTATGCATGGAATGTACAGCTGACTTCAACGGAAGAATGTTGCTGCAATGGAGATGTCACTATGCATTAGTTGATATCAATGTCAGGGGAAACATTACTTGTAGAGCTTACGTTCATTACAATCATATGATACTGCTTCAGCTTTTTTTTATCTCATAAGTTTTCTCTGCTAATGTACATGCATATCTTTTACCTACAAAAATACTAGGAGATTAAACATTGTACATGGATAGAACAGATATCTATTTCTAAAAAACAATAAAGATAGCTGATAGTAAAAGAGCAGCTACTGCAAAAATTAAATTTTATGATAAAAAAAAATAATTTATTTAAATCTGTTTTTTTCATTTTAAAATTCAATAACTTTTGTCTCTACTTAAAGTTACAGATTGGGACTGTTTAGGATTTTTTTCTTCTTTAGATATGGCTATTTTACAACAGTATACTCCCAATAATCCCTAATCAATACCCAATCTTCTAGCACCCACTGAACCATTTTCTTTAGCAGAGGAAATTGGCCATAAGAGAAGCAACCCAGACGGATGAATCATGTTTTTCGAAGATGACATATTATATTTCCTTGGTCGGTGTTTTTGTTCCTGTCATTATACTTATTTTTTAATGGGTGGAATCAGGTTTGAATTATTTATCGAATGCCCTTAGGTGTCCATCGAGTTCAGTCAGCATTTGGGGCTAGTGTACAAATCTCCGTTTATCATGTTCTTGACGCTTTACCATATTAGGCATGTCATGAAGGTTTGTCTGTTATAAGGCGAAGTGGCTTATTATAGGAACACTTGCAATTAGGAACACTTGAATATAGGAAAATCTAGCGAATTGTTAATTAACGATGTAACTGTATACCGGTATTTTCTATTCATAGCATCCGACGTTGAAAACAGAAGTAATGGTAAATATATCTCTTCGATTATCATATAATTGTAAACAAATATTTTAAATAAGTGTCATTAAAAAGGTCCCCCAATCCCCCAAACAACCTTTTTTAGGAAAATCTAATACTTTGCACCTTGTCATACTCGAAAAAGGTAAAACCAAGAAATATGTCTATAGAGGGCTCATGTTTAACAATTGGAGGTTTTGCCAAAATTTGAAAGAAAATATATTTAGTGACAGCACCAGCAGTTCAAGTTTTGGAATACACCCTCCCACCCCCACCCATATATATATAAAGTCTGAATATTAACGTTTAAACGAGTGCTGACATTAAGTTTTTATCAAATGCAGCAAAGTCTTTCCAATGGTTGCATGACTAATATGCATAATTTTGGTCTTTTTATCAACAGATTCACGCAAACGACATCAATTCATGAAAGTTATCTTTTGTTAGCTCTGAATTCACAAAGTGAAAATTGACTGAAGTTAAGAATGTGTTATTTTGTGTTTTTTATGCAAGGAAACTGAACAGTGATCTCTCTTTCGATAGAATATTAGGTGATAAGGGTAATTACTGTTGATCATCATTTTGAATCGAAAATAGAAAAGGAAATGCATAGAATGTTAAAATAAGGACAGGACAGACAGACAAATTACATTTGCGCATGTGCAATTTTTGTCTAGACAATAGCTTTAAGATAAGAAACATTAAAGAGCATTGTGTTAACCAACAGTTTTATTGACCAAATGATTTTGTTTCTGGTTTTTTGGGAGGTTTTAATGGCACCTTTAATACATTATTTGCTATATCACGCCACGGAAATGGGAACTAAGTGCCTTTGCCAAGAATACATATGTCTAAATGCATGGGTATAAAATCCACCTATATAATTCCTTAATTTTCAACTTGTCCAGTTTACAACTTTTACTGTTTCAGCTTGTTTGTTTTTGCTTAGTATTTGAACATGTTATGTTGTCGGAATTTGATGCACTCTTTTCAATATCATATATTTCAGTTCTGGTCAAAACCTTGGTTTTGTAACTTTTTTTCTGCATTGCTTCAAAAGGCGAAACTATACTGACTGTGTCAGTATTGGCATAAACAGAGATAGAAAAAGATTTCTTTTGTAAAAGGTCATTATGACCGCAAAGAATGTATTGTACTGATTGTGTCAGGATTGACATAAGCAGATATAGAAAAAAAATTCTTATGTAAAAGGTCAATATGACCGCAACAATTTCTTTATATATATATATATATATATATATATATATATATATATATATATATATATATATATATATATATATATATATATATATATATATATATGAGACCGTCATAAGCACAACCTTAGGTTTGTTAGGCGAAGGATTCCCACAAAGTTAAAAGGATGTAAATTCGGGATGCCAACACAAATATTATATAATGACACAAACATTGGAATTCGGCGCGTGGAAAAAAAATTTCCTTCGGTTCGACCTAAAGTAATGTCTACCCCAGGGGACAATAAAAAAACATACACAAAGACGCACACACAAAGAATGACACGAGTGGAACATGAACTGTTTACATTTTGGCACAATGAAGCAAAACCTTCCAGAATAATGAAGTGGTATAAATATACATAGCGGTAGAAACAACTACATGTCTTGATAGGAACCTATTATTAATCAGTAAGACTAACAAGCTAGAATGCAAGCTAGCAGCTTAAAACACTCTACTGCGTGGCGTTACCTTGTTATCAACGTCATTACAAGCAATTCGCACCTTTTTCCACCATTTGTGGCATTACATATATATATATATATATATATATATATATATATATATATATATATATATATATATATATATATGAGCTGTATGATTCACACTGACTGTCTCCAGAATATTTACCTGGGAGCTGCGGTGGTTTAGTGGTCTTTCGTGCCGGATTCACGACCGAAAGGCTGCGGGTTCGAATCCTACTAGCATGGTGTGTCCTTGGGCAAGGCACTTTACGTCTATTGCCGCCTCGGCATTAAATAACTTACTTGTGTTACTGTGCCGTAAAGCACCAAACCAAACCAGAATATTTACCTGTTAATTTTTCAAGGTAATACTGAAAGCTATCTTATCGTACGCTTGCCCAGTATGGAACGTGGCGTAAAGTAAAAAAAAATGTTATAACTTTAATAGACTGTTAGGAACGGAATTCCAACAAATACCGATACAAATATTCTGTTTGTATATCGCTTTAAGACATATTTTCCTTCTTTTAGGAAGTTTATTATCGTTTGTTTGCGTACAGCAAAGAGACATACGTGTCTTCAATAACGAACAACAAATACAGGGGTATCATCAACATAACGTACGCCAGAAATATTGTATATTTTGGCAGAGTCGTACCTGAAAAATCTCTGAAAACATAAACGAAAAAGAAACTATAAACTAAAAAATAAATGAGAAGAACTTAGCATTAGGCGAAACTATGTGACATAAAAGGGAACTCCAGATTGATTCTTACTCATGTTTCCATTGTACATCAAAATATTCGACCTTCCTCTCCTCCAAACGCCACGAAATTGTTGTAAAATACTCATTTTGGTATGGCAGTAGGTGTTAAATGCAACATACATAAACAGCACAATGCTTTTGATCCAAGATACAGGCAGTGGGTGTTAAATGCAACATACATGAACAGCACAATGCTTTTGATCCAAGATACAGGCAGTAGGTGTTAAATGCAACATACATAAACAGCACAATGCTTTTGATCCAAGATACAGGCAGTAGGTGTTAAATGCAATATACATAAACAGCACAATGCTTGTGATCCAAGATACAGGCAGTAGGTGTTAAATGCAACATACATGAACAGCACAATGCTTTTGATCCAAGATACAGGCAGTAGGTGTTAAATGCAACATACATGAACAGCACAATGCTTGTGATCCAAGATACATGCAGTGGGTGTTAAATGCAACATACATAAACAGCACAATGCTTGTGATCCAAGATACATGCAGTGGGTGTTAAATGCAACATACATAATCAACACAATGCTTTTTATCCAAGATACAGGCAGTGGATATTAAATGCAACATACATAAAGAGCACAATGCTAGATACAGGCAAAAAGCCTTATCCTTTAACCGGTCTTTTCAAATTGACATTGAATTACAGTGAACCATTTTTTTCCCCTAGTACATTCATAGATATGTAGTATTATATATTATACCTCTTACGTTTACTTACACAATTAAAACCCGATAGTTGACACCAATTATGGTATAATGTATTAAAAATGTCATCGGTTTAGGAAAAAATGCAATAGTCCTTTTCTGAATACTCAGCTATCTAAAAAAAATGCTACATCTATATCTGAAGCCAGATAAATGCTACACTGATACATGATGCTTGATAAATGCTACACTGATATATGAAACTAAATAAATGTTACGCAGATAAATGATGCTAGTTAAATGTTACACAGATAAATGATGCTAGTTAAATGTTACACTGATGTATGCTGCTAGATAAATGTTACACTGATATATGAACTAGAAAAATGTTACACTGATATATGATGCTAGAAAAATGCTACACTGATATATGGTGCTAGATAAACGTTGCACTGATACATGATGCTATAAAAATGTTACACTGCTATATGATGCTAGATAAATGTTACACTGCTATATGATGCTAGATAAATGCTTCTAGTGTTTAGGACTTGGGAACCTATCTAAAAGATCAGATGTAAGAGGAAAGAGCAGGCAAAATTATCAAAATAAATCGCTAAAGCCCAATCTTGATGCACGTAGCTAGTCAAAGTAATTTACAAGATTAATATTCTTTATAGGGTATTCTTTCATAAGGCGTTAGTGCGAATGAACCAAATATAAATTCACAGCAGTGTCTTATTTTATTAGCGGGTATTTAACTAAGCTGTGTGTATTTGAAATAAAAATCAAAATAAAATGAAAGAAAGGAGGCGGAAAATGAGCTCCAGTACTCTTTTATGAAAGGGTGATGGAAAGGTACATATTTTTGCCTCCCAGTTATGATTAGGAATATCGTTTACCAACAATTATGTCTAATTTATGATAATTAATTAATGTCGTTCTGACGAATAGTTGTTGCCTCCCTCCTTGGGTAAAAGAAAACAATTGAAAGCACCCGTCCTTTTGTCTCCATTTAGTATCTTATGTCCTTTTGTCTCCATTTAGTACCTTATGTCTCCATTTAGTACCTTATGTCTCCATTTAGTACCTTATGTCTCCATTTAGTACCTTGTATTTGGTCTTTACGGCCTTCATAAGTATGTTAATACGAAGGCAGAGAGACATTTCATTTCTGAGTAATTGATCAATGCCCTATATTGCCTGTTGTCATTTTTAGACTTCCTTTTCCCAGAGAAAATATGCAGCAATAACTTCGCAATACTTCACTTACGACCGTTCAACCAAATCTGTTTTATAAGGGACGTATCCAAGCTGAATATGTTTGAATGCATTACATATTTTAATAAAATTATGTTCGCTTTTCTTGGACTAATAACTAATTGTACAACGGTTTATATGTTAGCCCTCCTTTGGTTTTCCTGGTGTGAGGTGAATCATATATTTATGAAAGTCTTCCATTTTGTAAACAAGATGTATCTTAGATTTAGCAAATCTCTCATTTCTAATTTAGAAATACTGGGAATATCGATTTTCATGGAAATCCTTATTTGACTTTTTCTTCAATCTTACAATAAAAAGGTGAGTTAACAAGAGTATTGCCTGATACCATTTACATAAGACCATTTAAAATCAGTTTGAATTATTTAGTGTATTTTAACTGAAGCTTCTCGTGCCAGGTTTTCGTTTTCTAATTCGCAGCCTACCCTATTAATATTACTTTTAAATGTTTTATGAAAATTGATTAATTGTGCTGGTTGAGATTTCAGTTAAAAAGGTATAATTACTATTTTAAATGATCGCACCTAGAGTCAGATTGTTTTCTTTCATATTAATGCGTCCTGAATGGTAAATATTCAGTTACTAATGCTTGTCAGTCTTGGATGGTAAATATTCAGTTACTAATGATTGTCAGTCTTGGATGGTAAATATTCAGTTACTAATGCTTGTCAGTTTTGTATAAATTATTACAAATCGCAAAAAAGGCGCGTTGTTGCGAATATTAGCTCTAAAGAGGAGGAGCTACGTCTTTAAAGAAAAAGGATGGTTGCATTATATATATATATATATATATATATGATGAATGTGTGTGTGTGTGTGTGTGTGAAAAATGTGTTAACGCAATGTAATGCTTTTAACATAGAATAAATCTGCTTTCTACACCCACTTCCTTGGGTCTTTCTTTCTCATTAGCACTAGAGCACATAAAATCTTTAGCGTACTAACGGGGGGGGGGGGGGGGGGGCAGACGGGGCGATTGCCCAGGGCGCCAGAGGTCTTGAGGCGCCAAAACAGCTGATACAAATTTGGCGTTTGGTGTTTGGTATTTTACGGCACAGCAACACAAGTAGGTTATGTAGTGCCAGGGCAATGAGAGCAAAGTGTCTTACCCATGGATAAACGAAACGGCAAGATGATATAACTAGCAAAACAGAAAGATACTTTGTAATAGTTTAATTTTCAAACAGAAAGATACTTTGTAATGGATTCATTTTCAAACAGAAAGATACTTTGTAATGGATTCATAAAGATACTTTATAATGGATTCATTTTCAAAAGACTGCTATTCATTAAAAGCTTTACGGTTTTCCTGAATGCAAAATCCACAACCGCAGTAATGAATACAATAAAATCAAAATGGAACTATGAGTTTCCCTATTGAAATTAGTTTTAATCTGTGTAATTGCTTTCGCTCATTCTTACGAACAATAAAATGAACGAGTCTCTTTCTCTCATAATAAAACAGATCCCACATAATCAGTCAGAAATATAAAGGCAACACTTCATCATATACAACAGTTGATGGATCTCTGTAGGGGACATGGAATTCAGAGTCTAATTGTCTTTGCAGTTGCCAATATTATGGCTTGATGGATTGCGCGTAATGCTGCTGAATATTTTTCTTTTTATTGAAGTGATATTGTTTTTTTTTTTTGTTTTTTTTTTTTTTTGGGGGGGGGGCGGAATCTAGCATAGCATTTGCTTTACACAGGTTTTCGAATGAACGCGACGTCGAGTGGTCCCGTCAGGGCTTCCGTCGTTCTAAGATATGTGCACGTTTTCGCGTTACATTGCTTGGTTAACGCTTTTCAGGGGAACAGTTTTAAATGAAAATATGATGCATTATTATTCAGAGTATTGGGATTTTAAGAGAATGCTTGCATTTACTAACTGTTGGGTTATCATTTAAATGCGTTGCCATGGAGAAAATTGTCTTTGAGCTTAAATCCAGTTAAGGACAGAGCTTAATTTACAAATGGAGCATTGGTCAAATGATTTCAAAATACTGAAGAATATCTTTGTGATGTCATTTGCTTTAACAATGTATGGACGTCCTCCACAGTTTTTTTATTTAAATGATAATTACTTCCTTTGTATTCCAAAATCGATCATGTTTTTGAGTCAATGTGAAATATAAGTTCAGTATTTTATCTTGTGAAATGCTATAGCTCAAATTAGGTAAAGGATGACATTTTACGCTGATTACATAAATTGTACATTTATAAACGGTTTTATCTACGTTTAAGGGTAACTGAAAGGAACAATGATATTTTCTAAATTCCATTGAATCGAATTTTCAAGCCTTCACCAATAAAAGGTCACACCCATGATCATGATGTTATTTTTTTTAAACAATGTAACTGTTAGAGAAAGAAAAAACGATTTCATGGCGATAGGTTTAGAATGCAGCTGTCGATTACACATATATGGTTAAAGCTTAAAATTATCAATAACTATATATATATATATATATATATATATATATGCTCCACCTTTAAATTAAAAGTAGTGTCCAGGTAGTTTGGTCAGATTTGTAGCAATACTGAAGAGGAATTAATCTCAATCTGAATAATAATCAAACTCCAGTCTTCAGTCTGTCGTTGAAATGATGACCTTCAAAATAAAATATCTCTATTGTGAAATTCGACATTTTTTACGAAACCTTTAATCCAACTATTGTACATTATACACACACACACGCACGCACACACACACACACACACACATACACACACACACACACACACACACACACACACATATATATATATATATCTAGTAAAACTGTAATTTGTTGCTATATATAATCGATACCGAAATTCCATAGTTTAGTTCTGTCGGAAATATTGATACTCCTTCCCTTTGGCAACTTTCTTTGTTTACAGATGTATATTGAATCAAAATTTTCGCACTTGTAAGTAAACATGTGGTTAATCAATTACTGCAGACATTTTACCGACTGACATTTCAGCATTTGTTTTCTGCAATCAACATTTTGTTCTTGTGATTCCTAATCTAAAGAGAGCATAGAAAGGTAAGTTTATTTTCCACAAAGAACGAAAAGCACTTAGCTCTTGTGCAAGTACACTAGATAACTGTAGCGTACTAACGGGGGGGGGGGGGGGGGTGGGGGCGGACGGGGCGGTTGCCCTGGGCGCCAGAGGTCTTAGGGCGCCAAAACAGCTGATAAAAATTCGGGCCTCATATTCTGGCATTTTGGGCCATCATCGTCGCCACGGGCGTTTAGTTAATTGATTACAGGAATAAACCATGCAAATATTTATAGAAGTGTCAACCGTCCATCTGATGACATTGCGAAGGCAGTTTACAATGTCAAGGTCGAAAATCAGTTTTCGATATATCTTGATCTGATATTTGATATACATTCTGTGATGATATTTGCAACAAATATCAATAGTGTTTAAACCAACACAGAAATGTAGGTCGATAATCTATTGCAACAAATATCAATAGTGTTTAAACCAACACAGAAATGTAGGTCGATAATCTATTGCAACAAATGCCTACTGTGGTTTTTATTACAGACAGAAGTTCATCTTTAACATTTATAGGAAACAATCAAAATATTTGGTTAAAACTATTTTTCATTGAAACATTGTGCCATGAAATATTCAAATATAGGTAGCCTGACATAGTATTGGTGTTTTCACTTTGATCTTCACAAAACAACGCCAAACCTAAAAATATAAAAATAAAAATATAAACAGCAACGAAGATGACGGAAGTGACATTATCAGAGAAAACGGTAACACTTCCCAAAGTCAGACCAAACATTTTGACTGTGTATAGATGTGGTCAGTGTAGACAGAGGTTAGATTAGTATTGGAACGTCCTTATTGGAGTCAAAATATATGACTGGATTACGGAGTCAAAATATATGACTGGATTACAGAGGAAACTTAGTTACAGAAGGACCGGTTTAGAAAAGTGTTAGTGTGGTAAATTTCCCAAGACAGTACGGTCCCCATCGTCAACTTAAGTCTGATGGCTTGTTTCATCAGACCATATCATTAAAAAACTATACTTTATTTTGACTTCTGATATTGTGGCACATATGCCCTAACATCAGACACAAACATTACATAACATGTACTGTCACATGGAGGTATGATACTAACAGGCTTACTCGTGAGTTACTTTGAAGAAAATCCTATAACTTAACGATGAAAAACCTAAAAGACACTCAGGGAACTCCCGCTAATTTTCAAATGTACCGGTTTCATAGTAATCTATGCTGTAATGTTATCAGTATGAAGAATCAATGCTATTTTTACCGCATAAAAGAACGCACAATACAATTTGAAAAATTAACTACGAATGAAGTTAGCTTGAAACTCATAATTTAATAGAGATATGTTGATCAACATAGAAAGTAGACCAGCGAATAGAATACGCGAATATGTTGTCGTCATCATGATTATTTCTCTAAAGGTTGGAGTTTGCTGGTCAATTGTATCGTCATCATGATTAATTCTCGAAATGCTGGAGTTTGCTGGTCAATGGTAAGCTTTTGTTTCTAAATACATGTAGTTGTAGATATATGTATAGGAAAGTTGCACATATCTATCTCTACGTTTTATAAGATATATCTTCTCCATCAAATCAACTCTTTTATATTAACTATAACAGGTGTGAAAGTTAGAATTAATATCACCATGAACTTTGTCGATATGAAACAAAAAATCATTTAAAATTGAATATGTATTTCTTTTTTTAGCTTAGTGATACAACCAAAAAAGAAGAAATTTCAAGAAGCACAAAGTTTCTGTAAAAACACCACAACTTTTCTGGCATGACTATGCTATCATATGGCCTGACAGAAAACCAAACACTTGCTCTGGCTTCTTGATCGTTTCCAGTAAATAAAATATGACGACGTAAACTTGCCAAAGCTGTTTGCTTCTGCGATAAAAGTGTCTATATTACATGTCATAGTTAGTAAAACGTAAATTAAAGAATTCTGATTAAAACATATATGTTTATGGCTTGCTTTGTTTGGTTCATGGGCTTTCTTTGTTTGGTTTATGGGCTTGCTTTGTTTGGTAACATGGTATGTACGCGTAAAGAATACCATATTTCATCCCATTAACCTGGATAGCATTCATTACTTTAAATTAAACGTCGTTTTGTTCAGATTGTATGGAACTGGAGACAGGAGTACTGTAGTTGTCTCCACGACCCTGTTCGGCTTGTTGCCCTATCCATATCTGACTAAATAAAAGCACGCTATTGCTAACATTTGCATGAAAATGATTAAATTATTTGAAATATTTTCAATTTTTAAACCAACCTTCCGTATTTCCATGCAAATGAACGGCTTTGCTCCTGCTAATCCCGAGCAATGCAATTTTGAACCAAAATACCAGTTGATGATGATAACTGACTTCATCCAAATGCATGCTGATACGTTGAATGAGTCTATTATTGAGAAGGGGTGAACACCATAGAAGCACCCAATTTGCTGAACGGTCGCTGAGGGACGTATCCGAAGCCGGCTAAACACTATGAAATAACCAACTTCTGCAGGCACAAACTGATTCATTCGCCCCAAAATAAAGAAAAACTCTCTCTCCCTCCCTTACTGTCTGTCTCTATATACACACATATATATATATATATATATATATATATATATATATATATATATATATATATATATATATATATATATATATATATATAGTTTGAGCGAAGCTAACGCCAAGACCATCCTAGCAAATCTGGTACCTGTGGTGATAAAATGTGCAAAACCTGTCAACATATTATAGAGACCAGCAAATTCTCTAGCACGACGAGCAAAACAGAGAATGTAGTTTATCTCATCACATGTAAGATATGCGGCCTTCAGTATGTCGGAGGAACTAAAAAGCTACGCAAAAAGGATAAATTTTCACAGATCTGATTGGATTACAAGGAAGCTGGACAGAAATCCAGTCCCAGAAGACTTCTCTTCCCCTGGCCACACTTTCAGTGACGTAACACTGACTGGACTGCTCATAACCCCAACTGGAGTTTAGAAGCCAGGAAAGATATAATTACTAGTTGTTTTTTTTTTTTTGTAGTTCTTCCTGGTATTATTATTGCTATGGTCATTACTCGCCTTACGGAAACAACGAAATATCCAGGATACAATCTGCAGTTACACCAATTTACATTAAATAACAGACGGCGATATGGCTCATCCTTTTGTAGGTCACAACAAACTAATTTACAGCACCAGCAATCGAGTTGAAACCAACTAGATGACACATCAAACATTTTCAAGCTGTAATTAGCGTAGAAATAGTTCTGTAAACTTGTGTAATTTCAAAGCTGTTTTGTGTTTATTATTTGTATTATCGCTAATATGTATTTGCCTTTGAAAAAGACTCAATGAGAATCGAAAGCGCTTGGGCTAGTTAAAAACTCGTTTTGGGCTAGTTAAAAACCAGTTTTGCACTGTTCGTTGCAAGTTTATTGCGTTTATCTTAATCAATCCCTGACAAACACGATCCCTTGCTGGATCCAGTGCACTTGAATGGACTGTTATTCGTCATATGATTTGTACTCTCTCTGTCTCTGTCTGTCTGTCTGTCTGTATGTCTCTCTCTATATATATATATGTATATATATTTATATATATGTATATGTATATATATATATATATATATATATATATATATATATATATATATATATATATTCTCTTACTTAGACAGGAATTACTAACAATCCTTGAATGCGTGAACCCATTATCTGCCAGAGAGAGAGAGAGAGAGAGAGAGAGAGAGAGAGAGAGAGAGAGAGAAGAAATAACACAATGTACATCCTTTCTGTTTCTCGCTTAATATCGTGGGTTTCAGCAATGTCTGGAACGCTTCACTGACGTCGACTGAACACTGTTTCTATAATGCAATTGCCTCCATGCATTACTATCAAATATGGATAGGAGAAATCAAATTGACTAGAAACAAGGGGTTTCACTTATTAAACTCCAGTATAGCTGTTTTTGGCATTTAGTCTTTGACTTTTGTACCTGTTTCCCTCTGTTCCAATTAATTTCAATTTTTTTTTTTTGCAAAACAATGTAAAATATTGTATGAATGTTATTTGTACTTGGAACGCGAAAACCCTCTTATTAGTATAAGTCAGCAAAATAGTATCGCTTCGGACTTGTACTAATTATCGAGAGCGTTGACAATGCCTGGAAGTCTCGCCAAGATCGGCATAAGAATGTTGCTACAATGTAGCTGTCAGTGTTCATTAGTCTCGAACATTGACAGGAGATACAATAACGGCTCGAGGTTAGAACTTGTAAATGTTGTATATGCATTTTGTTTGCCTAAATTCCAGTGTTATGGGCAGTATCCCCAGTTTTTGTGTAAGTGTGCCTGCATTCCAGTGTTATGGGCAGTATCCCCTGTTTTGTGTAAGTGTGCTCGACATTTTTTTTTTAATACGGGAATCAACAAAACTATATACGTGTTTTGTTTTAAGTCAGCGGAAAGAACGAGTTTGATTGGGCGTAGGGGTAGGTCGAGGCTGTCAGACCGAGACGTATTCAGAAGCCGTATAACACGTGTTCTTTCCCCAGACTCGGAACAAAACCCGAATGCGGTTTTGTGTTTATTACATACCCTATCATTTACGCTTTTGAATATTTTTAGCTTTACAGTATGAATGAAATTCAAAACAAATTGGGATTTATTAAATTTAGATTTACTGTGCGGACGTCAGAGAAGACACCTAAGTATTTCCAATCTGGGTGTGTGATACGGAAATATGGATCGAAGAGCTGTAATATTAAATAGGTATGTAATCAATAACAATATTGTATGTAGGTATGTAATAAATAACAATATTGTATGTAATAAATAACAATATTGTATGTAGGTAGAAATAGGTAGACGTAGTTGTATCCCATAAAGTTTTTTCTTGCTGCATGTAAAAAAATATTTTAATCTAAAAAGAAAATCTGTATATATGAAAAGTTAGAAGGTTTTTTTACCCGAATGGATAAAAAAACAAACAAACGAAAAAACAATTAGAATGCATTAAATTTAATTTATTCTTTATAACATTTAGAATTGGATTTATTTTAGTCAAAGCAATTTTTTTGTGCATGATATTAAATCTGTATGTTGTTCCTCTGTTAAGATATATATTCCTGCAGAAAAGCCCATCGATTTTGAATGTTATTTTTGTAACTTGTTGGGTGCGTTAACACTTCTTTAGTAATAATCACATATATATGTCCCAATTCAATCCATATGTCTCTCTAAATGTGCATCCTGTAAAAAATATGCATATTAAAAGGCTTGATTCCTTTGTACATAAATTGATTCTTTACTTTCCGTGCTTGAGGAACTTTGCATAATTAGTAACCCTACACGCGTCTTTGATATCCGATCTTGTAAAGTAAGGTAAATGAAAAAAAAAAATCAAAAAAAATAAATAGATAATGGAAAAGACGTAGCACACAACAACAACAAAAATGTATAGATTGATGTGCATTTTCTTGGGCCTATCTTAGTTGATCATTACGTAGTAAAAATATGGGAAAAAGTACACTGTCGATAATTGTCTATAAAATAATAGTTGAAGGGATATTTAAACATTGATCACATTTGCACAGGTGCAAAATCATAGAATCTTTTTTTAATTTCATGAAGAAAACGGTATGTAGCTGATTGAATTGAACTTTTCAGTATGACACAGTTATTGAGATAGTATTGGTTTTTTTGCAAATGAAAGCCTGTAAGGCCGATTTACGACAGGCCGTAAATTGCTAAAGATTTCCCAAAGTATGGTATACTTTACGTTGACATTTTCTTTTACATGTCAGTTATTGCGATTAGTAAAATTGAATAAGCATTTCTCATGTCATTATTTAAGAAGAGACAGAAATCTCAACAAATTCATTTTACGTCCAATCTATCCCATAATTCATACCTCTACTGTACATCTAGCTAAAATGACATCATATCGATGACGTCATAATGTAATAATCACGCCATTTCGAGCTGCGCAGTGGCGTTGATTTTACAAAAGCAGACAATATTAAGAGGACCTAAATGTTTGGTCAAATTGTACAGTTAGAAGGTAAGCTAAGTGTCAAAAATCATTATTAGTAATGCAGAACTGATCATATTTTACACCCGATGCAGAGACCCCACATACTCAGGGACCCGTTTAAGCAGTTTCTGTGTAGATGATTGTATAGAAGAATAGAAAAGTACGAGTAAAAAATGCATTCCCTCAATATCGAAACAGAACTCAAGACAATCGCAACTAGAATAAGTTAATCTTTTTTTATTTGGACAAAGAGGACATTGATGGACTTAGTCATTCATTATTCTAGGATCCGTACTTCTGGCACCGATTGTTTCGTATGTATTTTTTGCTAAGGCTTCTCGACACCCTGTCGCTACAGATGAGGTAAATTAAACTGCGATGTAATATATCAAAGGCCTAATTTTCTTACTTGCAGTTCTAATCTTTCCTCTCCATTCTTCTTCCACGTTCATAATCCTTGTACGATTGTATTTTCTATTCACTTTTTAGGATCGTGAAATACTGACGTTACGAAGCTGTAAAACATGCGGCAGTAGTCAAATTAAGCTTCTCTCGGTTAGGTTTCCTTGCAAGAATGTAAAAGCATGATATTTTCCTCTCGTTTAAGATATATTCAGGTGTGGTCTTCTCATTTTCCCTTAGGTTTTACTTAATTGTAATTTCTGATGGCAAGTACATATGTTGATCTAAAAGGAGAAACGGTTAGGTCTCTTGTGATCATCATGCTTGAGCAAACGTGTCAGAACATTGCCGAATGATATCTTTAGCAAACCTTTTGACGTCTGCTGTTTCCAAGAAATACATAGGGTCATTACGTTTTCACTGGCATCATACATTACAAAAATTGTAGATACAACCATAATACCATCGTGTGGTTCATCTTTATATTTTGTGTAATCAAGCTTCTTAAAAAAATAATGTTTAAAAGGGATATTAAGATTGATAATGCCACAAATCTGAAATTGACTAAACCTTTTCTAAAATCATTCAACTGATAGTGTTAACCCATCTTAGAAATTGACGATAATAAAGTAGACAAAATAAATACGCATGAACTGGCCTTTTTCTTATTTATTTGGCAGTTCTGGTTTCGTCATTTGTTCAAGAGTTTGAAATATTAGTGTCAGGAATAAATTAAATTCCACTACTATTTTTAGACATGTTAACAATCGGAAAAATATCTTAAACTTTCTTTCCCTAATTAAAACGATGTAGAATTATGATATTAAAATAAAATATTCATTGTGTGAAAAGAATTTGTATACTAAATTCTGTCAATTTAACCGCATAAAACAACATAGATTTTAGTTCGTAAATTGTTTGTATCGTATACAGTTTGAGATATGTGTTTTATCACTTTAAAAGCGACTTACTTTGCACAAAAACAAATGCCACATAGAAGCCAATAAACTGTGCCATAAACACTAATCTTCCTTCAGCACCATTGTTCTACATGTTGTAGCAAATTATTCCCCAATGATTACATAGTACATTAACTTTGATTGCTTTATCGACTCTACGGAAGGAAAAATGTTTCTGCTATGGACATTACTGATTATTAACCTTTGTTTGAAGTGGACTGTTGAAAGGATGCATTTGTAGTTTGTTTATGATGATTATTCTACAAGCCCATAATTACAATAATGCCATTTCTAAATAGTTACCACACGGTTTATACGTATACTTAATGACTGTTAACTATATTTGTTTCCACCAAACCTGAATTGCTTATAGATCCAGTATTACTGAAGGAAAGTCAGTATTCATTGATCTCTTCAAACCAAATTGTTACACGTTGCACAAAAGTAGCTGGTTATTTGCAGTCTACTTTATAAACATTACTTGTCAAAAGAACCAAGAAAAAACCAGTAACTTTTAGAGTTTGTATTGTGTACACTCGATAAATGAAATGTGTTATGTTAAATTGCTATAGTATATGGACATATATACCAGTCATGCTTTTTTTGGTATCAAATCCATCCATCTGACTATTGCAATGTTTTGTTTTAGGCAGTTATTGAAAAGATAAATAAGAATTTGTATTCGAGTGTATCATTTTACAATAATATTTATGGTGGCGTGCCTTAAATAAGAAAAGACTGTTAGAGTGCTTCTAACAATATTATTTTTAATATATTTCCATCGCTTGGACACGGGATCTTAACGAGGTACATACATCATCGATTGAGATATCTTTGACTTTGAAAATTTACTTGCTTAGCAATTGATTAAGTCTCTAATGTATTACTGTTTGGACGCCAAATATAGTATTTACAGATGGTACTTCACAGTTAATCAACGAATGAATACCAAAGCAATCATGCTGTAAAAAACAAAAATATATTGTCCCTTTTGGCAAAGCCTAAAACAAAAATATGAGGTATATTACGGTGTCAGTACAAGTATGTGGTGAAAAGTAATTTATGTTATATCATATAGTTCTTAAAAAACAAAACAGCAGGGAATCGAACATCTAAGCATCTGCCAAGGTTTACGGGTAGATATTATTCCGAGATGTTTGTACTTATGAGTAGACTACTGAGAAATCTGTGTATTTATTTGTACTTGACATTGTATTCAGTTATAATCCTGTCTTCTGTTTGCCGAAATATTTTATACTTGTTTTAGGTACAAAGAATATAACGTGTCTCTTTCTTGTTCTGGACATTTCCAAAGAAATGCACATACCATCGGGTTTCATTAAACTTGTATTGAAAAGCTGGTATCACACTAACTGTAACACAGTAACAGCTTCAGCAAGGAAAATTGTGTTCTAGACGAGCTTCTGTGAGTTAGCAAACTTTCTGCAAAGTAAACACGCTGAAAAAGTACTCTGTCAGGATGCTTTGCTTTTTCTAAATATGATAGCGCCAGACAATGACAAGCGATGCTTTTTTAAGGTTCTTTTTTTGTACGACTTTAGCCTATATTCTAAGGCGATTGACATAATCGTACTAAAATGTCTGATTTAAAAATAAAGAGGTTGTATATTGGAAGACATTTTGCATCATAAATTATAGCTTGTAAAAAGGACACAACAATGGTATGAGTTTCTATGCTTGCTTGTGTATGTTTCAAAATAGACCAATCCTAGTCGACTGAATAAGTAAGTCACATGACGTTCCTTCTGCTCAGTGTCGACTTTTGCTCATCCTTTATCACCCGGGAAAAAAAGAAAACCTAACAGGAGAGTCAAACAATTATCCGTATTACTGTCACTTTGCGTGAGGAACCAGTCACGTTAAGAGTTGTTTGAGCAGTCATTTGAAGAACATGAAACCCAACCGATTTTATGTTCACACTGAAGCAATGACGATTGAATTTGAATTTATTTTCGTAGAAATCCATATCAAGAAAATCAGTACGACCAAGTTAGAAACTTTAACTGAGTACGTGGTCAATAGAAAAATATAAGGAATTAAATACATTTGGTACAACTTGTATGTATTCGAGCTGTGGTTTGATCACATAGACTTCATGAAAGATTCAGCAACTGATAAGTGTTACATTTAATGTGATTATGGGTGAAAAAAACATTGTCTTGCATTTACCTGCTTTTGACGATGACTCATTTTATCTTTCGTTTTGTTTGTGCAATTTTATTACCCCTGTCTGTTGATATAAATAATTCACATGTATTGTAATCCACATTTTGGGGTCAACGTTTAATGCAACGGTTTAGAGGGGAAATAAGAAATCTTTTTTTCTCTTTTGAAATCGGAGCTGTACTCTTGGATTTCTTCTGTATTTGACCTTGTTGAATCTTCTGAAATATATTGGTCAGAACAAAATATACTTTTACTAAAAGAAAGGGTACAAAAGTAATTAACGTTCAAGCTCCAATACCCACAAGTTAGGCTCCAGTCTACATTTATATACTTTTTCAGTGATGCTGGACTATAAATAGCACATGTACACCTACAGAGCGCTATCCGTTTAACACAGAATGTCGAACCGTCACCACCTGAAGATTCGAATTTTTCAAGTAGGCAAACAAGTATACCACTTTGTCCCCAAAAATAAAATAAAAAAAAGAAAAAAAAAGAATTAATACAAATGACGAAGAATATCTTGTTGATCTAAACCACGTTACACTCACGCAACTCATAGCCTTCAGTATGCAATTGTTGCAGTCGTATCATTATTTAAATCCGATAGCTGTATTTGCCCAACCTTAGTTTTGTATTGAACATCATAGAGAAGGGACACTTTCAAAAGATTTGGTAATAATACATGTAACTATAACTACACACTCTCAAATGATGCCCTGCGATTTTTTTCTAATTACTAATCTCAGGTAACTCGCAAATTGTAGGTTAATGAGATCTTCAGTAATCCAGATCATAGGATCCAGAAATCGTAGAGAAAAGAGTGATAGATCGTTGATTTTTGTACGCCTGCATTTTGGCGGAGTGTATTATGCTGTGACCCTGTCAGTCCGTCTGTTCGTTAACGTTTCCTTTTTTACACGATAACTTCAGTTTTCCATCATCTACAGTTAATAAAAAGTTAATGGCTTGCATTTGGGGTTAGGAAGAACCCTATCAACTTCAGTCTCTGTGACTAAGATAATAAACGTGGCTTTCGCACAAAACATTTTATTTCTGCATAACAGGCCTGGGCAAAACTTTGTGATTAGCTTCAAATTGGAGCAAAGAAAAATTCTGTTAATTTCGTAATCAAAAGGTCAAAAGTCAAAGTCACTTTTGCTGCGAGAAGAAAAATTATTTCTGCAGAGTAACATTAGTTCTACATCACGTATCTGGACCAAACATTGTGGATAGCTTGTACTTGGGGAATGGAGGAAACCTGCCGATTGAAGAGTCAAAAGGTCCAAGGTCAAGGTCATTGTGACTCAAAGACGAAAATTGTTTCCGCACAATAACATTAACGTTAGTAAGGAATACTGTCGATATGGGTTCAAAGCTCATGTGATTGAGACTGGAAGAAAACAAGTGGTTTCTGCAAAGATATTTCAGTTCTCGACCATGCACATTCATCAAAGTTTGTGGATTACTTGCACATTGTGTCTGCAAGATGTCTATTGATTTTGGAGTCAAAAGGTGAAAGGTTAAATTTACTTTAACTAAAAGAAGAAAAATGCTGTTTTTGAGTAATAACTTTAGTTCTAGACCACGTACATTGATCAACGATTGTGGAGGGTTTGCGCTTCAGGTGTAGAAGACGTCTGTTGATTATGGCATCAAAAGATCAAAAGTCAAAGCCATTGCAGCTGAAACAAAAAACATGTTTTGCAGAAAAGCTATTGTTCTAGAGTAGGCTCCTTCACCAAATATTGTGGATGGCTTACAATTAGGGTGATATAATAAGGAAATCTACAGATTAGGGGGTCTAGATGCCAGAGGTCATGGTCATATTAAGTCTAATAAGAAAAAGAATGGTTTATGTACAGTAAGTTTAGTTCAAGACTGCATAACGTTATTACCAAAGGTCAAGAAGCCCATTGAGACCCATTGGTCAATATTCGCCAAAGTTAAACATGCCCTACTTGAGCCTACATAGAGGACTATTAAGCACGAGGCGGGCGCATACTGTGCCTTCAGGGTACTCTTGTTTTTTTTTGTTCAGTGATAATACGAGTAACATTAGCTGAAAACTCGCAACCAATGCCGTTTTTTTAGTAGGATCGGAACAAAATGACATGAACTATTCAGTCATTAGTAGGCTTACAGGTTCTTTTGCGGACCTTTTCTCTAGAGTCCTTGAAGTTTAGGAAAAACAAGAATTTGTGGATTTATATTTTTGTTACATGGAACAAATTTTCTATTGACATTTAGGAAATGTCAGTTTGTATGCTAGCAGAACCACCTCCCCCTTCCGAAATACACTCTCAGTTCCCAGAGAAAAATCTCACTGTCAATTAAAGGCTACCTTTTCATTGCGCAGTTAATTAAATGTGTCTTAACTTGGGTTATATGATTTAAAAAAAAGAAACTATAAACAAAATGATAATAAATAGTGTGCTCTGTGAATTCTGGGAATGGTTATTTCTGTTTCCAGAATACATCATTTATAAGGGGTTTGCTATGGACAGGCATATGAAAAATAGGATAAGAATACTCTCAGGCCACCCACCCCCTCTCCCCTTCCCCTCATTAAACACCGTAGTTCAACACCGTCATTTGGTTAGTATCTTGTCTAAGTCTGGGCACGTTTTAGGAAGAGGGGCGTTACCATGTCCGAACAATGGTTACCAAATTCAAGTGGTGCAATATATTAGTTCAATATTAAAAATTAATATTGTCGAGAGATTACTAGAAGAAAGAAACTGATGATATGTGCTAGACTGATTTAATTCCAGATACAATAAATGTAGTTAACTCTCTGACTGTTCCTCAGAAACCTCTAGCAAAATTTAATCATCCTAGTGTCGGGCAAAGAAAATATCAAATACACGCATATAGGACTTTTGCGGCAAATGAAACATCATGCAAAGCCGATGTCTCACATTCCTCCCAAAGAGAATGGAAGCAAAACCCCAAGTCGATGCGTTGAAAAAGGAATTATGTCCAAACAAATTTATATAATTTCTGATAATACTGAACTTGGCATATTGTAAAGAAAAATTTTCCAAACACAAATATATCAACCTTGAAAACTGTCTTTCAACAACTATATGAATCATGTCATTCTTTTCAAACAGCTTTCATTATATTTGCAATTTTGTTCTTTCTCAGAAGAAGAACAAAATGGTTTTGTATTACGAAAAAACAAAACAAGAACAAGTACATACATATAGATAGGAGACCAACTTTTTGATTCCGACAATTCATAATCAACCACATCCTTCTGTAAGGTGAAAATGTGCTATTCATAGAACATCATTGCTATCAAACGTATGCATGTAGATTTTAGTCTATCCTCTGGTTTAGAGTTTGCACGCGCCGTTCCTCATTCTATCAATACCATCTGCTTAATCCTTACCTCTGATAAATTCACTTGTGAAGATAAATTGCAACTATTGATTGAAAGTATAGTTCATTTGTACTACTACTTTACGGTGAGCATAACAGTATAGTTCATTTGTACTACTACTTTACGGAGAACATAACAGTATAGTTCATTTGTAGTACTACTTTACGGAGAACATAACAGTATAGTTCATTTGTAGTACTACTTTACGGAGAACATGACAGTATAGTTCATTTGTACTACTACTTTACGGAGAACATGACAGTATAGTTCATTTGTACTAGTACTTTACGGAGAACATGACAGTATAGTTCATTTGTACTAGTACTTTACGGAGAACATGACAGTATAGTTCATTTGTACTACTTTACGGAGAACATGACAGTATAGTTCATTTGTACTAGTACTTTACGGAGAACATGACAGTATAGTTCATTTGTACCACTACTTTACGGAGAACATGACAGTATAGTTCATTTGTACTAGTACTTTACGGAGAACATGACAGTATAGTTCATTTGTACTAGTACTTTACGGAGAACATGAAAGTATAGTTCATTTGTAGTACTACTTTACGGAGAACATGACAGTATAGTTCATTTGTACTAGTACTTTACGGAGAACATGAAAGTATAGTTCATTTGTAGTACTACTTTACGGTGAGCATAACAGTATAGTTCATTTGTACTACTACTTTACGGAGAACATGAAAGTATAGTTCATTTGTACTACTACTTTACGGAGAACATGACAGTATAGTTCATTTGTACTACTACTTTACGGAGAACATGACAGTATAGTTCATTTGTAATACTACTTTACGGAGAACATGACAGTATAGTTCATTTGTACTACTACTTTACGGAGAACATGACAGTATAGTTCATTTGTACTAGTACTTTACGGAGAACATGACAGTATAGTTCATTTGTACTAGTACTTTACGGAGAACATGACAGTATAGTTCATTTGTACTAGTACTTTACGGAGAACATGAAAGTATAGTTCATTTGTAGTACTACTTTACGGAGAACATGACAGTATAGTTCATTTGTACTAGTACTTTACGGAGAACATGAAAGTATAGTTCATTTGTAGTACTACTTTACGGTGAGCATAACAGTATAGTTCATTTGTACTACTACTTTACGGAGAACATGAAAGTATAGTTCATTTGTACTACTACTTTACGGAGAACATGACAGTATAGTTCATTTGTAGTACTACTTTACGGAGAACATGACAGTATAGTTCATTTGTACTACTACTTTACGGAGAACATGAAAGTATAGTTCATTTGTAGTACTACTTTACGGAGAACATGACAGTATAGTTCATTTGTACTACTACTTTACGGAGAACATGACAGTATAGTTCATTTGTAGTACTACTTTACGGAGAACATGACAGTATAGTTCATTTGTACTACTACTTTACGGAGAACATGACAGTATAGTTCATTTGTAATACTACTTTACGGAGAACATGACAGTATAGTTCATTTGTACTACTACTTTACGGAGAACATGACAGTATAGTTCATTTGTAGTACTACTTTACGGTGAGCATAACAGTATAGTTCATTTGTACTACTACTTTACGGAGAACATGACAGTATAGTTCATTTGTAATACTACTTTACGGAGAGCATGACAGTATAGTTCATTTGTACTACTACTTTACTTCAGAGTAACAAGTAAACGACAAAGTAACGAGTGACATTTATAGACATAGTGGAAGTATCGTTTGATCTGCGTTGTAACAAATTTGTTGTACATCGCGTTTTAATGAAATCCCAGCCATAAAGCAATAAATATACGTTGCCATCTAAGAATAATCATGGATTAGATTAGATCATGTGCTCTTTCATCGCTAGTATTAAAATTGGCAACAAGTATCAAAATAATTTTGGAAAATCGAAAAACATTGTTGAAATGGCATTTTTTTTATTGCGTTGGTGTCAACCTATGATCAGTTTTCTAACTAAACTGTGAGGAATTCATTTTTACGGAAAATACGGGTTAAATGTTGAATGTCTAAAAACATTACGTGTCCCTATTAACATCAGTAGCATTATTCTCTTCATATGCATAAAACAGTGAAATCGATCACTAACTCTCTCTGTAGCTCATGCTTTCGCCACGATTATTTTTGCCAATGCATATAAATATCGCTCTGCAGGTGATTTGGCATCGTTACCGGTACATTTTGATTGACTATTTTGTTAATGATTAAATTAGTGGATCTTGAAAAAAAATGCGATTTTGGAAGATTCCTGGATATTGTGTCTCAGTAAAGGTCGGAATGTCGATTAAATGAACTCCATTTTAGTATATTCATAGTTTATCAAAACCTTTGTGAAATTCAATGCGTTCGCATGTATTACTGTTAAACGGAAAGCAATTTCCTACAATTATCAAAAATGAGAAACGTCTGATTCTGAAACTCATTAGTTTTAAAAGCTCTTGACTGAGTAAGACAAATTTGTATAGAATAAATTAGTGAGATCAGCTTATGTAAATCTAGCCTTGAAAATTGGTGTGAAGTACATTCTAAAAAAGACTAAAATTGACTATCATACAGTGGTTGTATCCTGACATCAATCTACACCTTAAATAAGATTGACAGTTCGTCCATAACAATGTCATATCATCAGCTAGTTGCATGCAAAGTACACGAAATAAACATTTAGAAAAAACGGCATACCTGTAAACGACATTATCACGGAGTATATAAGTTTAGAGGTTGGAATAACATTTTGTTAAAAATGAAGTTAAATGACAACTGAAAACTATGTTCAGAAATTCAATTATTTTAATGAACTGTATAACGTACCAGTATTATATCTGGTATTGTTGCAGTTTGGCTACTTTTATACGTTGATGTTAAAAATAAAACTTTACATTCTTAGAAATTACAGTGTATGGAATTGATTGAGGCTAATTTTTGTTTCTGATGAGAGTATGTTCAGATTCTATCGACTGCTTGTACGACACCTATAACAACACAAAAATAGATCCATGCAAATTCTCACTTTCTATCACTAACTTTTACACAATTAAAACGTCAAAGTCATCTAATAAGTGAACTACCACACTAGTAAAATGTGAAGAATAAACTCCCTTACCCTTTTGGCTGTTTAGGCAGAATGTGAGTTAGCTTACAAGCGAGGAGGTAACTAGAGATTAAGTCGTCTGGGATTGAAACCACAAAAAAAATCCTCTTCAAATGTATTATTCTCTAAAAAAAATAGCTAAATAAAAAAGTAATAAAATGAAATTAAACGGCGACGAAACATTCCTCCATTCCGTTCCGTTCTTAGCATGTATGGTAAAAATAAGACAATAATGACTATAAATAGTATCCAAAGCAATAAGTAAAAAGTAAGTCAATAACGTCTATAAATAATATCCGAAGTAAATGATTCTTCTTTCATGGGTTACCCAGTCTTTAATACTGGCGTATAACATAAATAATAAATAAATGAAAGAATTCTTATTCATTAATCCCTCTCATTCATACTTCTTTGAGAAGTACTCATTAATCCCTCTCATTCATACTTCATTGAGAAGTACTCATTAATCCTTCTCCTTCATACTTCATTGAGAAGTACCCATTAATCCCTCTCATTCATACTTCATTGAGAAGTACTCATTAATCTCTCTCATTCATACTTCATTGAGAAGTACTCATTAATCCCTCTCCTTCATACTTCATTGAGAAGTACTCATTATTTCCTCTGATTCATACTGCAAATAAAAAGTTAAAGCGCTGGGCCGAAATTCATCAGCTGCTATAAACACTATTAACGACTATTCATGTCTTGTGACTGTTCACGCCATATGAAAACACAATGGTCAGTCAAGTTCACAATAAAAAGGGCAAGGCGTATCCTTGTTTCTAAACGCAGCCAATATAACAGAATAATGTGACAAATTCGTGTTGTTATTTGTTCCAATGGAATAGACTGGTATGTTAATCAAATGACTAGACCAACAAGGTGAAGTTATAAAACTAACAAAAACTAGATTGTTTGTTCTACGGGCAGTTTATTAAAGATTTGTACTTCATATCAATTACTATTATGTAATCTAGGTACTACTACTTCATAGCAATTACTATTATGTAATCAAGGTACTACTAACAATTAGAATTCATTGCAATGTATAGTTTCTACTGTGCTCTTATGAAGTCATATGGCCAAAATACTTGGTGTAATTAACACAGAGTTATTATGAACATAAATCCTAAATATGTACCGTAAAGCTGATACCTTCAACATTGTAGTAAGAAAATAGTAAGCTGTATGCAATTGATCAATGAACTGAATTTTAAGCGAAATGTCCTCGAAGAGGTAAGTAATTATAGAGCGTTGACGAGTCACGTGATCTTAAACTGTGAAAAAATGCCCATTCGTTATTTTATGACGACACATTATTTGTGCAACAACGGAAAATAAATAGGAATATTCATAAAAGGGAAAACATCTTGTTATAGATTTTATTGTTTAGGGGCCAGAAATATCCAGTCGTATCTCTGAATATTGATGAGTGCAACTAATTAGCGCCATCGTAGTAAGATAGTATACTGGTTAGTGGCCAGTGTGATGGAATTGGGGCAACGCTAGTACGGTCGTGCGCCGGGTAATAGTAGCCAGTATAATTATTGGCACCAAGTAATCGTGTTGCAGAAATAGTACCTTCTACTTATAAATACGACAGGTTTAGCAATGCTTAGCAGTGTTTATCAGTGTAAATTTGCATAATTGGGCTACACACTCTCTACACGCAGTCTCTACTCTCTCTCTCTCTCGCTCTCTCTCTCTCTCTCTCTCTCTCTCTCTCTCTCTCTGTGGACGGATTGTAAGTAAGATCTGCATTTGCATTTTCATTTGTATTCGATACTAAATTAGAGATATGAGTTTCTTATTATTGATTGTGTGAAGCTACAGTGTACATCATAACCCATTATTTAGTTCAAATAGCCATTTGGTCACTTTACCAATAAACCGTTACAGTACCATATAAATCTGCATTAATTCTACTTTTAAATCAGATATATGGACCAAGTTTAAATGATTTTTGATCAAATTTAAGTGAAATATCTCCTTTGAATTTTTATTTGTATGACTAGTACAAGTTGTTACTTATTATAAGATGTGTTTGAATCCATAATTCACTATTACATCATAGATGACATTCAACTAACCAGGAACCGCTTTTTACATTCGCTTAGGTGATTATATTCACATAGGTGATTTATATTATTTTTATCTCTAAGTGTCCATTCAACTCTGATGATTGATAAGTCCGTCTAAACTGCCATTTTAGGACTAAATATTTATCGCACATAGCACGTTTATATGTATTCCCAATAGTTTTGAAGATAAACTTGAGAAATTCTACCATCACAGCATTTGAGAATTCTGGACATGGCGGACGATAAGACTCGAGTAAGCCAAATGTGTCACCTACTAGAAAAAGGGTTGTAGCCAGTATGCTAAATCATTGTTTAAAAGTTACATATGGTTTATAATTTTGCATCTGTGATTCGCAATTTGAGAAGCTTTGAGAGGAGCGGTAGATATTTTGTCACTCAGAAATATTTTTTAGCTTTCACTTAATCACCCGAATAATACTTAAATTTGAAAACAATAATGGGTCATTGACTGTTTTGAAAGGCAAGCATATTGAACTTCTTTACCTTGACACTCAGCAAGAGAACTCTTCCTGATTGATTGCAACTAGTTTCAGTTCCTAAGAAAGTGTGGTTTCATTAAATTGATGGCGAGAAGCAGAAACGTTTGCACACTTACTGGCGAAATATCCTCTTTTTGAGAGAGAGAGAGAGAGAGAGAGCTCTTCCGTCTTACTTGTCAGAAGGAATTAATTTATGGAGGCTTTTAGCATTGCTTGCGTTTACTGATTTGAAAAGTTTGGTATTCGTTTGTGATGCAAATACTACTTTAATATTTTTCTCCATGGCATTGGTCGTAGACTCAAAATATAATCGCAGACAAATTGAAAAATAATATTGCAAATATCTTCTCATTCGTTGGATAAATTTCTTTGTACTTCTCATTGGCAATAAATAGAACAATTCTTCCTCAATTAATTTTTAAAGCATGTATTACATTTGCTCTCCCTACCGGCATACCCCCACCTCTATTCCGACAATGCTTAAGGTCATTTGTCAACATATTGTTTCTTTGCTCAGAACACATCAATTTGCCGTATTATGAACATTATTCTTCCTGGGAAATAGCAGCGTTCAGCATCAAGTAAAAGAATATTTCCTAGACGATTTTAAAATTATTCGATAGTCTTCCACTATTAAACTCAGCAAAATTAATAAAGTATTCTCCTTTTTTTGCATAGTAGACGCGGTGGATCAATATTTAGCGTGTTCGACTCACAACCATACAGGTACGAATCCGAACCCTGCCCAGACCAGGCTTGGTCAGCCGCTGCTGCAGTAAAATAACGAGCAATAACTTGCTTCGAATCAACGAATGTGTTTGCCTCTTACATTGTTAACAGCTATTTGTTTTGTGGAATGACGTTGCTGACCAGGTACTGAAGGAATATTTATTTATCGCTGCTGGTTTTCTTGTTCGAACGGTTTTGATTTTTTTTAAACATTGACCGATTGTTTTAAGCAGATAATATTCGAATCTAATAGAGAAAAGCTCAAAGGGATCAAAATGCTCGTGACGTAGGATGATGAGACTGAATACACTTTACTCCAATGGCTTCGGCATAATATAACCTTCATGTGTTGATGTACCTTTAAACATAAATCAATCATTCATTCAATCAAATGAAGCAATGAATCAGTATGTCAATCATTTTTCTCTGTTTTTTTATTTTTATATTTGTTATTTATCTTTTTTGTAATAAAAACTCTGAAAATCATGAACCTCGCTGGCCTAACGTAACGATGTATTTAGTATGGCTTTCTATTAGGTTGCGAATCTGGATGCTCATAAATAATAGTTTCATTTGCCTTTAAGGCACATTCACGAGTCTAAGCACAGTTACATGTATCATACAATTTTATTCCCAAAATAACAATAAATTTTATTTTATACTACCAATTGTCATCTGAAAATATACACAGGTTTTTCAGGAAAGTCTTCCATCTATTGAATACCAAAGTACATACAATTTGTTGAACCCTCACGACAATCCCAAACAGTTACATTCAAATGATCCTGCCACGTGCTGAAGTTAGATGTTCAACAATCCGATGCGGGCAACAAATCTTACAGTGCAAATGGAATTTGCCTTATAGGTTTTCCCAGGAATTAATTAATTGACACGACGGGGATACGATCTCCGTTTAATCATTTATGTCAAAGATAAATGTTATTGTCAAGAGATCAGCCGCGACTGATTATCTGCTTGCATGAATACGCATGCAATGATGGAGATTGGATATACTATATTTTACTCAATCTTAGACTTTCCTGTTAATGCTTCATGTATATCAGTTTCTTTTTCTAACACGTTATATTAACCGTACAGTCAAAACAATACGTGATAATTAAGTGTCTAAATGAAGGCATGGTAAGAGACTTTAGCGAATTCATTATGTGCTCGATTTGGGCCAAAAATTTTATATAAATTTTAATTCTCTCTTCATGTCACTTTCATAGAAAACGTTTCAGTTCTTGAAAACAATAACTTGAAATTACGGCAATTTATCAGTTTTCCGGAATTACTGAACTAATATAGCTCAATAGAGCATTTGCACAAGTTTTATTTGAATTTCAGATTGGAACGACACAAAGCTGATGCCGGTGATGATATTCATACATGGGGAATCCTACGAAATCGGAACCGGAAATGCTTATGATGGAAGCGTTCTCGCTAGCTATGGAGGAGTCATTGTGGTCACTGTGAACTACAGACTAGGGGTATTAGGTAGGTCTGATTAATAATTAATGTTCATCACGCTTGTTATTAAATTATTTTTTTTTAATTCAAAGAGACTGGTGGTTTCAGATTTGGAGGCTGATTTTCAGATAAGATGTTAGTATATCCAAAATTCCGCTTGTCTTGTAGTAACCTTTTAAAGCGATATACGTCTGAAATACGATTTTTATATTCTTGGGTTTAACGTGACCCAGAGAGTATATTTGGAGTTAGATTCTTACAGGAGGCGTACCTAGTAACGGTGTCTTTATAAATATAAAGGATGCTGTTTCGTGCAAGATGCACAAACTTCAGATAAATAAACAGAAATTATTTGACATTAATCCTTCACAATTTTTTTATGATATTGAGTGATAGGGCTCTGAGGAAGTTCGTCCACATAAAACTTATTTATTGCTTGGATTGAGTCATTTTTGGTGATCCAAAATCATAAAAGAGTCGCAAATATGATCCATCTTCCTACCCAACATTTATTATATTGTCTTTAGTGCGTAGCCAATTTTAAGTCTATATTTTGTTCTGTGCATGCGTTTTTGTTACTGAAATTGTAACAATCTTGGATTTTTCCTGAAAATTTTCTTCAGTGAAAATATTGACCCAAAATAAGAACAGTCTAGTATTCTAACGCTATTGTAAATCTAATCCTGGTCGAAACGTTACGTTTATTCTGAACCCAGTCTGTCTAATCATAATGTTCAGAATATTCAATGCTGCTTGTCTGTTTAGAACACATGTTCATTGATATTTCATAGATTGAATTTAGCAATTTTCACGACCTACGTGAAGAGGAAAATATCCCTGTAGCATTTAGTTCTCTGGAGAAAATAAAGTTGGTTGGTGAACATAACAAAAAATAATATTGTACAAATGGTTTTTCCCCAGAACTCTTTTAAATACTTTATAGGATTTCTTTAACAAAGTATATATTACTCTTCAGCCTGGCATCTTGTGAGATAACAAACATAAACATGACAATAATAACTGTCATCTTATGAGTATAATGTGCAATAGTCAATATAGTATGCCCTGACTTATTAAAGCAAACACTTCCAGATGTCATTTAATTGGCAACGCTATTGTATAACTGAAACAAGGCTGAACGACCCTTTTGTGGCATACGCTTTAATGAATAATGTTTTCAATGGCATTTTAAAAGCTGTTGAACTGCAAAAAAGTATATATATATATATATATATATATATATATATATATATATATATATGTGACGTGGGGGTGGTGGTGGTTGTGGTTATCGTTATCTAGAGGATGATCGACCTCGGTGTTATTGCCCGGATCGAGTAAAGAATAATATAAATTGTGAAACTTATAGATGGAATGAATAGAGATCTGAGCAGATATATAGAACAGACTAAAACGAGCCCCCGTATATGAAATATAACAATTTAATCAATTACATAAACAACTGTGATAATGCATTACAGTAGGAAGATACACTTCTTTTTGAAATAAATCATTCACCGAATTTTAAACACAAATATACTTATATAAATAGCCGATCTGTTTAAATGATAGAATTAATTCATCATAGAATCGAGTGAACAATCGAAGTCATTGCCTTGTACAACTTCATAACCTGCTTATCTCCTGTTCACTGCAGTTTCACCGTGCTGTTCAATTTGTTCCTTCGCTTTTCTTCTCACTCTCACTATTTCGCCTCTGTCGGCCCTCAAACTTTGTGTGGGTAGGTGGATACGTAGGTATGTAGATACGTAGATACGTGGATACGTCAGTGGATTACGTCAGTGGAGCTATTTCCCCTTTCAAAATAAACAGAGAAGCAACCTAAATCTTCTGTCAGATATCCTACTGGGAATAGATCATTACTCCACTCTTGTTATGTCAGATATCATCCCATCGGAAGTCAAACAGATACCAACGGCTATCTGGTCAAGCCAAACACGGCAGGCCATAAACAAACAAACCTAGTTTCATAAGATTAATGTATTTCCTAACGGCTATTTCACCGCTGACTCACATTAACATCACACGAGACATAATAGTTCCGTTCTCGATTATACAAATGAATGAATGAAATTCATTACATGGCTTAACGTTAATTTCAGCGAATACACACATTCAAGTCTTTAGCGTCCATGACATCATCTAAGATCGGTGAATTCACACGGATTCTCATACTCATATCAACTAAAGTAATGCATGAAATTCTTAGAATACATGACTCCTATAACACTCAAGACAACAAATTCAAACAATCTGTCAAACCTATATATAAGATCATTAAACGAATTCAGATAATGAACTCAAACACAGTTATACTCATATCAAGAAAATTGATCTACGAATTTATACAAATAAATTCATGCAAATATAAGTAAATAAATTCAAGAAAATAATTATATTGGTATCAACGAATTACATGAGATTGACGCAAATACCTTGTGCTTTCAAGCCTTGCTCGCTTCTACCGCCAGAATTGTGTCCGTCAACATTCCAGACATCCAGTCCCTTGGATTATTGTTTTACAAGATAATTTCTTGCAAATTCAATCTCGGAGCCAAAAATATCTTCCTCTTACAGGAGTTTAGACTGACTAAAGTTTGCGATGTGGCATATTAAAACTATGAAATTTCGTGTAGGAAACACGCCCCTTATTTAGCGTAGCCAATCAGGATTAAATATATCTACCGCCTTTTATAAATAGGCGCCAAAATTTGCGGTCATGCTGACCCTCTAGATTTCCAAATAACTGATTCTGGACAATCTCATCTCTGACATTTTCGATACAAAGATTGAGTTAACCTTTTCCCTTCCAGTTTCTTTGACTGTTAAATAAACGAATGCTTAATTAAAAATCGGTTCCTCTCACAACACAGACCGCAGCATAGCGATTCAATACGCACCCTGTCCTCATAAATCTAATTAATTGTTCTCTGTGCACCCTTACAATATATATATATATATATATATATATATATATATATATATATATATATATATATATATATATATATATATATGGCATTTTCTATTTTGGTGTTACGATGCTACCTGTTCTAACGATTTTCAGGTAAAACAGATCTTACTGATTGGAATTTAGCAATTATAATGAAAAACTTTTTCTTCCACTGTATGAAAATATCCGCCTTTTTAGTCAGAATATACTAATAAGAAAGTGTATCGTGCTTATTTTTGCAGGATTCTTAAGCACGGGTGATGCCTCTGCAACGGGAAACTATGCTCTTCTAGACCTCCTGGCAATTTTTTCCTGGATAAAAGACAACATTGGTGCGTTCGGTGGGGACAAAGACAGGGTCACTTTGTTTGGTCACGGTTACGGGGCAGCCCTGGTGAATGTATTCCTCTTCTCCAATATGGCTAAGGACGGTAAGTGTGTCTTTTTGTATTGATTAGTCATCGCTCACTAACATTTCATTTTGCACATTTTTTTCTTTTTTAATATAAAGGATGCACAAATCTTGAAGGCAAACAACGTTTCGAGTCCTGATTGGAGAATATTCTACGATGTTAAACAATAACAACTACAGGATGATACCTGTGGAAATGCAATAAACTGGTGATAAAATAGAAATAAACAAAACTAGTTTCAATGTTGAAAAATTCTAAGGAACACATTAAAAAAATGATTAAGACATTATGTGTGTTTACAACTACTCCAATTTCGAGGAAGTGATGTTTAACAATCAACTTTTAAAGTTATTTTCGTTTGAAATAAGCTGGGTGGAAAATTGAAAAATGCCAGTACATGTTTCCCTAAGCGGTATCTCGTTTTAATCCTTTGGAAAATTCTATTACAAAATTAATAAATTAAAATGACCCACACAGATGCATGACTTTTTACTCGTTGACTTTCTTTATTCTTGCGTTTTACAGTGAATGTAATAATGTTATTAATTTGATTCGTTCTTGAAGTATATTACCTTGCCCCCCCCCCCCCCCCGACCCCACCCCTCCAAGCCGTTACACATTTTGAACCATGATGACGTCAAACTTTGAGTTATCACTATCGAAAAGTCTTTGTACCTTGTAATTTCGTAAGTTTTTAAGTCAGTGTGTGGTATTCAACCATCATTGTTAATAAGTTCTGAAGTCAGTGTGTCGTATTCAACCATCATTCATGTTAAGTTCTGAAGTCAGTGTGTCGTATTCAGCCATCATTGTTATTAAGTTCTGAAGTCAGTGTGTCGTATTCAACCATCATTGCTATTAAGTTCTGAAGTCCGTGTGTCGTATTCAACCATCATTGTCATTAAGTTCTTAAATCAGTGTGTCGTATTCAGCCATCATTGTTATTAAGTTCTCAAGTCAGTGTGCCGTATTCAGCCGTCATTGTTATGAAGTTCTTAAGTCAGTGTGTCGTGTTCAGCCATCATTGTTATTAAGTTCTCAAGTCAGTGTGTCGTATTCAGCTATCATTGCTATTAAGTTCTCAAGTCAGTGTGTGGTATTCAGCCATTATTATTATTAGGTAGCTCAAATGTGTTGATATTTTATTTTTCTCGTCATGTACAGAAACGAACTCACCCTATAAACATACCTTTTTAAAGAAAAAGTATTTGAAATGAATGTCGGCCCATATTCTTAAATTTAAAATAACAGACCATTTAACAATAACTAAATTTATAGATACAGTTGATTTAACAGTGGCATTAACGGTTTTCCCCAGTGCTTTCAATATTTTGCGTGTTACGTATACGTGACCTTTTAACTTGCCATCTGTTTTTCTACTTAGTTCTTTTCGAACTCATTTCAGGGATCATTTTGAAGGTTCGTTTGGGCAACTGTGCAATTGACTTTAGGTTCTTGATTGTAATTGACAATGTGATAATTAAATCAAAGAAAACACATGAAGGTGTGTCGTCGATACCCTTGTTTCTTTGCAGTCTCCAGGTAATATTCTTCCATATTTTGTTTCTGAAACGCAATTGTAGCATCGCTATGACTGCATACTCGCTTAGTTCTTCAGTAACATATCGCCAAAATTAAGTTATGTAATACATGTGCCTTTGTGTCTAACAAAATCTTTTTGATAATATTTATCATATTGTTTATAGGAGAAATAGAATAAAACGCTATTTCGATGATATCATAAATTCCATTAGTTTTCTTTTTTCCAAATAGTTGTCAATTGTTTAGGAAACCAATTTAACACGTTGGTAGAATTTTAAAGTTGGAGAATAATTGCAGGTTCTGGTTCCAAATTTTATTTTGATTTCTTTGTCCCACACTACCAGATAGACCCATAGCGAGTTTAAGATATGCTATTGAGAAAAGAAAGTAAGGAAACGAATGCTTTATTATGTATGGCACGATCTTTTTTTTCAACAACATATTTCCTGCATAGTGTATCTGTAGATAACTTTGTGTGTTATATACTCTAAACATCTCGTCCTTTTTTATTTATTTATGTGTGTGTGTATATAAGTTCTATTGAATATATTTTACTGGAAAATGAAAATAAAAAACGTTTTCGTTTTGCATACTTGTACACTATATTACATCCATTTCTCCTTAAATGTGTTGAGAGTTATGAAGCCGATTTAGCGTCCCTAATTTTTAAATTAATTCAGTTTATCAATATTTTTTCATTTATCATCCGAACTGTTCTAGAAGTTAACAGCTCATAACATTCTTTAAGGAAAACAAAAGGAATCTTGTATATTTTACTCAATTCTTTCTGTAGCTGTTACATCAGTCGAAATGGAACAACAGTTTCAACATGTGTCAAAATATTTATGTTGTATATACACTACTGGTATAATCCTTTTACTATATTAAGATTCAACATGTAATTTTAATTGTATTTATACGTAGAGACATTGCCTGCGTGTATTGACATGTTCCTAGAAGTTTGATTAAACTAAATTGCTTAGGTGCAATTCCCGAATGATTCCAGTAAAGCTCATCACAAGTGTGGGCAAATATCGATTGAATTTCGTTAATGCATCAATTCACTGCAAGACAGTTCCAGATGTTTGCAGCTTTATTATGTTAAAATTGGCACAGGAGAAAAAATCCTAAAGTTTCTTTTTAACTGTGAGTTTATCATTCTATAAATTGTAATCGCTCCTTCTCCATTAGAAAACTAGATGGTGTTGGCAAAACATATCTTCTCGTTCATTTGTTTTGTCCCATCCCCTTGAATCTTTGCCTCTAAAACTTAGTTCCCGGGTGGTAAAGATAAATCCAGGGGCCGATGTAAGCTGCATATCTGAACGTTTATTTTCATGCCCAGAAAGTGTTTAAATGTGTATTGGTTCAGCATCTCATGAGTAACTTCAATTTTAAGTATAAAAAACACCCTTCAGGCCATAACCCAACACCCTGAATGGGTCTAAGTTTCTAAGCCTTCGTACATATCTGCATACTAGCCGTAAGTATATCCTAAGGATGAAAGTCCTTATCTTGAACAGTATATATTTGTGCAACATGACGGACAAATTCACCGACGCATGCGCTCTGGCGTGATAGCACACAATCACATACTCCTGCTTTTTCTTCGACAAGGGTTATTGGTAATAACATGTTGTATGCTTGCTTTATTTCAGAGACATACTTCCAAAGAGTGATACTACAGAGTGGGTCTGCTCTTAGTTCCTGGGCTATGTCAGTAAATCCAACACTGTGTACCAGCAAATTGGCAAGGAATGTCAACTGTAGTGGGCATCTCGACAATTCAGATGAGTTAATTAACTGTTTAAGAAGCAAATCTGTAGAAGATCTTGTTGAGAATGCCCCTTTGGCTCAGAAGTACTATTCTTGTTTTGCCCCTACTTTAAATAGTCAGGGATTTCACAGTCAATCTTTGAGAGAATTAATGAAAGACAAAAGGACAAGATTTGCTAAAACGCCCATCGTATTTGGAATCACTAAAGACGAGGCATATTCCTACCTAAATGAGCAAGAAATAAAGAATGGCATACATAAAGACAGAAAATCGCAAATACTTAGAACATTTGTGCAAAATATTTATCGAAATCACAGGCAGAAAATATTTGATATCTTAGACCATGAATATGCTTCATGGGATCATGCCCAGGACGATGCATCTCGTAGGGATAACGTACTGGACTTGCTTACTGATGCATTATATATGGCCCCTGTGATAGAGATGGCACAAGAGCATTCCAGACATAGTGACACATATCTTTACGTATTTTCACATTCAACTTCCTCCGAGAAATATCCTGAATGGGTCAAAGGGGCTCACGGAGAAGAACTGCCTTACATCTTTGGAGCTCCTTTAGTTGATGGGATTTCTCCTTTTCCACAACAATATACCAGTGCGGAAAAGATTTTGAGCGAAAGTATGATGCGCTTCTGGACGAATTTTGCTAAAACTGGGTAAGTTATTTAAGTCTGACAAGAGTGTTGTACCTGTTTGTCTCTCCTCTTCGCGACGAATACTTTGTAGCGTTTTCAATATGCACCATAACAATTGAACAATTTCATAGGGGAAAAATTTATTAAACACAATCCAGCAGAACAATTTCATAGGGGAAAAATTTATTAAACACAATCCAGCAGAACAATTTCATAGGGGACAAATTTATTAAACACAATCCAGCAGAACAATTTCATAGGGGAAAAATTTATTAAACACAATCCAGCAGAACAATTTCATAGGGGAAAAATTTATTAAACACAATCCAGCAGAACAATTTCAGGAATAACAAATGCAAACGTCGCGATATATAGAGTATTCATGTATCCATTACATGAAGATTTATCACGAACGACAGTGGAAGTGAATGCGATTATAAGGAGTCGGTCTTTATTAAGCAGTAGCCATTTATGGGGAGAATTTTACATTGATATTAGGAAGGAAGTTTCTTCCGATGATCACAATGGTTATATTTACTGCTTTAAAATGTATTATTTCCCGGGCTCAGATAAAGAGATATCTCGCGGACTTGAAATGTTTTAAATTTGCCGTTTATTTTTCTATTTTAGTAAAATGTCATATATATTTAGTGCAAGTAACTTTCATTTATTCTAAACGTTTCAGTGATCCCAACCTTCCTGAGGATGATACTACAAGCAGTACGTTGAGAGGAAGAAACCGTCATGAGGGAGCTACATGGCCAAAGTATGACACGGAAAGTCAAAAATATGTGACGTTTGGTAAGGTTGCGGACATGCTATTTTTTATTTGGTCCTTATGTCTCGTATATACGATTGTTCCGCTTTTTATAATCACTGTTGTGCAAAAGGCATGAAGGATATTGCCATCTCGGCAAGCGAAAGGAAAGGAATTACTCAAACCTAACAATACATATACACAACTGCATACGTGTTTAGTTTCGAGTCGCCGCAATGAACAAGTTTGATATGGCGTAAGGATACGTCGAGGCCGTCAAGACGAGACGTATTCATTAGCCAAGTAAAACTAGTTATTTCCCCCGACTCGTAACAAAACACGAATGCGCTTTTGTATTTATTACATAACCCCCTACCCTTTTACGCTTTGGAAATACTTTTAGCTTTGCTGTATGAATGAAATTCAAAATCAAATTTGTATTAATAAAAGTCAGATTCACTGCATATAAAAATATCAACGCGCGACGTCAAAGAAGACACATAAGTAGTTCCATTCTGGGCGTGTGATACGGAAATATGGACTGAACAGCTGTATCGAACGCCAGATGAAGCATGTATGATTAAATGGGTATGTAATAACATACAAGATAACGGTTCACGAATTATTGATGTTACTATTTGTTGGTAAACTATAACAAGAACAATGCATGTTGACTGTCTTCCTCTTTCTGGATGGTAAAAATACAAAGTGGATGAACATTTCATTCTAACTTTTGGGGGGATTTTAAAAAATCTTACACAAGTCTTATCAGATGTACATTAAACTTAGACTACCTGCAAAGGATATAAAAGATAATCGCATAATGATATTGTCGTATTGTAAATTTAACAAAACCATAAAATAAAAATATCCGCATTACTAAATTTTCGCGAACTTGCGATTTGAAAAATGCTGCGTGTTTAAATTTTGCGAGTCAGCACTTGGTGGCACAAATTATTTCATTTGCTTTCTTTCCACAAGGTCACATTTTTTCTTGACTCCGAAAATAACGAAAACGGAACCACCCGAAAAGGACAAGAAACGCTTTGATCATGTCATCGATGAAACGCTTTGATCATGTCATTGATAAAGCACTTTGTTTGAACGCTTGCATAAGCTGACGCATGTATCAGTCTTTAATAGCTCTGCTATCTGAACACGGGAACACATGTGAACATATCATACAGCTGCATATATCTGAACACGGGAACACATGTGAACATATCATACAGCTGCATATATCTGAACACGGGAACACATGTGAACATATCATACAGCTGCATATATCTGAACACGGGAACACATGTGAACATATCATACAGCTGCATATATCTGAACACGGGAACACATGTGAACATATCATACAGCTGCATATATTATATTATCAGACGACAAAGAAAAGGTCTGCTATGTTGCAAGTATATTTTTTTCTATTTTTAAAACTGTAAATAAGCAATATCAGAAAAATCATATACGATTTGTTTACTTACAAGAAAAAAGTAAAACTACTCAACTTGATTCTGGCAGATGATAAAGCAGTGAAAGAGTAAAATAACATCTTACATGAGACTTCTGGCATACACAGCGATCACTCTGCCAACTGAGCTGACTGATTACGCGGTTAGTATTTGCATTTTGTTATGACCATAAACATTATAAGTATGAAAATCGCGTACAAGATATGTTTAAAATGTAAATGTTTCGTATAGAGTCGAGTATCTCCGCGATTTATAATTAAAATGACAGCGTTTTGTTACGAGAATATTTGGAGCAAAAGTTACGGAGGTAGTCCCTTGTGCTTTTGCGCTAATAGTGTTGTAAAGTCTCAAAAAGCCGCTTTAAAATAAAAAAAATACACAACATGTCTTTCATAATTATTTCTATAAGTTGAAGATAAATCAGTAATTTCATTTTGGGGGCGTTTACAAGAAATTCGGAGTTAATTTGTGTGACATATATTAAAATATTTTGTCTCGTTGAAATTTATTTGGGGATTTGAAACCAGCCTCTTTAGGGACGGAATCGACATAAAACTTACCCTGGGAGACATCGTCCATGCGAGCAAAATGTTTCAGTACCTTTTCCTCCACAGACACTGTACTATTACAAACAAGCAGATAAATTTTAAAAAAAAGCAAAGCAAAGCCAAAAAACGCAAAATGGTTCCAAGTTCAAGACCATGACAGGCGGCGTCAAGCCCACTTCTCAAGTCTTTATTAAGTTCATGCGACTAATAAACATATGCTTAGTCAAGAGTAAATCGGTGTTAGACACATCTTAATACATTAAAGTAAGTTTTTCGTTTGAATAAGGAAATCCTTTAATGTCTAGACGATTGATTGAAATAAACTGACCTCGTCAAAATGATGATTACTACTTCAACCTAAATTCTTATCTTAGCTGCAGGTGAAGGTCCCAGTGTCAGAAGTCATTATCGCGGGAAGGAGCTGGCACTTTGGATGAATCTTCTTCCAAAGATTGATGTGAGTGACAAGGAAGGAAACAGTCCAGGTACGGATGAGCTTGAGCACTCAACTAATATGTCAACATTTGATTCTCCACATCGACTTGTTAACAGCTTCGAAGAGATCTTCCCATCCCCTCCACCCATGCCTCCAACGCCACCACCAAATGACAAACCGGTTGACACGACTGGCGATGAAACTACGATAAAACCCACGAATTGGCATCTACCGGAATATACCTCGAATCCTAAGAGGATTGAAACACCCACACGCAAACCTGTGACTCCAGTCGAGGGGTCTGAAGCTGTGAAGGGCAAAGAAGAAACGATAAGCACGTCTTCCGTTCCTCTCAGCATCACAGTCGCTATAGGATGTTCATTTCTTTTCCTAAATATACTGATACTTGCCGGAGTCTTTTACCAGAGAAAGAGAATTCGAGAAATGAGAGCTAACGATGATAATGCGGGAGGTAGTGGTGAAAACGATGTGACACATAGATATAGGGACGACTCTTCAAAGGATCCAGATTTACAAGAAATGGCTTCTTTAATGCAAATATCGCCTGCGGATAATGATGCCAATACGAAAAAAGAGAAGGCAAACATTCAAACACCTAGTGAAAATCCACCAGTTTATAAAACTATTACAAAAACACCACATCCTCAACACGGAGACTATATGTATAATGCCGTGTCCACTACATCTTCATCACCTATGCACAGAAACTATCCACAAAATAATATATCAATTGAAGGACAATTGGCACAAAATCGGCCATTAGCTTCGACACGGCAAGGAATAAATAGTTCAAGTCGTCCACCGGGGAACGATATTTCACAATATTCCGAGCAAGAACTGTCTTTGTCAAAGTCAAATCAAGCTACATCGAATAATGCTATCACCATCGTATAACGCTCATACATATAATTATTCTTTTCCATATCAATATCATCGATGATGGTCAATAGTAAATGTTTGTTTGAGACAGGAATGTTGCGTTGTATTGCCAATTTCAGCACATTGTTGCCTTGATGAAGATAACATTCTTTCTTTCTTTTTTTTTTTTGTAAATATATGCAAGTGTTGTAAACAGAATTAATAATAAATATAGTCAGGTATTATAATTTTAATTTTTAGAAGCTTTTGTCAAGATTTGTGTCTCACATCCAAAAGGTTGATTTATTTTTCTTACTTTATCGTCGAACATTCAAAGAGAAAGTGTTTCAATGCACAATAACTGTTCATAATATAAATATTTAGACATATATTTACCTTCACAACAAAACCTCACTGGGTTATTTCTATTTCTCATCTTCTGGCTAGGAAGGTTCCAATTTATCATTCACATTATACTGGATACTTTTTAATTGACAGACTTTGCTATCGACTCCCCCCCCCCCAACCTATATGCGTTTGTTGATCCTGTTCACGTTATGAATTTTCTTGTATTTAAAACCTTGAAGGCTATCGAAATACCAAATATAGAATTATTAGTTTGACAGTGTGAATTTTTGTGCATAATATCACAAGTTACGTATACCATCTTTTTCTGTAGCAATTTTTCATATCTTATATCACAGGCAGAGGAGTAAATCTTGAAAGCCGGTTCGCAATATTCATGAGCGTTCATGCAAGAAATATATTTTCACAAAAGTAGTACAGGTTTTCATGAATAAAAATATTTTTTTAATTATGGTGTTACATGTCTCTATGGCTTTTTTACTATGCTTTATATGCTTGCAAATTAAAGAATTGGAAGATTCATTGCGTAACCTGAAGTACTTGAGAATTACGATATAATATTTCAAAGGAATTAAAAGAATCGTATTGATATGTGATCTTTAACAATTTATCAAATTTAACTAAACTCTGAAAACTTGAATTTTCATAAACTTGTTAGCAGCATGTTACAAATATCACTTTGCACCAATTAATATCTTGAGAAAGTGGTTTACTTCCTGTACACACAAAATATATTGACCATTAGCCACTCATGTTTGTGTAGCATCCACTGAAGTACACCCCATTACACGGTGAAATCTTAAGAATTTATAGGTGGAGTCAGGCCCGAGATTCACTGTCCTGTTAGGTAAAATACTTAATTGAGTTACGACCCATGACCTATCCACCTACATTAAATCCTTTAGGTAATTACAGAGGTAATCATCAAACTGAAAAAGTTGAGTTACAGCGGGGGAGAGAAGTGCAGCACGAGACAGGATATTTCACAGGTATAGTTAACTGAACTACACTCCACAACACCCTCCACCAACACAAGTGAAATATGGTCAATACATTTTGTGTGTATTTTATCAAGTGATATCATAGTCAAAATGCAAAATGATATAATAGTAGACACAATTGTCAGTGGGTTAATATTACTCTTTGTTTAAAATTTGTACACTGGTATGGCAGGGTTTCCCGTATTTACCAGGTATATCATGGTTTCCCGTTTCGCCTGTCATAACACCGTTCACAGTCGAGACACTGCATTCCATAAACCCCCTTGCCTTCCCTTTGGCTCCGAATAATTGGTCGTACGAAGCAATCATTATGGATACAGATTTCATTTATTTTTAGCTGAAACATATTTTATGTCATAAATTTGTAGTTGGAAATTAAAAGAGGTACAATATAGAAAGTAAATGATTAGAACGAAAACCAATAACTTATAATGTTCTTCTCCTTCTACGATACAAAAAACTGAAAATATATATGAATATATGGCGGATGATATTAAGTTTTAGTAACAAAATACTAAATTATTTAATAGTCAGAGTGAAGAGTCTCTTGGTTAAAAATTAGCATTTAGCCAAGGAATATAAAGCAGGAGGATGAACAATGAGGGAGTAGGTTATAGACGACAATAAAGAAAAGAAAGAAGTTAAAAGAAGAAATTGTCAATTAAAATGTGTCAAACATTGTGCAGAAAGTTGAGAAAATAGGGAGAAATGAAAGGGGAGGGATACAAATAAATAAATAAAGGAACACAAAAGAGAGATTAAAAGTGAAGAGTGCTTCCTTCTAGAGCGATTCGTTGCTGAGGCGATGGCGAATCATTTGGAAAATATGAGAAATCGCCCTTTGGAAAATTGGAGAAATCGCTCTTAAAATTATACTGTCAGTTATCTGTTTTGTCAAATATAAATGCTAATAATGTTGGTTGTAGTCCTACTATTTCCGTTTTCATGAACACTGTTTATAGTTATTACATCTAAATGTTTTGCTGTCTAAAGGATTATATTTAACTCCGATAAAATTAAGCTTATAAACATTTTTCAAAGATAATCCCTTTTTAAGAAATTGAAGTATTTCAATAGAAATTGAAGAAAAGCAATACCAAATCATCAAAAAGTCGATATATAATATCACTAAGAAAAAATGCAATTGAAATTTTTCATGTTTGGTTTAAATTTGTAGGTTCTATTTTTGTAGGTTGTACATAATAAGAAATGTTCTACAGCCGGAAATGTGCTCCTCGTGGAAACCTCTGGATTAGCAACTCTGTCCATCCCGATCCCGATCCCCACACCACACGTGTTTACTTAAGATAACTTGATCCTGATAGGCGTAAAAATGTTCGTGTAAAAGAACGATTTGCCTGAACACTTTTTATCTTCATAAAATTAACAATGAAGGCTCAACTGCAATTAGCACCGAATAATAAGAAAAAATGAAGGTACTATTTTTTCATGAACACATACATTATCAACCAAAAAAATAAAATAGCCAGGTTCAAATGTCTAATAAAGAAATGCAAGATTTTGGTTTTTTCCTTTTTTTGAAGAGGGAATAAATAATAGTCAACTGTATAACAAGAGACGGTTGACATGGAACAGTTAAATGCTTCATAGTCTGGTTATTTCACATTCTACTTTCTCAGATCTCTCCAATGCAGTAGTTTTCCCAATACTAGGATATTCCAGTACTCGTATTGGGGAATTGAACACAGAACTATGTATGCATAAAAAAATATCTTTTTTTCGTAAATCAATATAAATCTTCGGTATGAGACTTTGTACACACACACACACACACACACACACACACACACACACAATGTCCCCACTATTAGGCTATTAAGCAAGATGTTTGTATTTGAACTTTTTACGATAGCCATCAGCCAAGAAAGAAACAACAGTAGCATAGCTTTTACTTATTATGAACAGAATAAAGATGATTTACTCTAATATAAAAATGTATCATTTGGACGTCATCTAGCACGGATGACCATCCCCGCAATATTTCAGTATATCAGTGTACTAGTTAAAGAACTTTAAAGGTAGTCATTTAGTCCTTACTTTATAGGTAGTCATTTAGTCCTTACTTTAAAGGTAGTCATTTAGTCCTTACACAAGGTAGTCATTTAGTCCTTACACAAGGTAGTCATTTAGTCCTTACACAAGGTAGTCATTTAGTCCTTACACAAGGAGGACCAGAACCCGTAGTCAGGTGGATACATTTAAGTGTTATCTATACTCTACTGCCGGTGTGTTTGAAGCTCGCCAGTTATACATGTTACACCAGATAGCATAGAATAATATTGCTCCTGCTCAATACTTTTACGACTACAAAAAAGAATTCTTTGCTTTCTTCTATACAATCGCACTCTATAGTCTTTTCGAGGCAAACAAGTTACCTGCCCAATGAAGACCATGTAAAGCAACACAACAGCCATTAGTTTTCACTTCGCAATCCTCATTAAATCGAACACCGGCGGTTGCGACGGTACCCTTACTTGTCGATAGACATCAAAGGATGACTGTCGCTTGCCAGTTAGTACCTGTAGTAATGGTAGTGACAACTGAAGAATGATGACTAGGTAGTGGCGATGAGGGCGATAATGCTGTTGTCGTTTATTATAGTTGTAGCTTAGGTAGAAATAGGTGTTCTTTGTTTCTTTCTATTTTGGGGAGAAGATAATATATTTCTGCAGCTGCTATTGTGGTTTGTAAAGATGAAATAATGAAATTATGCGACCCCTTCATTTTTTTTTCTTCCGGTGTTCCAAATAAAACTAAATGGATATTATTTCATTATCACCAAAAATATAGCCTGCCATAACCAGATTATTTATATTTAATTAAATAAGTTATTTTTCCATTATTATTTATACTTCATTAAATAAGTTAGGTTTCCATTATTATTTATACTTCATTAAATAGGTTAGGTTTCCATTATTATTTATACTTAATTAAATAAGTTAGGCTTCCATTATTATTTATACTTCATTAAATAAGTTAGGTTTCCATTATTATTTATACTTAATTAAATAAGTTAGGTTTCCATTATTATTTATACCTAATTAAATAAGTTAGGTTTCTATTGCGATTTTCAAAGCTTCACTTTTACTTCAGTTTTACTAATAGACTTCATCCTATATCGCAATGACAGGTAGAAATAAATCGAAATACTTAAATATCCCTTTGATACCTATAATTAAGAGAAGCGTTTCCAGAATGCACAAAACACTTTCTGTCGCAGAACCATGACGTTTTAATGAATACAGTACCAAACAAGGACATATATGTGTTCATATACTTCATTTAAGCCTACCTTTTCACCAAGCAGTCCTATGTATTCGTGCCTCAAATATAACTAAGGATAATTGCTTGTTGTCTTTTATGATATAAGTAGAATATTTATCACATAAATACTGTGTTATTTACGTTAATATACCCATGACATAAATTTTGTATTATATACTTTGTAAACGGACCCATTAGTTTAACGTCTTGCTACCGGTCAATATCCAGCAGTATTGGCCGTAGTGAAGTAAAACTATTCACCGCTTCCTTATATGGTAAAAACGTGCCCGCATTCGATGAATTACTTCTTGCTAAGGCTAAATAAAAATGGCAACGAAAACGTGGAACGCTGACTACGTCATAAATCTGATGGCCACCAGAGACCGACAATGACTGTAACCGTTTCTACATGACCCCAGTCCTGGAGAATCAGTAGATCTAGCTATCATCCAAAGAAAAATATGTATCATCCACATTCAATAATGAAAATTTTAATACATCCAAAGACATACATTGCAAGGAGAAAAAGTAATAAATAACTATGATTTATCAAAGTCTTGAAAATGGACAGCTAATGATCGCTAGCTGCTGTACGAGAGAGAGAGAGAGAGAGAGAGAGAGAGAGAGAGAGAGAGAGAGAGAGAGAGAGAGAGAGATACAATGAATAGGTCAACAACTTCTCCCTCACGTAAACAGTGTACTTTTTATCCACTCTGAGTAGCATTGCTTTATCCCTTATTCGGAATTTAATGCAACACAAGCGACTCCAAAATGAATCTATATCTTTTTTTGAGGTATTATTCAAGACCGATGGACCACAATACCTGGCATAAATTATGACGCACACTATAATTTCAAATGTACCCGCCACCATGACAGCAATATTGAGACAATCACAACGATAACCTTAGACTGAATTTTTCTGACTCATCTTTTCACAATGATATTTTTAATTTTCATTGATGTATTGCGTCATATATTCCTAATATCAATATTTCGTTGTTGTGTTTACTACATGACATTCCATTCTTTTTAACAAAGCAGTAAAGTAGCGTTTATTACTGCTCGGTGTTCAGTTTTCATTGATTAAATGAACGACATGTAAAATGTTTAATAAAACGTTGAAATAATTTTTGGTTCAATTTTTGTTATTCCTATAACATAACAGAATGATTACGATGTTGGTTTTTAAGTATATAATAAAACAAGGTTATTGACAGAGTATTAAAAAATATTGGGCTCTTGTTCACGTGGCCTAAAATGCCCTCGCATGCTCAGGCATACTGCGCCACATGACCACGAGCCCAATATTTTTAAATACGCAGTTAATAACCTATACTTATCACATAGGTGGTACACTCTACATACAGTGTGTGCAGTTTAATATTTTTGGTATGCCAACATGTTAACATATCACTTTTTGTGAATTTGATTGGTCAAAATAAGCCCATGACATTTTTGCGCAGTATTCTCATTACTGATTGGCTGCGACCGTATTAATTTTTCTTGCCTCGCCTTCTGGAACCATTTTCTTAAATTATTATTACCAATAATATGGCGGCCATCTTTTCAATCAGTTGCCCAAGGCGCATTGGAATAAAAAAAAGGTTACGCATGTTTAAATGTGACTAATTTTTCCCACAGGGGCTCGTAAATGAAATTATGAGTATCAGTCAGTGGATATAGGGCTTGGGGTGTGTGTGTCAAAACCTGTTACTTGCACCCCATCCCCACGTGGTTTAAATGTCAACCTAGAGGATTAAATAAACTCACCTCTCTTTTGAAAAGAATGTCGACAAATGCCTGTCTCCCAAGTTAACGAATAACAACATTCTTTCAAATCAAATAATGCAAATATCCGGTCACAAATACATGAAATCTGAAATTACTATACAGCAACATCTTGAGTCCAGGTTTAGTACAATTTCAGCATCCAGTAATCATCCCTTCTCATGAATATCCAACAAATGGAATGCTACCTTTTTTCTCCCCAATCCAATACTACGTCTTTTGTGAATGTCCACAGTGGAATCGACACACTTTAGGTGGAAACATCGTAAACAGTCTCATCGAAATCCATGTATATGGCGCGTCAACTACTCTATAACCTGATCTGAGTGAACTATGTGCCATCACAGGGGAATTGCAATCGCAAATCCACTGTTGAGAAACGATGTTGTCTGTGTCAAATGTTCTATTGATTTGCAATGACAGTTGCTCTTTGAATTATAATTTGTAAAAAGATCTACTTTTAAGTGCTACTAGTTATCTAATTGCGCATTATTAATTCAACTCGCGTCTGGGACAATTTTTTCACGTGCAATAATTAAAGTGTGCAGAGTCTGAACCAGAATAAACGAAATCATTTCTTCTTCTTTCTCTCTAAACTCTTTCCACTAAAATAAAACTCTGTGATAAACAGAATCTCAAATGGGCAATGATTTAAAATTCAATGTAGGAAACTCGTCGAATAAATTCCAGCTTTTGCTCGACAAAAAATGGAAATTATTCAACGCGTTTCATAAATTTAATATTAAATTGTTACCTATATAAGATCCTTTATATATCTAATACGTGTAATAACACCTCAAGACGTCACAACTTCCGTCTTAAAGTCATACAAAGGAAAGGGCACCAACAGAGTCATCTGAATGTATTTCAAAGTCCTTTTACTACAATATTCTGTGGTTTCGTCAAATAAAATCAGTATTTTTCGTCATGCGATAAATATAATCTTACATTTGTACTCATTTCAAACGACATTTATGAAATTCGTCAAATAATTTCAATCTTTTGCTCGCCAAGGCTAGCAAAAGAGAAATTATTCAACCCGTTTCATATATTTTATTAAAATGAACACTCATGTGGGATCCTCAATATCTTTTGTCTTTTGGACCTTCGATTTACAGAATAGCAACTTAAAATCTCTGAAGCAAAATATGTCTTGTTCTTCTCAGAACAGTTTAATGATTAAGTAGTAAATGTCAGTGTCAAATACATTTTCCAGACAAGGTTATATCGTTTTCTCTAAGATCAACATTTATAGTTTATAAAGAGTAACGTGGGCATATGTATTTCCGCAATCAATACCAGATGGAGCAAGACATCTTTCAATTATATTATATTGAACGTCTAGCCCGTAATTACGGCGGCATAAATTGGAAATAAAACGAAGGAAAAAATTTAAATTGAAATAGTTATCTTCGTTTTACAACTGATATGCATGCCATAAGCCGCCGACTTGCTTCTAGAGCAGATAAATTATAGGAGAATACTTTCTGTAACGACAAAGTAGATACTGACTGTACTCGCACACAAATTGATGTTTGGTCCCGGGGCTAGATCATTGAAAGGATGAAGGATTACTTAACCATACATCCCATTTAAATTCTTGATTACCACACAACAATATTTCAATTGTATACTATATTTAAATGTTGGCTAGGGAAATGGGGACATTTAAATGGTTTGACATTAAACCATTCCCGCGTGGTCTCCGATAAACCCTTATATTCGACTTCATTGATGACCTAGATCAGAAGCCTTGTAATACTCTGAACCCTCCAGGATACACCGGTGTCTGTTGAATGGATAGCTTTTTGAGATCTCGTCATCTTGCTGCAAGACTGAGAAGTTACAAATAAAAAATACGACACCTTTATCTCTTTGTCTGTTTATTTAATACTTGGAAGATCTCGGAGGCAGGAAAGCCGTTAAAAGTAAGATGTTGTCATATATTTCAAACAATTTAAGGATGCTTTGTAACAACTTAACAAAGAAATTACCACACAGGGTTTTTACAAAGGACTTTAGCCACATGGATACATGAGACATTGCACCCAACTACTGACGAATATATTGAGCGGCAATTCAACTCCCCCAAAAGTGGTCTGAAAAAATGCATGTGGAATATTCTACTCAATATCTAAAGCGTCTTGAAGAATGGGAAGACATTTAAATTTATCTCAGTATTGAGTCATCATCTATATCTCAGTATTTAGTCATCATTTATATCTCAGTATTGAGTCATCATTTATATCTCAGTATTTAGTCATCATTTATATCTAAGTATTTAGTCATCAGTTATAGTTAAAATGTACAGTGGGAATATAGCGGCCCAAATTAGGTCAACATTTATCATCTTTTTGCATTTGGTGTTAACACTAAACGCAAGTGGTTAGATTTTAACGTGAAGTTATCTTTATTGTGACTAAAATGAAGCATATTTACACATGAATAAATAAAATCTATCATTTTCTCCCACAATGGCCATAATTGGCCATCACTTACAGTCTTTACAATTTACCATTTTTCAACGGTACTGAAATCATCAAGTCACGAGAATAATTTTAAGTCCGTTGCCAGGAGATATAAGTGATGCTTTAAATGCTTTTAAAACTTGCAATAAAATAAACTGTGATGCTAGTATGTCAACTATCCGGCGTCACTGGTATAAAGGATTGATGTCACGATAGGCTCTCTATGCAGTTTCATTTAACGAGCAAAGTTCTTCCGTGTGTGTGTGTGTGTGTGTGTGTATGTGTGTTTTCAGAAATTGCAAGGTATATTCAAGAAATCGGATTAGATTAGCCAGGAAAAGTCTTTTGGTGTAACACTGAAAAATTAGATTTGAAGATTAATGATGTAGTTATAAACATGTGCTCTGTTTACAATTTCTATGCGATATTTACACAGCGCACTTCTCCACTACACTGCTTACGCTTTTACTAACGAACCACAGGTACCTACGTAATGCAAGCTTGATACTAAAATGGGTAAGAACCACGAAAGTATTATGTTCTAATACATGGCTCTTAGATAAATATATATGTTTGTAACTCAAGAAATTGCAGTTGCACACATAACGCTTTCGTAGTGGTATTCGTATTTACAGTGAAACCTTTCAGTAATCTAGGCATCGCATTATTCCTTTTCAACGAACTATCGCACATCTTTATGAGTTAGAAATAGGAGAAGTTAAGAGACAGCGAATGTCAAAATGTTATGGTTTTCGTCTGGTGAGACATTGTTACGCTCGCCCTCAGATCACCAGTATTTTCAAGACTGTGCAGCATTTTTGATACACTCTAGCCAAAGTAAAGACGCCAGCAGATATTTATATAAGTATGTAATTACTTTGCTCAAGGAAACTGTCAGTAACTTGCCTTTGAAAGAAGAATTCCAACTGTCTCAATTTCCACCAACTTTCGTACTAAATGATCCATTTTGGTCAGACCTCCAGTCTAGAGAGTTACAAACGGGTGCCATGAAATCGGACGATTGCTGATTGGCCAAAAGAATTGAAATATTTCTAGGTCATTACCCCAACTAGACCAATCAACTGTTGTGGGGACATTATTTGCTTTATAAGTAGATTACATCAGCACGCATTGTGTGAAAGTTGGTATGAATCGGATGAGACACTTAAAATACTTATTTCGAATGTAATTTAGAACATATTTCTTGTGACAAGTAATTACATACTTCTAGCATTATCTGCTGGCATCTTCCCTTTAGCATGAAAATGTATCAACAAAGCTTCAGTCTCAAAAATACCGGTTACCATAGGGCAACAGTAATATTGCCTGTCCAAAAAGTATGACATTCTCTGTCTCTTAACTTCTCAGAGGTCTTACTCATAAAGATGTGAAAGCTCGTTGAAATGGAAACTTTGTACACATCAAAATGATGCCTAAATTACTCAAAAGTGTCACTGTAAAATGTAAACACCCTTAAGAAATTGAGGACTAGGTGTGAAACTGCAACATAATATGTTCATAATATGTACCCATTTTAGTATCAAACTTACATTCGGGTAACTGTGTAAAACAAAACGAAATCGTTCGTTTGCGACATGTTCTAGACGGGCAACGAGTAGGCAAAACATGCATAGGTTATTTATAAATAAGGCACGCCAAATGTTAAGCGATGTTTAAATTCGGAGCTTGTTAAGGGTAGAAAATGCACTCAGATTTATTCTCAAGGTGCGAATCTGCATCTACTCGGCCCAGAGACGAGTGCCTAGTAAAGTCTTACTCGGCCCAGCCAATTTGTACCCGGTCAGGACGAGAGGACTAGTGCTTTTCCTGGGCCCTGAATAATTATATCTATATCCATCTCTCTCTCTCTCTCTCTCTCTCTCTCTCTCTCTCTCTCTCTCTCTCTCTCTCTCTCTCTCTCTATATATATATATATATATATATATATATATATATATATATATATAAATATATCTGGAATTAACTAATCAATATTTGCTAAAGGAAGCCAATATCTTTTAATATGTATTATCATGTTACCTTTGAAGTAGATGCATACTGGGTGAAATGTTCACTCTGCACAAAGTCTGAAAGTTAAAAAACAAGGCTGCGTTTGATCAAGACTTCTACCTGAATAAGGTAAAAAGGTATTCATATGAGAGGTCACGCTCGTATGAATTGTCTCCTATATTTAGAATTCTATTTACATGAGATCGGAATCACTGGTCAGTGTGTGGTAAGGAAAATATTGATTTTGACGAGTTAGAAAAAAGAGAAAGAGAAAATCACTTGTAGGTTTTCGATCTCGATACATTTCACAGACTTGTCCATGCACGCTACTCACTCATTTCACAGACTTGTCCATGTACGCTACTCACTGGACCATTCATTATACCACATATAGCGTGGTATGTTCCGTCAATGAGCACAAAAACATTACCATTTGTAAACCGGATGTAACAATTTGGTGCAAATGTAAGTATAAAGCATTGAGCAAAGTTGAATACTTCAATAATTTATCACTAAAATGATGGTGTTTGCTTCTAAAATTCTTTTGAGAAAATATTGTGAATGTACTCCGATGGGTTCTAGAGTAATCATTGCTTTGAAGTTGTGGAAAAACCCTAGACATTTCACCAATTTAACATACTGACTTAACTGATGCTTTACTGGGTTTAAATTTGCGTTGCAATCTCGCTTTCTTTTGCATACATCAAACGATTTTGTCTACTGGACATACAAAACGGGACCTCTGAAATATAAATGCTGGGGGCCGCGGTAGCTCAGCTGGCGGAGAGTCGGACTAGTAATCCAACGGATGCTCCCACCAAGCAAGCCCGGGTCGGTTCCTTGGGTAAATTACTTAGCTCCCATTTCCTAGGCATGATAGAGCCAATAATGTGTTGAAAGTGCCGTTAAAAACAACAAAACTAAACATACAAATACCCATTAAGATTATCCTTGCCCGTATATATCTATATCTATATCTATATAAAGCAACCTTGACTGTTGACTCTGATGAACGAGACCAAAGGATCGAACGAAAATATTTGGATGTTAAAGACTAGTGTATATATATATGTATTTATAACATCAGAGTTCATACTCCAATTTACTGGATCTTTTTTTATGTGACTCATCATAGCGTATGTTAAATTAAATACATCTTTACACACCATCAGTTTCATGTAAACTGATAAAAGTATAGCGATGATTTTCTTACCAACCGAAATCTACAATGAAAAGGCTTCAGATATATTTTTCAAATGAAACGGATACAAAAAACGTGTACAATAACCCACTGAATATCCAAAATCTCCCCATTTAAATCGATTTAATCAGTGAAAATGCACAAGTCCATTTTTCAAACGATAGAATTAACTATTCCTTTTTTTTCAAATAAAACATTATACTGATAGTCATTCGAAATCCAAAGTAGCAATTTAACTTCTGTCATTTCGATGCAACTCTAATGGCGATTTGAAATTCAATGTCCAATTTAGCTCCTGTCATTTCGAATCAAGTCTTCTGGCGACTTCAAATTCAATGTCCAATTTAGCTCCTGTGATTTCCATGCAACTCAAATGGCGACTTCAAATTCAATGTACAAATGCTTCACATCTGCCAACATGCTGTTTCGAAATATCATGACTTTAGCTAGGGAATACATTTCCGGAAAAATATAAATTGTTAACATTCACCTGGTGATCTCGCATTCTCATTTAATATGCTCTTGATGCTACCATGACATGTAATCACTGTAACATTACATCCACTCGCTAAGGTACACATTAGTTTTCATCCCAAAATTGTAAATTCACCATATATAAGATGCAATTTCAAACTAGAAATGATCGCAATTTGAGTCAAATTATCAAACAAATTATGTCATTTTTAATCTTTTTCCGGTGTCATTTAAGAAGTAAATGTACCGTATTACTCGCTTATAAGTCGGGTCGGGTCCAACTGCAAACAACTTAGACCATGATTTGACGTCGCATAATGCGCCGGCAGATCAAGGTCTATTTTGTTTGTTCGACTGATTACTAGCTGGGTCTATCCAGTTTGCAGTTGGACCCGACTTATAAGTAAATGTACGGTATATACTTAATATTGACTTTCGTATTAATTCTAAGATCTGATGAGATTTCTTTCTCTCTAGGTATGATGTTGTGTAAACCAAATGTTTTATTAAATTACCAAGGTTGACTAAATCTTGTTATTTTCAAACACGTGCCTTCACTGAATGCAAGTGTTACGTGTTTTCGGTTTCAATGCAAACTCTTTTAAAACTGGACTCGGTAATTAGGGCGGCGGAATAAACAAATTCGAAGGTATAATAGATTTGCTGCTAATGTCCCCGACTTTTGATAGAAGGTATTGAAATGTTCTTTACTTTTATTTGGTTCTAGAGTCTCGCTTTATCACCTTCTAATAGCTTTACTTAAAGCAGTTTCTGTCAAAGATGTTATTACCCCAACCCTCTTCGGGTTGAAGTGTGTTCGCACTGGAACAGAACGAAACATGGTTGGTCAGATTAGTGCCGAAGAATATTTACATATGTGTAACTTTTATTTATGAAGAATTATATCTTATATGCAAAGATTCTTCCTATCTTTAGAAACTGAAATGTGAATGGTTGTTTAAAATCAATGATCATATAAATCTAAACGTAAAAAAAAAAACAACAAAAAAAAACAACTTTTGTTTGATATGTCTATCTATCTATCTATCTATCTATCTATCTATCTATCTATCTGTCTGTCTGTCTGTCTGTCTGTCGGTCTGTCTGTCTGTCTATCTATCTATCTATATATCTATCTAACTATCCAAACATATTTTGTTCTAAAATCAAATTTTAAATCCGAATTGCCAATGAGCGAGCGTTTGGATATAAAACGCGCTATTCTCATGTTTGACAATTTATTGAAGCTATTTGCTTTAATTTCCTCAAGTTCAGCAGATTTAATGGAATGAAGATAATGACAACAGAAGTAACATTATCCGGATAACAGTCCAACAGAGACTGCTAAAGAAGAGAATCTACAGCAGTTTTGCCGAAATGGAATAGTTCCCTAAGGGCTACTCTCATACGACAACTGCTTAGTTTCCACTCCAATACGTCATAAAACTAGGGATTTCGGGGAACTTTTCATTGATTGGACTGGGTAAGATTGTATCGGAACTTTCTCCGTTTATTAGAACTGATATCAGATGCAACCATAACAGAAATATACGACCACAAGGGGACACAGTCTGAAAGCTTATTCATACTATTAAAAAATGTTAAAAGTTATTCTTTATTATTTACTAATGCGTCGTGTTAAAGAATAATCCATATTGTATTGTTATCAATATGCAATAGTAACTATTTCACTTTATCAATACACTTTTCAAGCGCCCCAAACCCGAGTCATCAGCCCCCTCTCCCTCCCCCGCTCCTTCGCTCCTTAAAACCAATGACTTAAAGCATGAATAAATAAATTAGATCTCGAACTTCTCATGCGCTAAATCGATATCAACATTTTAGTCCAGTAATCGCCTTTTGTGTTATATTGAGCTGTCTTTCAATGATCGATACCGATGGCATTATTCCTAAAATTGTGTTATATTGAACTGTCTTTCAATGATCGACACCAATGGCGTTATTCCTAAACTTGTGTTATATTCAGCTGTCTTTCAATGATCGACACCGATGGCATTATGCCTAAAGTTGTTATATATATATATATGCACATATTTTTTTAAGTATTGCACATTTAAAAGGTTCATTAGGTTAATTGTATCGAAGGATATTTACTACGTTTGAATTCGGGCTCTTAATATTGAATAATAATATTCCTATTAATATTTAGTAATAATATTCCTATTGATATTTATTAATAATATTCCTATTAATATTTAGTAATAATATTCGTATACATATTTAGTGGTAATATTCCTATTACTAGTTATTAATAATATTCCTATTAATAGTTATTAATAATATTCCTATTAATATTTAGTAATAATATTCATACTTAAAACAAACATTTACATAATAAATATATAAAAGCTTGTGAAATAAAGTTTGATAGATCCACCTCGTTGTTTTAAATATGACAGTTGAGTGTTGATTAGATTAGCATAATTGCTACAACAAGTAATGTTTATAACTAACTAAATAAATATATAAGAACTTTCTTTAACCTTCCTTCAGAATAAATTCATTTTGGTAATTGGATTTTGTTTACTGTTTGGTACGCAAGAGTCAATACCGTATTCTCAAATGGAGCAGAAGTAACCTCTATTGCCCAATAGCCTTATCGTTCCATACATCAGAGAGAATTAAAAAAACATACCTCGTTTCAATCGCGTACTAATTCACGAGTGAGTCGACAATACCAGGAGGGTATTGCTGACTTGGATGAAAGAATATAGATACAAGTTAGGTGTCAGTTTTCATTAGTCTCGTCTATTGACATGAGAGATAATATCACCTTGCAGTGCATTGATTATAGTGTATAGTATATATACTTGTATATATATATAATTAATCCAACTGTAAAATGCATAGACCCAGATCTGCCGTCGCATAATGCGCCGACATATCGGGGTCTGCAGTTTTGTTTGGAGTAATCCCTAGAACAAACAGCATAGACCCTGATCTGCTGGCGCATTATGCAATATAAAGTTAATTTTTTTGTAAATACAAATAGTTATAAATATAATAATGAATATCAAATAATAAATCACAAAACTACATATTAACCATTATTGTAAAAGCACTCAAGATGGACGAATCAGTAAGTAGTTCCTTTCTGGTGTTATGAACTAATAGCTTCCAGTTTTCTGCGTCACGTGATGCGAGATTAACCACTCTAAATACTTGTTACAAAGGCTTTGTAAAGTGTTTTCATTATATTGTAAACATTATCATTTATAGAATGACGTTTTTACGGAGGCATTTGTGGGTGTATAACTATATTATCCTGAAAATATGCGTAATTTGAACAATTATCTTAAAGGTTTAATGATATAATAAGTAATAATTTTCTTTGTTAATATATATATCACTCTCTCTCTCTCTTTCTCTCTCTCTCTCTCTCTCTCTCTCTCTCTCTCTCTCTCTCTCTCTCTCTCTTATCCCCTCAAAGTATTCACAGAATATTTGTAAATCAGTCGTATCAGAAAGGTTTAAAACCAGGGTTATAAACCTTTTTAGTATAGATACTGCATTAAAGAAATTATTATGGTGTCCTCTATTCCCTTCTTAAACAGATATTTGTTTTGTCACATCAGTTTTACTGAGGTCTCATAGAACTTTTAAATAGGACTTTCCGCAGAATAATTAATCTATTTTAATGTTTAATTTCTTTTAAAACCACTTCACTGTAAATATCTAACTAATATTAGCGTTGACGTTACAAATATCTTCACAAATTCATTCGCTGGAATTTAAATATAGTTTATCATGAAAAATATGCATGCAGAAGTCCATTGTAAAATAAATCCATTTGTATGTCTAACAGAAAAACAAGATTTTTAATAACTAGTTACTTCATTACATCAGTATGTTTGCATATATGTCTGTTGATAAGTATATATTTCTGATTGTTAAACTTGCTATTGTATTGTTTCTGGCCGGTAAAATAGCTCCAATGAGCTAATGTTTCTTGTATCGACAGTCTCTAAATTTGTCTATGTCTGTGCAAACCGTCTCTAAATTTGACTATGTCTATGCAAACCGTCTCTAAATTTGTATATGTCTAAGTCTATGTATGATCAGTAGCGTACTAACAAGTGTGGGGGAGGGGGGACAGACGGGGCTGTTGCCCCGGGCCTTAGAGGGTCTTGGGGCGCCAAACAGCTGATGCAAATTCGGGCCTCTTATTCTGGTATTTTGGGCCATCATCGTCGCCACGGGCGCCATTTACACTTAGTACGCCACTGTGTATGATGTTCGCTTCTTCAACCGCTGAGTAAAAAGGCACAAGGTATAAAGAGTTGGAGTGTTGATTTTGTGATTGCACAATAAAAAGAGATAAAGATGCGATGAGCAGCAAGGGTGTTTGGAAAGCGCGTTTAATACTGGAATATCTTCAAAGAAATCTTTGATAAAACGAGTACCATCAGTGAATCAAAGACACTGGTACAGTGCATTTGTATTAACCACTCCACACCTCAAGCTGATTTCCTGCATTTATTGTCCCTAGAAAAAACCTTCATAATACGTATATAAAAGTAAACAAGAATAAAACGATAGTAGTGTAAACCTCTGTGCTTTACAAACAGTATCTCTCCTGATAAATGAAGTTAATGTTATAAATTGCGTTGCAGGGAAATGAAAATTTTAAACGAAAAAAATGTTTTTGCTAAGAAAGATCATAACAGCATACCTACCTGTAGAGCTCTTTGGCGAGGAAGAGAGAACGTTTGGGCCTTAGAAAATATAATTAAAACTGACCATTCTAAAAATTATTCCATGTATCATGTGCCGCGGTTGACATAATGAGAATCATTGATAGATCAGGGCAGCATATACAATGGGAGAGGTGACCTTCGAGTACGGTTACTGGTCGTCTGTTTTATAGCTCAAACAATACAAAATAGAACTATGGTGTATCATGGCCAGCATAAAATGACCATGAAATAAGATACATTTTAGAATAATTTATAGCTTCTTTGTTTAGCTTAACTGGATAGAGGTTACGTACGTTATACACTATTCAATGGACACCGTTTTCTGTCTCTAATTGTATCAACTGAGTTTTTGTTGAGGACGTTCTCTTCTCTTGGTGAAAGATAGGAGCTTTGAATGCATTTTGTATGTGCACTCCTTATATTTTTAATTCCTTATTTCTCTTCTACATAGGTTAACTGTACCTTTTCGAGACATAGAAAGATTCGACACATGTCCAACTTACCTTCTAGTACAAATCCAAACTCTCTCCATCGAGATGACTGCTCAAAAATAAATGTTAGTATCATCAAAACTTGAAATTCAGATGTTTCTTATTCACTTTCAATAAAAACGTAAAAAACAACCGATTTATTCCCTAGCACGTCAAAAAAGGTTTTGAATTAACAATGTATTACTTGGTCAAAATCTTTGATCCGCGTTCCTATGTCTCAGCTTAAGCGCACAAAGAGGTGACTGCACATCTAAAATATTACTGCTGAGAGTTTGTTGTCACATTAAGAACAATCATCTCATATGAATAAAGCATCAGTGTCCTTTGAAAGAAAGGGTGACTTTAATGTAGAGTCAAACAAGCTTGTTCTCACCAGTATATTGACTATCCTTTATGTCGTTGACTCTGTCGCATACATTATATTCTGTTCCACAAGGAAAATGCATGAAACAGTGATCATTTAGCAGCAATGATATATATATATATATATATATATATATATATATATATATATATATATATATATATATATATATATATATACTTTGACAGAGATTGACATTTGCTATGATAATAGTTGCTGATGTGATACAGCCGATATTTCCCAATGTGTATCAGTAATCAAAATAATTGATAATGTGATACAGCCCATATTCCCAAAGTGTATATCAATAATCACAATAACTGATAATGTGATACAGCCCGTATTTTCCAACGTATATCGCTAATCACAATAATTATTTCCATGCTTCAACGATGCTGAAGGAATATTGTCGTAGCCCCCGTGTTTCGGTCTGCCCGTCTGTCCATCCACAACAAAGCTCCTTCCACGCCGCATGGAGGATATTAATGAAACTTTGTAAAACAGATGCACGGTTGGTGTAGATGCGCAATAATGTTTTACATTCTGTCCTCTGATCTTTTTTGGTTTTGAAAATGTCTTGAAACAAGTGTTAAAAAGTTTATTTTTGGGCAAATGAGTTTGTGATCGCTTCTTCTCCCACACTGCTTGGAAGACTTTAATGAAACTTTGTAATCTAGTTAGGTACCTGTGTATATGCACAAGAAACTTTACTTTTTTTCTCGATGAATGTTTGGGACATGTTTAAAAATATTTTTAAAAAAGTTGGGGGGGGGGGATGCAGGAAACATTCTGATCTTCCAAGGCTCGAGAGGTCTTTTGAGAAGAGGATTTATGCTGTTTGCCATATAAGAAAAACATGTTCAGAAGAACACGCCTTAAGTATAGCGGGGATATGCATATGTGTGACTGCAGTTTTATTTAAAAAGCTTTGGTTATGCTGGTAAAATGGTTTTACATCGTTTAAACGGAATCTCTATGATGATATTAGAAAACTGGTTCATCCCTGATTCTGAATTTTCACGCGAGGCCTTAGTTTCAGGATCAAGATGTTTATGTCCATTAACAAAGCAATTGTTTAACTTTACATTCCTCGAGTATATTTTTGAACTCAGTTTACACATCAACTGCTTGGAACATCTGACCTTTTAAAGTTTTGGGGTTAATATTACCCAGGCGAAAAGATCATTGTCAACTGTGACAATTTAGTTTCAGCAACTGATTTAAATTATGGAACAACAAGAGACGAATTTATTCAAAACTGTTTGCTTGAGATATGCTTGTATTCAGATCGATGTGAATTCGATATCAGGGTATGCCTCCCACAAATAGTCGTCAAGCTGATAACATTGTCGTGGGGAGAATATGCCCGTGTTAGGTTATAAATTTGAAAGGATTTATGGCGCTAAAGTTCAAGAAATCTAATATCAAGCATATATATATATATATATATATATATATATACACTTTGCTAAAGTTCAAGAAATCTAATATCAATATTTATAGGTTCGTGTGCTACTCCTAGTTGAATATTTATTCCCACGTCATAATTGTTAGAAGAATATGGGAAAAAGTTGATTGTCACTAATTGTCCATAAAAAATATTAGCTGAATGAGAATTTACAAATTCAAAATATTTGAACAGATTGCATATCACAGACTCCTCCTATCTGGTTCAATAGGTAAGTATGTTAATGAAATTAATTGGACCGAGGAGTCATTCAGAGCAACGTGATACAAATTATTGAACATAGTTTACTATGGTCAATCTTTGACCTCTTATAGCTGTATGGTTATTCATGTCTGATGATAAGTTCAAATCTGCAGTCAATAACCTCTTCTCAGTTGTCTGGCAAGATAACACGCACAATAAGGTACTTTTTGCGATGTCATTCCCAGGCCTGTTGATATTTACGTAACTGATATTAAAAGGAAACTGATTAATAATTCTGTAAGGAAGCTTTGTAAATTATTTGCATGGAGTTTGTAAATACTAATAGGCTATTTGTATGCAAAAAGGGGAGCGAGCAAATCTTACGTCATATGCATATGTATTCCACTAGAGATGGTGGCTTGCTTCTGAATGCAAAAGAGACAAAGGAACTAATAATATTGTCATTCAAGTTGCTAAATACCTTCAATAATTTTGGTTCATTATGGTTTCACTATACATGTTTATATTTATTTGTGGGTCTCCAGTGCATTAATTACGTGAAAAAAGATTCTTTGAGGTTTTTTATTATTAATTCGGTTTTGTATTTCAGAAGATTGCAACATTCAGATAACTGGTTGCATCCTCAGTATTTGAAACTTACTACAAATGTAACTGACATTTCTGGAGGTCTAAATGGTGCAGAATTGCATTGTGCATTTCTGTACACACACAAAAAATACATCTGCATTTCATTTTTTGATTGTTGTATATTTGTGCATACTGCATTTTAAATAAACAAGTATAATTAATAGTCTTTCGTACTTATTTTTTAAATTACGTAAGTTGAATTTGAGAACATATTCCATGACGTTATACATTTGAATGGGCATATGCATTTCACAAAGAAAACTTACCCAAGTATGCTGTCCATTATGCAACCATGTCATTTTACGTCCAATGTCTCTCAGAGTTCATAGCTCTTTCAGCATTTAACAATATGTGTAAAGTAACTCCTGCATCTACAGAGTATCGGGCTGTCGTCGTTGAAAAAGCTAAAAAAACCTTTTTACATTATCATTATGGATACTATTCTTAGAATCCTTGTGGTTTGGTTGGTTTAATGACACGGTGAATTATTTTGTATACTGAATCTATTCTATAAGCAGTTATTTGTTATATATATATATATATATATATATATATATATATATATATATATATATATATATATATATATATATTGAAGCTGATCAATGCAATTTATGTTGTTGTTTTTCGCAGTATTAGGTAATTAGCGAATTTTGGCATACCAAATTATTACAAAGTGATATATACGGACAACATTTGTGGTTTTTAGTTGACAGCGTAAACACAGATTTAAACAGTGGTTTTTTTAAACACACATTCCATTATTTTATTGTGCTGTAAAGTATCAAAATATTTGTGTGTTCTCCGAAATCCTTTATTACAGGTTACTATTTTTGAACGATAATAAACATAAACAGTTCTAAATGTCAACTACTAAAAAGGCGTTTAGATAGTTATTTGCTTTCCTATTCTACATGGTGAAAGATTTCCACAGTAATTAATGAGAAACCAAGTATTTGTACTTTGGTATAAATCAACCAGTCACTCCAGCCTCTTATCTTATTTATTATCATGATCTACCAAAACCACATTGTCATCTTTGAATAACCACTTTACATCATAAGGCTTCTTGAATAGAAAAGTTGGACATATTACAACTATGTAGTGTTGAATAGAAAAGTTGAACCAATGACAACAATGTAGTCAGAAAATGTTTTGAATTGTCTCTTTCAGATGTAGTTTAAACACAGTCTTTCCAGAATTAGAAACTCCACATATTTTCATGTTATTGGGTTCTTTCAAGTACATTTTTTGATGCCTAAAACATAGTTGATTTTAGGCGATTATATTGAATCTTTATCTTAGCGTCAGACACAAAATGAATATAATTTTGTGAGCATCTATATTTTCTTTTCTGTTGATTTGAAAGCCAATGCATTGTTGAACGTGGGCTAATTTAAGACCACTACTTTGAAATATATTATCATAAGTACTTCTTAAATCAAGACAGGTAGAATGGTTATCTGTGTAAAAAGTGCTAACACATATGTTACTAAGTTCAGTGTGCTTTTATAGTTCATCAAAAGAAATACTTTGTGGCTCCATCAAATTATTATATAAATTAAAGCCCCTATGATGACATGCTTGGCAGACATTCTATTGTCACTGAGAATATTAACATATTGCCCAGTTTTCAAACTTTTCCGTATAAATTTCTCCACTGCTTTGCACAATATCAGCATATCACTAATTTTCTCCGTCGTAACGTAGTCGTCATGTAGTCTCATAAACAAAGCAATAATATTTCTATATTTGCCATTTACCGATTGTGCAGTTGATTTCGAAGTAATCGTATCGTCATGGAAGCATCTATTTTCATTGAGTTTTCGCTATTTTAATCAACGAGTTGGTGGTGACTCTGATAATTCAATCGAAAAAAAATGATGATTATATTTAAGATACTGAAATTACAATCAGTGATGCTGTAAATCAATGTGAATGATTTCAGAGATGTGACACCAACTGGAGACCATAGAGTTCCACTAGAAATTATAGATTTATATTAGGAGGAAATATAAAAGGACTTGCCATATATGAATGACAGTAAAACTTTCAGAAAAAAAACCTTAGAATACAAAACATAGCGCTTGGTTACGTAAAATCAGATGGTTAACAATTCAAATTGCGAAATAAAGCGGCACCCAAAACAATGCTAGCACACACACACAGACACACACACACACACACACATATATATATATATATATATATATATATATATATATATATATATATATATATATATAAATTAGGGAGGACTGGTAGGAACCTATTTGTTATCTTAGGATGGACAAAACAAGGCAACAAATGCGTGCATCCTAATGAGAAGACAGAACCAACATAATACACACAAATAAACCGTTTTACCAACATTAAGAGAAGCTGAGAATATAATTTGCGAATATCACGGAAGAATTCAAAGCGAGGAATTAATATTCACTACACAAGACGAAATAAAATTAAGTGGTTACATAAACGCTGTCGATGTTATCAATTAGAGAAAAGAAAATATTAGGGCTGTTGTGTAAAGAATGAAAACAGATTGAAAGTTAAAACGAGATCCCAACGGAAAAGCAATTTTGCAATAACATCTGCAAAGTGTTCTATGTAAAAGAGCGGAATTTGTTGGACAAGTAACAAAGCTGAAGACATATTTGAGAAAACACTGAAGATAAAAAATCCAAAAGTTATGGAGAAAATACCATGTGGAGAAATATTGAGATGATTCTTTGGAGAAAAGGGTACGATAATTACTTCTATTAGGTCTCTATCAATCATTTATCTGGATATAGCAAATTTTGTAAATGTTTAGAAGTGGGTGGATGGGGTGGCGGTAGTGCCCCAATCAGAGGGAAGACGATTCGTTCCTTAACAACAAGAAAAGTATTTAAATACAAATGGGAAATTATTTGTTTAAGTTAGCGAGTCGTACACCAAAAATGCAAGTTACATTAACCAGCCAGATTACAGAGCATTTAATTGTCCAAAAGCAATTGTTTATCGAAGTCATGATTTTCCATACTATTATTTCTGTCTGCAAACTCTGCTTACCACATATTGAGGTGTATACCTGGATTTCATTAATGTCAGATATTCGCTTGCAAATGAGCTGTTAGGAAGAGGGATATCATTCTTTGAGCCCACCACTTCCTTATCTCAAGAAGGCAAATACAAATCGATTCTGGTTTCATCTGAGTGAAACACTTCCACATTCTAGTCTTTAACGTTCAGTTAATCCTTTCTGCTACAGATGCCTTTTGTCTGCGTAAGCTGAAAAGTACTCAGTGTTTTCCTTTTCCAGAGCATCCTCAATTTTCTGTTGTAAAACTAGTTTTTATTGTAAAATAATTTTTTTTACAAATATGCGTTTGAAGATTTATCTAACGCATATGATACCCCATCTTCATTTTATTTGCTTTCACTTTATGATCCCAAGAGTATTTCAAGAAAATATATATCACTATCATAATGCATTTGTATCCATTGTTGTATTGTTCATGTCCGTGCATGTCAATTTTGTATGTCTCACACTGCTAATTCACGTGACTAACGTAGAACCTTTTGAAGAAAGTTTTTTTCTAGCATGTGTTTGGTAATGTGTGGGTAATTTGGTCAGGTAACGATTCTTGCCGTTCAGTGTATGTTATTTTCTTTTTGTCCCGTTTAATTTAGTTTCACTACAGATATTTGTTTAGGCAACTGGACTTTCAGGATCGTAGGAAAGCTACTTTAAGTAATGTTCATTTTCGGTCATTTAAAACAGTATAAACTATCGAGAGATTAACGTGAGCTTGATAAATTGTCTTTAGGTTATTATCGTCAGTGCGCCCGTCTAAAACGTATCAATGATTTCAGGGAAATTTGATCTGTCGAATTCTTGTAGTTTGACCTTGTACAGTGGACGATATTTTCAAGTTGATTTGATCTACTGAGTGCAATGTTATGTTTTATTTTTTACATACATAGGTCATTTTGTTTCCCAGTGTATCTCCATTCATCTTCTTGGTTAACTATATGGTTTGACATCGTTGTTATGTATGATTTTTGGTTTCAACATTTCCAAAAATAATCGTCAACCTCGAATCGGTACGCCAAAATATTGGCGATACACCTAAATATTCCATAGCCCAGACCATTGATACGAATGTTTGAAATTAATCAGACAAATCATTACAACTGCTCAGCTCTGTATTAATTAAAGGCACATTCATTTATAAAAGTAGTTAGTTCCTCTGTAATTGTGGTTAGTAAAATTAATGTAGAGACTTAAATTATGTAGCATATAACAAAAACTATTGCATAGAGACGACAGCAATTTAACCATTATATTTTTAATCTAAAACTTAACAACATCAAAAAAAAAAAAAAACAACAAAAAACAAACAAAAAAATTGGGATATTTTGAACAAACTTCTAATATGGATCCATCGATTTTGCAAATCTAGTAAAATATTATACTTGTTAGATATTATTAAAGCCTCAGTATGTTTTCTTATTTTCTTTTCAGTAATAATGTTAGACACGTGTGTTTACCGAGTAACCAATGAGCATCCTCTGGATTGGAACAAGACTGCATAATTGATAAACTAATGTCGTGTTCTGATGTCAAATGTAATGTCTGCAAAAGTACTTTGAAATAATGCAGCTAATTGGGACCAATGAATGATCATCTCCAATACTCTATCTCTTTTTGAGGAGAGGCAAGCAAATTAAATTTGAGTGTGTTATAAAGGAAAGTGCATACTTAGTCAATAAAAAGACACATGTGTCTAAAATATATCATTTACAGTTGATTCATTTTTTTCATCATATGAAAGATGGGTATCATTAAACTAACATACATATACTGCAGAAAAGGCACTGACAGTTTTAGTGTCATGCACAAACAATTTTATTATTACATCTTTAACCTCATAGTCCCGTGCAGAAATCTTTAACTTGTTTTTTTTATAATTCTCAAATCAGTACACAAAGTTTTGCTCAAAAAATTTAGTAAGCTGTGTTTGTAAAGTAACTAAGGAAAAAATAAAAGGGAAACGTGTACGGTATTTGGTTTGCTTTTTATAGTAAGATAAAAGTAGTATTATATCTTGTGTCAAGTATATATTGAAGATGTGTCCAAAGTCAAAACGTTTGCTCCTCTGGGATAAATTCTGTTAAGAAACAAAGTAAAATTCAATTTACTTATCGCAAGAATTTTCTGGTTGGAGCCTGTTTTCCAGGAAACCTTCTGATTGGAATGAAACTCAATTTTGTCGTCACGTTGATCAAGATAGATAAACAAGTTGACGCTTTTGGTTTCTGTCATATTTCTGTATAATGATCGAGAATGTAGGCAGAGTTTTCGACACGACTTCATTTTCGTGGAATGTCATCGATGCAACGGCACGGACTTTTGATGAAGCCCACCATACATATTGGATTTCCTGGCAATATATTGGTCATTAGTTTATGATCTCGTTTGCTCTTATATTTATTTTTGTTTTAAGGATACGCAACTTTTAATGCAACATTTACATTATAGAAACCTCTTTTCAAAAAGGTATGAAGACTGGAACTATCTGCATTGCAATAACTCTTGATATATCGATTGAATGTGTAAATCGTCGTGAGTATTGTGAGTAAATGAGTTCTTGCTCCTTGTAATCCTTATGTGTTATGTCTTATTTAGAGCTTAATGTCTGGGGTTACTCCTGCAGTGAATAAATAATTGTCTCTCACTGTCCTTTTTTTCATTACCCTGTATTGTATCTATCCCGATTCCCTATTGGTTTCAAGTAAACATTGATCAAACATCAAGGTCGGTGATAGGAAACATTTCTTAACAGTAATGCATATTCATTTATGATAACGATTGAAGCAAAATTCTAAAACCGAAAAATAGAGCCAATTTTCCTTCTGAAATGAAAGTAAGAAGATTAATATTTTTTGACATATTGTTTCTGTATTATTTTCGAACTTTCGAAGACTTATGTGCTGAATTCCAAGAAAGGACTTAATTAAACACGTGTTCTTAACTTTTAAATCTTCATTATTCTATATGTCACCATCCTAAGACAAAAATGGGGGAAAACTAATGAAAATAATATAATGTCGGAAAAAGAGTTTTGTGTTGAAATTTTGTTTTCAGCACTTTCTCTAATTTGTGGTGTTTTAAGAGAACGAAATATGTATTGGCATGTTGGATCCCCCACCATGGATTCTCAGAACTATGCATATACAGTTTACCCAGAAACAACACGGTTCTATTTGCTAGTTCTTTTAAACACTTTTTACTCTTGACACTCTCTGGCCTTTTAACTGTGAAGATTATCGCGGAATAAGGCTATCTGGCTATATGACACACAAGTAACGACGTATGTTCTTCGAAACGATTATGTGAGTAAATTTGGATTAAAAAGGCTTCTCAAGGAAATATTGGAAGGTTCCGATAATTGGATTTTATTTTTTCTCCGAATAGATTTAAATGCCTGTAAAATCGTATCCAGTTAAAATCTTTGTGAAAGTCAATATGTCTTTCTATATCATAGATGAGAGAAGAAACACTTTCTTCAAATATACTTCATGTATGCAGATCTCTGATGCTCTTCTCCACCGAGAAGAGTACCTCTTGAAATATTAAGTCAAATCAGTAGGAAATATATAAAGCAGCGGGATCAGCATGTGCTCATTAAGTTATAAACTTGAGAATTGATAAGTAAGTATACAGCCAAAAGTTGCACTTTGTCAGACTAATAGTAGATATTCTATCACTCCGTACACATCTAGATTACAGGCAACGTACTTCATTAAAGTTATGGCATCGAGCAACAGATGCAAGTTAAGCAAACCAAGTCTGTCTGCTAGAAATATCAGAAATAGTACCGTCTTTTGATTTTGTAATCGAACTTTGATGTACATTTTGGAAATGATATGTAAGAAATTGACTTGAAATGACATCTGATGCGATATTATATTTAGAACTCACTGACATTAATAGTAAAATAAGCAAAGTGTATATATATATATATATATATATATATATATATATATATATATATATGCTTGAAAAAATGTTGCGTGTTTCTTCTTTCATGGGTTGATCTCTTTGATGTTGATTGCAAAGATCAAACTTCTAAAGACAAAAGTATATCATTGAAATAATTAAACTTGCATACCCATAATAGTTCGAACTCCGGAGGAAATCAGCGACAATCTGTTAAAAATGTCAAGATTCGCAGAACTTTTCCCTTTATAAGTTAATATCGCCTGCAAATTAGGGCTAATCAAGACGAGTTCCCTTTCAATGTCTATTACTTTATTTCCTTTTCATATATTTAATGATAATTTGTTTTATTTATTATGTGCCCTATACAATTATAACACTTCTTTTATTCTTGAAACAATTCATTTTATACCTCCTACAATTTCTTGAAGTAATATCCATAAGAAATTCTTGTTTAGTCTTGGACTTGTGCAGGATCGATAAGTATAAATGCCATGAACTTTCCCATTAATATCAAGCGGCGCCTCCCACATTCCAGAGCAGGAACATAATCTTACGCTCAGTGTGCCAGAAACATCTCTTAAGGCACAATGGGAATTTGCCTAATAGTTCTTCCTTTGGGTTAATCAATTGACAGAGCGAAGATACGAGGTTTAGTTTATTAATACTGTCAAAGACAAATAGTATTGCTAAGAGATTAGTCACGAGCATCCTTCACCCTTATGCATATACATGCAATGGTTTTTATTGGTTGATTATATCTTATTGAATCTTTCTTGCGTACACGTGTCTTAATTAGGATTAAGTTTCGACTTATTTTAGTATGCGATTTACATACTATAAAATAACTGATCATTTACAACATACACGTTTAAAAACATCAATGCCATGTCACTCTTTTCAGCATATAATTTCATATCAATTGGTTCATATTTCATTTTTGCTTCTTGTCACAAATAAACTAAAGCTCAATTGAAATTACAAAATATTTTTATCACAATTGTCTGAATATTTTGAACAGTTGGGTGAAACGTAAGTAACTTACACAAATTCACAATTTCGGGGGCATTTATTCCTGAAGTTTGACCTTAAAATGGAAACTTTATTTATTTTTGTTTTGTTCTTTTTTTAACTATGGTGAACGTTATCCTTACATCGCAAATGGTGAAAATACTTCGACAAATCGTCACCATCTTGTTTGAACCTTCTCTTTGCGCTTACTATTAAGGGTAAAGAATTTACCAAATTTAATTTTCAGCAATCATTTCTGGATTCTGGATGATGGAAACAGTGTTCTTGCATTTAATCGACCACTCTTACAGCGAGGGTAACAATACATGATCATTAAAATACCATTTCCTATATTACAAAAAGATATATTAACACGCATTCAAATAGAACTTAAAGTTGCACAGAAAAGTATCGCAAAAATTGGATGATGAACGATTATTATTATTGCTTTATATTGTATGGAATAATGCTAATATTTTTTTCAAGATACAGGATCCAAGTCAAAGAATCTCCCCTGTCCAGCTGCCATTTCATTATGATTCCACATATAATGTGTTAATATAAAAAGAGTATCTTCAGATTATCCGGTTCATCTCTCAATATAACTTACTATAAAGACTGCATTTCTCAAAATAGCTCAAAAAGGGACTGAAATAGGCACACTTTTTCCTATTAATGGAGAACGTATGTCCGGGGCACTGGTTCTCAAAGCAATCTTTTTTTAACCATTTCTCTGTATATTCTTACCAAAGACTCTAGCATGTGTTACATGTGAATGAAAGCAGCAAAATGCACAGTGTCTTTACACTCCAAGTAATTTTAACGTGCTCCACTCTGATTGGCCAATTACATTACGAATCACCATCTTGCCAATAGGTCATTAAAACGCTTTTATCATCATTAACTCAGATTTGTCTTTATTTTTCTCCTTTGAAGGCAAGTATTCGTGCAGAATGATAGATTATGAGACAGGAAAATTAGACCTTGACTTAGCAGGAATGTCTGCTATACATAAATTCTGCATGAAGTTACTTTCTAAAAATTAAGTTAACTGTGCACTTAATGAAAAATAAAACTTAGTCATCAAATAAAACAGTTTAGTAAAAAAACACGAAAAAAAAAGAAAAAAAAAACAAAAAAAAAAAAACAACAAGAAACGAGAATTATTAATTAATATATTTTTGTTAATAAACTTTATTTATTTACCGTGCAACAGCATAACTTTCTATGTAATCTTTGTACGAAGATTTAAAACTGATATCGTGATAATTGTGACTATAAAAATGTCACCAGATTACGGAGCATGCTTTCGAGTGTGCAAAAAAAGCCAGACTACGGAGCATGCTTTTATGTGAACAATAGAAAGCCACAAGACCACGGAACATGTACAAAAGAGGTCAAACCGTCTTTGTTTGTAAATAACAAAATGAAATTCTACAAGTCGTATATACAATGGTGCATATGTTCAAGGAACCACTATGTCAGATGGCCCATCTCAACAAGAAACATGGTATTAAAATTAGAGATCAATGTTCAATTGTTTTCTTGGCATGGTTTTTATCTAAATATTTAATGCAATGCATGTGTTAATACTGCCTATCTACTATTAACATGGATGGGCAGTATAGACCATAATCTGGGACAGGAATCCAGCGGAGGCACGTGCATTATTTCATACTAGATATGACTCAGCGATTTGCATGCATACTATCACAAACATCATTGTACTTTGTTTTTCAGACATTGTGGACAACAGAACTTGGATAGAATTGTATATCGTAAGGTGATGTGTTCTTCAGACATTGCGGATAACAGAACTTGGAAAGAACTGTGTATCTTTTATGTAATGTGTTTTTCAGACATTACGGATTTCAAAACGTGGATATAACTGTGTATCTTTAGGTGATGTCGCGATCCTAACTTCGCACAACCATTATATTCTGAATCTAACAAATGTTATGGTAGGGCACATTATCGTCAAAGGAAAGATGTTAGTTACAAAATGATGGTTATTGCAACCACACCCATCTTAAACACTCAAAGCCAATATTGGTTTTATATGTTATAATTTATAATTCCTTTATTCAATGCCTTGCGCATTTGACCAAACAAATTATTATTTGCTTTAAATAAAAAGGATATCAATAAGTCATTTACAACAGCTTTCTATCCATTATATCAGGAATATAAAGACATAAATCAATTACGTAAATGTTAAATATACACATCAGAATTATAGTTTTTTATACAAACGTTTTTGCATAATATATAGAGTTTATGGAAATCAGTGATTATTTGTCACTGAAACATCGAATTCAGATTACAAAATCACACAATGCATTAATATCGGTCAATATGTTATATTCTGCCGTCACATTTGTTTATTTATTTGACTCATAACACAGAGCCCATGGAGTTTACATTTTAAACATACATTTAAATTAGTGTTTTCTTGAAAAATGGGAATTTTCAAAATGATTTTTGAATATTGGACAAAAAGCTTTGATGGTAAAGTCAATTAATATTTGTTTGTATTCTCATTTTGTATTAATTTTATCCGCACAGCCACTATTGATTTTAATGTTTGTGTAAATAAACTCTACAATCATATTGCAAAGTCATACTAAGCCATAGAAACTTGCTTTTACAGTAAATCGAGAGCTAGGGATGCTGACTATTAATATAACTGGCCATATAGTGTTTGACATAGTTATTGCGTCTAAATGCATGTAATACTTATAGTATTGCATGACATACCATGTAGGGTCGAGGATATAAGTCACGTGTATTGGATATAAACATACATGCACTTGTATGTGTTATATAGCTTCACGTGTATAGGTTATATAGCTTCACGTGCATTATATATATATATATATATATATATATATATATATATATATATATATATATATATATATATATATATATATATATTCATTTTCTACGTGTAGTGTTTTTTACCTCTGCTTCATTATGTACTTTCTTAAAATTAATTGTATTATTATAAGCGATTCACATAACGTCTGATGCTTAATATGGCCAAGTAGTTATTTTACTATAATGATGCAGGAAAGTTGAGTGGTACTTTGACTTTGACTTGACTTACATTAAGGTGTTGTGGTGGTATTGGCAGACATCAGACTTACATTAAGGTGTTGTTGTGGAATTGACAGACACATTTGTTCAATTATTGAGCCACTAACGAACAGAACAGGAACACATATAGAAATCGTCCCGAGATAAACTTTTATTTGTTATAAATTCATTCACTCAATAATGATTGACAATATAATGTATATACATTTGCCTTAGCAACTCTGTAGAGTGATTATAATGACTAAAGTTTACTAAATTTTATAACAAGTGCTATTTTAAAGAATTTATTAAGTTCATTTGTAAATATTTTTAGAGCATTGTTTCCAGAGAGATATTTCCCCATATCAACGTTATAAGAGATCAGGAGGATATAGGTTATTTGTATCGAGGGATCTATTATAGACGGAGAGACATCTTTCAATAAACTGGTATTAAACGTCTAGTCTTACTCCATGTCAATGGCTATTAAACAGAAGAAAGTCTGAAATTATATATTTCTGTACGATTCACAGCTTCCATGCACGACACAAGCAGCCGACTATTTTATTGAAGAGAGATTACAGCGGGCAAATGATTTCTCTCATGGGCTAATCTTTTATTGATTGTTCCACGGTATTTAGTGCTGGTGTAGTCTCAGCCGGTATTTTCTTCATGTTGAAAAGTATTTCATTTATAGTTTTGTTACAAAATAAAAAAAAGTCCGTTCATAGTTATTCTACAAGAAACTTTTGATGGAACACAATATTGTATTGTTGTAATCAAGGTGGAGAACATGAGATGGGTTTGCGTTCAAACCAGCATCACGTGATTAGCCACAGGCTGTTAAAGACGAGCATAGTGATGACCAAGCCCCAAATGACCTGCCTTAGTCAGCTTCTGCACGTTTTGATTCTCTCGCCATCTCGTTGCTAGAAGGGGAATAGTGTATATAAAAAATTACATTAATATGTATTCTCCTTTTTAATATTCAACTGGCGTGGGTCGATACAACACCTTATTACACTATTAGCAAATTGTGACGACTGGACTAAAAATACAAAACAAAAGAAACTTGGCCACTCAGTAACGGATGGTACTTGCACACCAACATTAAGGTCTAGCAAAATTCCTAATCTTAATCAAGCTGTCACAAAGCTGTCACAAGCAGTCAAAAGCTGTCACAAGCTGTCACAAAGCAGTCTTCTGGAATATTTCACCAAAGGGCTGAGAGTGTCTTGATTTTGAGAATCTGAATTGATCTCAGTTTATGTCTAATTCTGAAACTATTTTTGAAACGTTCCAAGAATTTTACTAACCATACTAAAGACCTTCTCTATTGGTAGAACATACATGCGGGATACCATCTCAAGCTTGCATATCAGATACTGTACTGAATAGTATCACTAAGAATAGACGAGAAACTGATGAGCAATTATCAGAGTGTGTGTTGTGGAAATGTTCTTAGGCCGGACCTTGACTCAACCTCAGTACCTTCGTCCCTCTAAGAAAATTTGTATTTGTAGGGATACGAGTATGTTTCAAAAGAACAACTGTTGTTTCATGGAAACAACAAAAACACTAGAGCACACATTGCACTATATTCAAAACATTATATTCCTATACCAAAGGAATAACTCCAGTTTTTAAAAAAAGAACTAGAGCATCCAAACACACTTGCAAATTTCTAAACCATAATGATAAAACTTGTAAATTTCTAAAACTTAATAAGCATACTGATACATCTAAAAAACACAACCAGCAAAATCTAGTTCCTACAACGCATTATTGGAAGTTTTTCTATCAACATAAATAATGGCTCAAAGCTATACAGTGATAGATTCAACACTTTTAACAGGCGATAGTAACATTTTATGAGCTTAACATAAACACAACAGTCTCGTGTATTTGTTTAAAAGTTTGGATTGTATAAAAGTGATATCAAAGCTAGTTATGTCAATAAATAACATAAACGAACACACAAATATTTGATTTGTCGATTTCAAACATCAGAAGGCGATCCTGCTATGTTTTAGAAAAGAAAAATGAAGATTTGCAGACTACATTTAATGCAAATAACATAAAAATAAGCATCATTCTCGATAACAAGATTGTTTAAACAGTTTGGTATGAAAAAAGAATCAAATATGTGTGGGGTTTTCAACGGAGCAATATATGTAAATTTGTATTTCATATGTTTTTGAATAAACTATAGGAATGGCAAAATGTGGCATAAATCTGAAATCATTCATATGTTTAGAAAGGTTAAAGAAGCCTTACAAATTGTTAAAAATAAATGTTTTCGATGGATGTTCGGTTGGCTTGTTTTTAACGTCTAAAGACAATTTGTCATTTGTAGCATATTCTCTGGATGTTTTTGCACCATTATAAATGGCTGACGTAGACGTCAGCGTAGACTCACCAAAGATGTACTGTGTAAAGCATGATAAAGAACAGTATTTTATATATCATTATTACTATCCTGAAAGTACGGTTGCTTACACAAATATCAATTAACTGTGGGAACAAAACTAAAAGTAGCAAAAAGAAAGGAACATATGCTGAATTGAATGAATGGATAACAACATAATAATCTACTAAAACATTACACCAGCAACTATAAAAAGATTTCCATACAGAAAGGTCTCTGTAAGTTACCGAGATGACCAGTGGCATGCAGACATAGTTGACATGTAAAACATTTTGATAGTGATATATGTCGTCTCAAAATACAATTGGGCTAATAAAATGAAAACAAAAAAGGAGATCACATACAAAATGCTTTCAAAAGATGTCAAAATTGAGATAGCCAAACAAGATTCCCGTGATGAAGGAACAGTGTTTTACAGCAAAAACGTTTAGGATTTGCTAAAAGAAACATATTAAATACTGTTCAGCTTACTCAGACAAAAAAAGCATATGTATTGGAAAGGTTTAACAAAACTTTGAAGAACAGAGTGTAGAATATTTCGCCTTAAATCAGAAAATGGGTTGGCGTTTTAGAAACGCTAATGTGTAGATACAGTAGCACTTATCACACATCAATAGAAGCTACCAAATAAGAAAACAAATACAAACTATGTATTAATCTATTAGGGGATTGACAACTGATAAATTTGGAACTCCTCAATTCAAAATTGTTTAAACAGTTTGAATTTCAAAATATGAGTCAAATATTTGCAAAAGGATGCATTTCTAATTGAACATAGAAACAATTAATATACACGCCAGCAATACCAAGTGATCCGGCTGTTTGTAAACTGGAACACTTAAAGGGAGAGAATAATAAGGGGATGTTTTACGAACAATAGTTATGTCTATACGATAAAGTCGATGAGATATACAAGTTGATGACCATGAAATGTAAAAGGTATGTATTTATGAGACGGAAAGGATATAAACATACATTATTCCAGTACAATAAATGATATGTCAAAGACACACGTCTTCTATGGAGACGAACGAAGCACAATACATACACATAATTTTCAAGGAGCATTCAAACTTTTAGATTTTGAAGGATAGCAATTTTCCTAGACTGCAACAGATGTGGAAGAGACATCTCTATAGGAAATAAAGGAGTTAAATCATGCACGTCATGTGAATTTGTGTTGCTAACAGACGATGATGGAAAAAAGAAAGTATATAATCTTATCTCTTTTATGTGGATCTGAACGACTAAGATCATCTATCTCTACTTCTCCTGGTACTTGTATTGGTTGCCTTTGTTCAACAGTATGTTCTAGTGAGCATTTAGGTTGTGTTGTGCGGTGCTGTATGTGTGCTTGACACGCTTGACACGGGCGCTATGATTTCTTCTTTGTCTCTAAGTATATTTAACCTATCCTAAAATTCATCTTTCCTGGCTGGAGTGGAAAACGTTTGTCTATTTGCTGAATGATATTTATTTAAATCTTGATACTCCTGATTTTCTGTCTGTTGTGCTAGGTGCTAAAAGTTTAGTACCTTTAATATGCGTAACCCTTAATCTAACTACATTACATATCTTCTTTTGGATTTGATGTTTAGTTTATTATAAATATCTCGATACTAATATGTTGCACATGTTTCTCTTTGATGTCTCTGTTTTCTTTATACCATTTTTCATGTACGCGTTATGGCAAAGTTTGTAATAACGACAAGTTACATGTGTATACTTATCTTCTACATATTTTCAACATGTGTTTGAATCCATTGTTTTATGTAGATATTAGTTTTCAGTACTCAACGTAACATGGTAACTTATAAGTAACCTTTGTTCAGATTCAGATTTATGTTGATCTATGTTACAAATTTCATTGTAAATAAAATAAAAAGTAAACAAGACAGTAGACAAGATGAAAACAAGTTAAACCTAAAATGGTTACTTTACAAAAGCAAACGAATCCACGTAGAGTTGAACTTTTGAGACAACTTGGTAAACGTTCTCGGGAATTAAAAAAATCCGAATCCGAATGTTTAAAGATAAACAAGAAGACTATCAAGCATCGAAGACCTCTGCACGGCACAACAGCACAAGATGCTGAAATCACTTTTGGTGAAAGCAACAAAACGAAATCAAACAGCACAATATAGTATTTGATCATTGATGTTGCGGCTGTTTCAGGTATCGCTTCTATTTTGTCCAAAATTGAAATTGTTTCGTTACAGAGTCTTCGGGATATTGTTGTAAAAGATCTTAGATTTAGCAATGAACAATCAAACAAAGTACACAATTACGTTGCCCCTTGCAAATACCTATCACAAGGAGACTATAAAACTGTGTATACATATATATCAATACCAGACATGCTTTAGAAGAACTTTAAGTCTTTGATAACGTTTCCTTTCGTTTTTCTAGATAAATAAGAACATTTCCAGCGAAACAAAAAGCATTATTAGCCCTGTTTACCATACAACGCCTGAATCTGCTTTCACCGTTGCATACCACATGCTTTTAAAGAAGATATTTAATATGTCAATAGGTCTACTTTCAGCAGTGGACATTGAATAAATTACAAAGGTGATAATTTCATTTTTCCTTATTCAGTTCACAAATTACTGCAAGAAAGAAGATGTAATTTCACCTGATAAACTGTTTAACAAAGTACAAACAAATGTAAAATCAAATATACATTGGTAACTTTTTCGCTAGTGAAATAAAATGTCGAGCGAAACACCTGACCTTACTACTACGTACAAAAATCTTTTGAAAAAGCTACTGAAGCTTACAATTGGCCACCATCAACAATGGATATTGAAGAAATTGTAAAACTAATAATTTCTTGTAATCAGTTGACAATCGACTATAGGATAGCAAATGGACTTTTGCCTGACAAAACTGTTACTTTATAAATAGTGAAGAATATATACCAACAAGAGCTAAAATGCATCAGAGAAAACAAAACATCAACTTCCGCAAACAAATATAGAGGTTGGAGATGCCTTCATCTAGAAGACCGAACACTACAAATGTACGAGAAAGAAATACAAATTAGCATACAAAAGTTGTGATTTGGTTAGAGGCAGGTATGGAAACAATTTCAACTGGTGTAGGTGTTTCAGCAGCTACATTGCGTTTAGCATGGATGGCCATTGGTATTGTTGTTCCACTAACCTTGATCAGATTTAACGCAGTATTTATATGAATTGTTTCAAAAGCTTTGAATGATAAGATAAGTCTAAAAAAGGTTAGTAAAAATTATAAAATAGCAACATATGCCATCACTTAGTTGAACCGTTTAGACAACATGATTAGCAAAGCGACAACTAACAACGAAATCAACCATGAAGAGTTTATTTTGGTAATTAGCCAGTACCCCAGATACAGAGAGATAAGGCAATAAATCAGGAGAAAAAAATGAATACGGAACAAACTGTCAGAAAATAACTTGTGTCTGAGATAATTTGTAATATACAAATGTTTTGCATAAGCGAATGTTAACTAAGTGTTCTTGTCTTTAGGTACCTTTATCGCTAGATAAACGAACAGTGCAACAGAGGAACGTTATTGCCTGTGACGAAGTGTCCAGGATTGACAAAGCTTTTAGAAAGCAAGACGGCTATATTACAAGCAATGGTGTCCCAGAAAACTAAATATATTTTAGCAATCCAATTTTTAAAAAAATGGAAAACTATCAGTTTTAAACTTGAAATATCTCCGAGTACCAATTATAAATTTATCGAATTGAATGGCCAGAGAATTATGCATTCATTTACTGAATCAGATATTGGCAGCTGGTTTTTGAAAGCCCACAATTTATACATTGTCCTCGACCAAAATTACTTTAATGGTTGTTATTCTTATTTTTCCAGTTAAAAATGTTTTTCACGGAGACTTTAAAGTGTCAACATAACAGATTGTATATCAGCATAAATGATGAAGATGAAAAAGCCATAAATTTTCACCGTATGCATGTAACATATGTTTTCCAGATACAATAAATAGCATAAATCATATATAGGATAAGTCGAAAAAATATCTCTTAGTGGTCTTACTAAGCTCTTACCTCTAAACATTTTAGTAGAAAGAAATGACTAAAACGTTGCAAAGGTAAACAATTAACAATGAATGAAACCTCTGCAGTAACAGAATTACCAATTTAGCAGATCCAGTAGAAAAATCCGATGCGATTAATAGAAATTTTGTACAAAATTCAATTTATATTCAAAGACATAAGACTCTGGAGGATAAGAGTTTAAACCATATCAAGACTTGGAGGGTAAATGTTGACAACACATTAACAAGTGGTACTGAAAGAGTTTTTAAAAATCTCATAGACTCAAAAGCAGATTGATGATAACAAGTAAATAAAGAATTTAAAAAAGAGATTGTAGATTAACAGAAATTGTTCACACAGAGATTCAATACTTGATCGACTGATTCACACACCTTGCAAGCAGTAAGAGAAAAATCAGATGATTGACCTAGCATCAAACAATATTTATACCCAATCAAACCGATCAGAGGTAAAAATCAACGTGCTACTTATTCAATGAATTCATAAAGGAATTAGGATATTCTTTTCGTTTGAAAGCATAATAGACGTACTCTCTGGAAGTAACCAATGTTTTCATTTTGGAATGAATATTTGATAAGAGGGAGAAAGGAGATGCCAACAGTGCAGTGGTAACCAATTTGGATGAAATGTTGTGAATAAATCACCATATATTACGGAAGCAATTCTATTTTTTTCAACCTAAATGATAACACCATTTTCCTGGTTACAAAGATTTGTCGCTACCTATTTCATTCAGAACAAACGTGATTGAGCAAGGCACTATGAAAAAAAATTGGGAAAGCTACAATCAGGAACTGGTTATGCGCAAAAAAAAATTGGTACTGAAGCTGTACAGTTTGTGATGTATGGAGAGAGGTTCAGAATACCACTTTGCTTCCAGATAGTAACATATCATTCCCCACTATATCCATGTGCTCTTCGTCAGAATTTTAGATCCAATATAACACTTGCTAAAGCAGCTGAAGTGATAGAGGGCTGAAATCAAGACTATGAACCGGAAAACATTTACATTCAGTACGATACGTTTACATCTTAAACAGTTGCACAAGCGTATAATGATAAACACATAAACGGAATTGCTATCTTATATGATTATCAATACTAGTAAATACAGCTGTAACGAAAGTCGCACTTAATTCTCTCATGGTGAGATTTAACGGTGTTTTGATACTGTGCAACCAGAATGGAGACAGTGATCCTGAAATATTGTACAACTCAGCAATATAAATAAATCTCGGAGGACATATAACGTCTGACAAACACGGTTTAATCTAAGTGTGGAGAAAGTGATCCTGAAATATTTTACAACTCGGCAATATAAATAAATCTCCGAGAATACAGAAGGTGTGACAAACACGGTTTATTCGATGAATAGCAAAAGCATATGAAAATCAGTAACGCAAGTGCTAACAATTTCTGTACAGACAATCATTGCATATGGTTTGATTTGAGAAGTACACACGATAACAAATTGCATGGTAGGGATCTTAAATTAGTCGACGCACAACAAGGTATCCACTTTGGAGTAAACAGAAACAGTGTAGGTGCCCACAAAATGTATATGTATTTCGTGTCTGATGACCAGGTAAACGTTTAAAGCAATTTGCAGATTTAATTCTCATTTAGATATACTACCTAATTACCTTTAGTAAATCTCTGACGTTTATGTTTTAGGCACGTATAAATGTATTTGAAACAGCCTGTTAACATGATAATTTGTGGAGTAATTAATTCTGGGAAAACATTATTTGCAATACATCTGATTTATTCGATTGCATCATTATCATCTGTCAAACTTTCCTGTGCGAGAAGACTTACGATAAACTGACTGAATCTCTCTTTTTGGAGCAGTCTCCGAATCTCTTGGAGTATGGAAATTCGATAGGTGGCAACTTGATTATTCTTGGAGATTTCAACTTTCACTTTGACTGTCCTGGAAACCTATACACATCAAAACTCTTAGATTTCATTCACGTTTTCAACCTCAAACAGTCAGTTAGCCAACCCACCCATAAACATGGTCACATTTTAGACTGGATTCTTCATCGATCTGATGATAATATTCTACAGTCTTCATTGGTATCCCACGAACTTGCATCAGATCACTTCTGCATTATATGCCATCTTGACGTATCAGTCCCTAACCCTCCACCTTTATTTGCTACTAAGAGAAACCTCCGTATGATAAATAGAACCCAACTAATGCCTGACATCCAAGCAATCCTAACAACTTTGTTACCTCCTACAGCAGAACAACTTGATAACTGCCTGCGTTCATTGCTTGACAAACATGCCCCAGCAACCAAGTGCAGAGAATCAATTCAAAAGTGTTCTCCGTGGTATAGCAGTGTTAGGGACCAGCTTCGCACTGCTAAAAGAGACCGCCGATAGGCTGAGAGGCTTTGGCTTTCCACCAGACTCACTATTCATAAACAAATCATGAAGCCGCTAAGAAAAATGTTACAAACATAGTCCATGCAGCGAAATCAGCCCACTACTGTACTAAGATCACTGAAAGTTCCAGCTGCAAAGAGCTCTTCGAGATTACTAAAAAGCTAATGTCAAGGAACAAATGTACACCACTTCCAACTACCTTCTCTCCAGTCGACCTTCCGGACCAGTTTGCAAATTTCTTCCGTGACAAAGTACAAACCATTAAAGATAAGCTTGACAACACAATTTCAACTGACTTGTCGTCGGCATACAGTTGCGATACAGAATTTCAGCGGCAACCGTTAGCAGCATTTGAACCGGTCTCTATGGATTTAGTACGTACAATCATGATGAAGAGTGCCCCAAAGTCATGTGAACTTGATCCGATTCCGACATCACTGCTGCTTGAGTGCTTAGATCCAATATTGCCTTAGCTAACTGATGTTATTAATACTTCTCTCTCATCCGGTGAATTCCCATCATTTTTCAAAATTGCCATTGTAAAGCCTCTGCTGAAGAAACCAACACTTGACCATAACGATTTAGAGAACTACCGCCCAGTTTTAACCTCCCATTCATGCCAAAAATCTTAAAAAAGTTGTTCTATCCCAACTTGTATCTCATCTGAATTCAAACAGTCTTTTTAGCAATGTACAGTCCGCATATCGCCCTCGCCACAGTACCGAAACGACCCTTCTGAAAGTAGTTAACGACCTTCTCTCTGCTTTGGACAGTGGAAAGATTATAGTCCTCACCCTCCTTGACTTGTCTGCAGCATTTGACACAATAGACCATGGTATATTACTTCACCGTCTCCATCATGTATTTGGCATTCACAATAAAGCCTTACTATGGTTCAAGTCCTACTTGGTCAACAGGACACAAATTGTGTCCGCAAATGGAAAACACTCCAGCAAAGTTGATCTATGTTTTGGTGTTCCACAAGGTTCTGTTCTTGGACCTGTTTTCTTTATTCTATACACTCAGCCGCTCTCAAGTGTCATAGATAGTCATCCATTGTCTCACCAATTGTACGCTGATGACACCCAACTATACAAATCGAGCCACCCAACTGAAGTTGATGCTACCATCCAAGGTGTTGAGAGGTGCATTTCCGATGTGAAATCATGGATGACACGTAACAAGCTGCAGATGAATGATGATAAAACTGAAGCCATTCTGATTACAACACAAAGACTTTCTCATTCACATCCTTTACCTCAAACAATAAATATCAGCAACAACAACATTAAATTCACACAGTCAGTACGAAACCTAGGTGTTACTCTAGACAGTACTCTCTCATTGCACCAACATGCCATGAACATATGCAAGGCTGCATATCTTGAGCTGAGACGCATCAGCTCCATTCGCAATTATCTTTCAGTTGATGCCACTAAAACACGTGTGTGTTCCATAGTACTTTCAAGACTGGACTATTGTAACTCAATTATATCTGGTTCGTCTCAGTATCTACTCCAGAAACTTCAAAAAGTTCAAAACACAGCTGCTCGGATCATTCTTAGAGTACCACGAACAGAGCACACCTCCCCCCTGCTCTGTATCCTACTCTATCTACCCATTAGATCCAGAATCAAACACATTATTTGTTCTTTGTGCTAAGTTTCATTGTCTGTCTCCAGTCCAACATACCTATCTCACCTCACCCATGTGTACACACCAGCAAGATACTTACGCTCCTCTTCCGACACTCGTATTCTCATTATTCCCACTATCAAAATAAAGTCATACGGACAACGTTCTTTTGCATACCAGGGCCCAGCAACGTGGAACGAATTGCCCACTGAAGTAAGACACACAGACACAGTGATCTCATTCAAGAGTGCTCTTAAAACTCATCTATTTCGACTGCAAGAATAGACCTAAAGACTTGATAATGTTTCCTTACCTTAACTATTTTCAGCATGTTTTGTTTTCTAATTTCATCGTGTTTGTTTTTCGTAATCATATCATTATATATGTTTTTTTTTTTATGTGTTATCTAATGTTGTAAAGCGCTTAGAGCTTCTAAAGATTAGGCGCTATACAAAGTCCTCATTATTATTATTATTATTATTAGAAAGAGGTTACTCAGAGATGAATAGGTGATCGTGATATATACTGAATATAAACTAGACAAGAGGTTAGAATTACTAGTTGATATGTACCAAAGAACCAATACCTTGTTTCTAACCGATCGTTGTGGGAATCTTGATGACATAGAAAAGAAATCAACTAACCTAAATAGATTAGCTTTTAGGGGTAGACATTTTGAAATATCAGTATGTGTGATCGTGCAAAAGTAAAACGAGCTGATCAAATATGTAGAGAAATTAAACTTCTTTTGGTAGTCTTTTATAGCCATCCCAGACCACAATGAAAACCGTGTTTGAAGAGAAGATGCTATTTCAGACGAAATGAGGAGAGAAACTGAAGATACTTTGAAACAGAACAAAAGAGACAAACTCTTACTGAGACTACTTGTGTTTCCTTTTGATTGCACGGTACCATATGTATACGTTGCCTATAACCATGCTTATTTGAAGTTGTTCAGTTAGGTAGCATGTTTACGTTATAACGTCATATATTGTAATAAGAACGTGATGCTGCTTTGTTCGTTTTTATGCTGAACATCTCGTGATTGTACATCCTGTGTATATTTCTTGCCTGGCAGTTTTCTTTATGTTCACATGGCAATTTCAGTACATATCGAAGTTAGCATTATTTTTTTCATTATTTTTGTGACGCATTTTTTATTCCTTTACAAACTTTCTTGTTGTTTTTGTCCGTCTTAAATGAATAGAGTCTGGATCTTAATCCACGTAACTCTTTAACTGGTACACTGGATTTTTGCAAGGTCCAGACACTATCTTGTCCATTTGTGCAAACCAAACACGTTGTGCTTTGCGTTCTCACTCGTGTAATACAACTTGATGGTATCGTTCATGTCGATGTACAAGTTTTCTGCCTCAACATAGATACACAATGAATGAGTGTCAGTCATAAGTAGTCTCATTCTGTTTCCCATCTTGCTGTAGTAAAAGTCATAATCTACCATTTTCATAGCTGTAACACAGTAAACCCGCCATACATTGGTTTGGATAGTTAAGTTATCTTTTGTTCAGACTTACTATTATTAAAATCTCTATATGTCATTGATCTCCTGTTAAATCATTTCGGCGTTTAAAAACTTTATTTTCGTCTGTACATAATTTACTTTTGTCCTCCATTTGAGGTTATCCACCTGTTTCCAAAATACTGCATTGTTCATCAGATATTTAAAAAAATTATCAAATTCATTTATTGTTTTTTGTAGGTATGCAATTGTAAATTTCATGCAAATCTTGATTGTTATCGTTATGTTAAGTCCTTTAGTGATAATTCTCTTTAAATTTCGCTTATTCGTTGCACCTCAGTTGTTTTCCTCAGAAGACGTATGAAAGCGGCCTGTGTTGTTTTCTGACTTTCTTTGGAATCGGAAAATCAAGTATTGAAGACTTCGTTGTTGATTTATTGAAATAGCAATTTTTTCAATATATATTTCACGAAAAATTGCTTACATATGAAAATAAATTTTAATATATATTTTCACTGTTTTTATTTATTCAAGTTGGAAAACCTCAGTGTATGTTTCACTATTTTGCCTTTTTTAAATGAGAAAATTTAAATGCATATTTCACGGCTGTTTTAAGCGAAATAATATTTTAAAAATCTTATAAAGAAGAAAATAACCAGAAATAACATTTTTTAAAACACAGAAGAAAACAATTTTAAAGCAAAGTAAAACAATAACAACAGTTTTAAAACTTCGAACTTTGTCATAAATGTTCGCAAAATAACTACTCCGAAGCATATAAAGTCTCTGACCCTGGGGGTAGTATATCGAAACTTTATCACTTACCATCCCCAGGGTGAAGTCATATTTCCTCGCTCCAAAATCGAGTTTTTGTGCTTTGTATATATTATGTACACTGGATCATGTGTCACGCTTCTAGTTTCTTAGCCAAAAGATTTTGTTTGTTGTTAATGCCTCACGCTTATTTATGCGTAAGTATCACACGTAATTTCCCAAAAGTTATTTTTACTTTAATCAGCCTCTATTGTTTATTTATTTATTTTACTACTGTGCTATAAGGTTCTGATGCATTAACCGCATAAAGACCCGATTCTCCCTAGAGTCATTTTGACTGCGAGATTGATTCATGAGTTCACATAGCAACTTTCTGATTTTGTACTTCATTTAGAAATTTAAAAGTATCAGAGCTATTTGTTCGGGAGTGTATATTTTTGCTCTTTATGTGGTATGCTTTATTTATTAAGGTTAATTGCACTCATAAAAAAACGCACATTCAACACCTGGTTTGATTAGACAAAAGCCAAAATGAGTGTTTTCAGAATCTTTAACACAATAGCCTACTTTGCTTACTGAGGTGGACTTAGATATTAAGAATTTTTATTTTGGAAATTTATCGACTAATACGTTATAGACGGATCAGAGACGTACAACACCATTTTGGTTTGATTGGGTTCAATCTACTTTTTAAGGTGTTTTGCAAAAAGCTTTGATTAGCTTTGTTGGGCAATGAGGGTAAAGTGTCTTGCCTAACGACACAACACAGCAGCCGTTGTCTGGGAATAAAACCTAGTAATCCTACATGGGAATCCAGTACGCTAACCAATAAGCTACAACACTCCTCTAAATTTGACTTAAATTTTAAGGATTTTAATTTTCTTATATAGTTTCCCCGTTTATTTTCTTATATATTTCAATTAATCTTCAAAATGGTTTGTAGTTGATTTAAACACATACCTTTTTTGTCAGATATTTTTAGAAGCATTCAACCCATTTCTTAAATTCTTTTAAACAAATGAGACACATTTAAATACTTTTATATTAGTTTATTTAATTTTGCGATTTTCTCATCCGATGTTAAATTTTGAAAAAATAGTCAATGTTTACCTTTTTTTACGAGAACTAAAAGGAACTCAAAGTAACATAACCAACACACTAAAAGTTTCTCGCTTTGACCATTATTTACGTGGCCTAAGAGCTTGAGTGTGTTGGTTGCGTTTTAATCAATTATCAGTGTGGTCGTTGTGTGTTATAAATGTAACAGTGTTTCTTTGAAACCAGATATGTACCCGTACACGAGATTGTAATATACAGTAGCACAAGTTGTGCCCGGGTATTGTACATGTTTATTTAAAACAATAGTGGCTCCTCTGGAACCTCCTCTTACCCTTCCACAAGATGGTAATATAATTTTCGACATAAGTACAAGGTGTCCTTGGTTTTTCTCGTAGTTTCTTTGAAACAGGGGTTGTTCCTCTGGAACATCTTCGTACCCATCACGAGATGCTAATACAAATTGTAGAAAATAGTACAAGGTTGGCTTGTTGTATTTTCGTGCCTCTACACAAGGTCTGGTCTTGCTTTATACATTTGCTGTTTCTTAAATTTGAAAGTGTGCAAAGTAAACATTTATTTTACACTTATTTACGTGTGCCTTATTATATCTATATATTCAGTGCGTTTCAGAGGAATATTAACTTTCCTATGGTTGCATGATGTCGTAAAAAAGACGTATCACTTATAGTTTCTTTAAGTAATGATAGGAAAATAATAAGTTATTGAGTATTGAAGAAATGGATATATTTATTTTATTTACTTTTAATGAGACTGCATAACGAGGTTAACAAGCAATTTGTAGCACGTGTTTGATGCTTCCCCAAAAAATCACTTATCTGCCGATGATTTTCTTGCAAATGCAGGATAAAACGGAGGCGATAAAAAATGAACGAAGCAAAAGAAGGCGCTAAACATGTAATACACATCCCTGCTTGTATTTGATATTATCACGCTAGCAACCAGTAATAAACATCCCGGCTTCTATTTGATGTAATACACATCCCTGCTTGTATTTGATCTTATCGCGCTAGCAACTGCCACAAGGCACCTCAGCTATGTCTTGATATAAGTTACTAAAGAATACAAATTCTAAAATAAGGCATCGAGATATTAAATCTCAAGCAAAGGAATGAAAAATTAAGCTTTCTTGGTTAAACGTGTATGCATTTATTAATGTGTAGTAAAGAATTAAGACTTCACATAATAGATAAAGTAAGAATCACATGATAGAATGATTAGGGAAATCTTACAGCTGCATTCTCTCCAAAAACCATCTTTAAACTCATAAAGCGAACGTGTTCTCTGTCATGACTATTTAAATTACTGCCTGCACTCCACAATTCACCGAGACTGTCTCGTTTTGTCTGATTTGTTTACTCATTTATTTATGTGATATGTGTCTGTGCGTGTGCTTGTTGTATGTGTTGTAAGTGTTGTTGACTTAACATCATATTAACAAGACTAAGTGACGTGAAGTATTTGTGAAAAAATTCCAGTTTTATCAAATTTTAAGAAAATAAACAGTTTTACTTTAATTCATTGATTTCGGTAATCGTAGCAAAGATGGTAATGGAGATATGGTAACGTCGAAAAAGTTGTCTGCATAGAGTATTTAAATTGGTGCTTATATATTCGAATTGCACTCTCGATGCATTCTAGAGTTAGTTCATCTCTGCTCATCAGAAATGGTTTAGGTATTTATTTATTTATGTGTGTGTGTGTGTGTGTGTGTGTGTGTGTGTGTGTGTGTGTTGGAGAAATATATAATGATATTGACTGGTTCAGGGTATATATTATCGAATCGTGTTGAATTTTTCTTTTCCGATTTCCGCAACGACATATAGCTCATTCTTGTCGGAAAAAATACTACAAGTAGAGTTGCATACAAGTCACAAGTACGTCATTTTTTACTCATTCTGCTAAATTAAATGTCATATCAGCCTGTATGTCCCCATGGAATGGCTGATTATCAAGATCGGCCGGTATATGACAACAATTTGTTTAGCATTTGAAAGACAATAAACGTCATGTTTCTTGTTATCTACGAATAACCGATAAGTTACTCTATATATATACGTGTATGCTTTCAAACAAAACAAAATCTGTTACAGTTATTTTACCGATAACAAAAATCAATACTTTTTTATTTGTATGCAGTATGATACACTTTTGGTTTGTATACCAATCCTATTAGAACACTGAGCCCTGAAAACAAGTTTTCATGAGTCTGAATATTAATTACTAAGTTTGGAGTTCAGACAAGCAGCGATCATTTATCTGATCTACTTGGGTATCTGAGGCTTGTTCCATAAATGGGAATTAAGCCAACAATTCCGTAAACAAAGTTTTCGTGATAAGGATGTTCGCCACATTAATGCAAGAAATATCTAGCCGTAAATAAATTTTACTCTGTTACCTAGGTTCCAAGTGTTACAAATGTTTCTGCGTATGTTGATATAGATGCCCACAAAAGGAGAAGAGATTAGGTGTTGTGTTACAAACCGCCGAGGAAAACTCTTGTGAAATAGAAGAATATCAAATTGAAAAAGTGGCCTATAGGCAATATTCAATGCTAAGTTTTAAAAAGTGGCCTATAGGGAATATTCAATGCTAAGTTTTATAAAGTGGCCTATAGGGAATATTCAATGCTAAGTTTTAAAAAGTGGCATATTGGCAATATTCAATGCTAAGTTTTATAAAGTGGCCTATTGGGAATATTCAATGCTAAGTTTTATAAAGTGGCCTATAGGGAATATTCAATGCTAAGTTTTAAAAAGTGGCCTATAGGCAATATTCAATGCTAAGTTTTATAAAGTGGCCTATAGGGAATATTCAATGCTAAGTTTTAAAAAGTGGCCTATAGGCAATATTCAATGCTAAGTTTTATAAAGTGGCCTATAGGCAGTATTCAATGCTAAGTTTTATAAAGTGGCCTATAGGCAGTATTCAATGCTAAGTTTTATAAAGTGGCCTATAGGCAGTATTCAATGCTAAGTTTTATAAAGTGGCCTATAGGCAGTATTCAATGCTAAGAATTATTGCATTTTGACCTAAGATATTATAACATATGTGAGCTGTAATACATCATTTCAACACAGAATTTTACATTGTTAACACCATGACACACATTTTTTTATAAATTATTTATATTTTCCTTATTGTACCTTTTAAGTATATATTTTTATGTGTGAATAAAACTACAAATTTGTGACATAAGGCTTTGTCTTTGAAGCAATCTATGCTTCTGTTGTTCGTGGGGTTTTTTCGTTTGTTTATTTTAAAAAAAAAAATTTGTTGCTTAGTTTTATTTTGTTTTTTTTTTCGAGCAAATGATCCAATCAACCTCTGAGCGATTCTTTGATAAATATTTGCTTTATACAGCACACATTTATGCTTTATATCTATCTTCCACAAAATCATAAAAACACGTAAATTAAGCGTAACCTCTGCCATAAGGGAATAATCTTTAAATAATAAAATGTGCCTCTTGGAACAGCAAGCTATGAATCTATTATAAATCGGTTCATAAGCCTGTATTGGTTTATTGCCCCAATTAATTTCTTTCCCTTTGCACTATTTCACTGGTAAACGTTGTATTGCACTGTGTAACTGGTAAACGTTGTATTGCACTGTGTGACTGATAAACGTTGTATTACACAATATGACTGGTAAACGTTGTAATGCACTCTGTGACTGGTAAACGTTGTATTGCATACTGTGACTAGTAAATGTTGTATTGCACTCTGTGACTGGTACACATTGTATTTCCACGTTTTGATTAATACTCTGAAAGCTGCTGATAACAAAATAAATCATGAACGAAAGGTTTATATCTACGGAATGTCAAATAATCAGAGATTCCATTTCACTTTACCAAAATAAATATAAAAGGACGAAGCTATCTTTATCAACAACATAATCTGCATGTATCCATTATTTATCCCACATATATGAGAAAGGATTCTCCATTGCTTCTTTTTTGCTGCTTTCGATTCTTCAAACCTTCTTGATAACAGTTCGAGGTCGTGTACCTGTAGGTATGTAGGCCTACAATAGTTCTCTCTATAATCCTTTGATCTACAATCTGCCAATTGGGTTTTGGCAGTTGTCTCTGAAGAATGCTATTGCTAACTTATAAAGTTAATTTTCTCTCTTACGATGTTTTCATATAAAAAACAACAAAAGCAAACAAACTAATTAAGAACTGTATCATTAGCCCAAAACGTTACCCTGTTGATAATATAAATTTGAAAATATGCATATTTAGCACTTTGTTTCCCAAATATCTGCACAAAAATTTAATCATTCCCTTGGAAATTTAAAACATTTTGTTTTTTTTTTAGCAAAATTATATTTAATACAGTCATCCAAATGCTTTTAGGTAATTACACTTGTAAGGCGAGGGATCTAATTGTAAATAAGGAAAATAACGTCGTCATTTATGACCAGTTGAACACATAAAACTGAATTTCGCTGATGAAAACTGTCTACCTCTTTTTGCTATTCTTTCCTTTTGTTGCGATTGCTTATTCGTGTTCAAATAATGCCTGTGTTAAGCAAGAGATTAAAATTATTTCTGAACGTTTATATGTGCGTTTCATCTTCCTAAACCAATGTAATCAGATAATGGAGTATACACTTGTCCCAAGATTTGAGTGTAATCAGATAATGCAGTATACACTTGTCCCAAGATTTGACACGTCATAGAAAGATCCACATCATGATATACGATTTGCAATGAGGACAAAATCATGTGGAAGAATCTGTGAATATGAAGATTATATTGCGTCGTGGAATTTTAAAATTACTCTGTCTAATTTTAACACAAAATAATAACTACATTTCTTATGACCAATGCTATCCAACCTCATCGCTTATTGTAACACAAAATAATAACCACATTTCTTATGACCAACGTTATCCAACCTGATCGTTTATTGTAACACAAAATAATAACCACATTTTTTATGACCAACGTTATCTGAATGCTTATTGTAACATAAAATAATAACCACATTTCTTATGACCAACGTTATCCAACCTCATCGCTTATATGTCTACAATTATTATGACCAAAGTTATCCAACTTCACCGCTTCACGAAGTTCTTGAAAGTTTAATACTATGGTAAAACACATTCATGTGAGTAATGTTGCATATGTGAATGTGTGTGTGCGTATATATATATATATATATATATATATATATATATATATTCTTTTTCTTTTAGATAAAAGAGTTGAAAACGGTACAAATTCAAATTCAAAACAGCTCTTCGTCACGGGAATAAACAGCTTACATATACAAAACAAACACTAAACACAAAATCTAAGAAATATTCTGGACTCCTACATGTTAGAATCAATAGGGGCAATTACCAACAAGAAATTGAATAAAAAGTTATGCAACAATAATATATATATATATATATATATATATATATATATATATATATATATATATATATATATTGAGAGAGACAGACACACAGACGGACAGAGACAAATAACGAAGCATCATAGGCTTTCAAACTTACAAAATGATATATATGAGAGAAAGTGTAGAACAACATGCTGTGTAGCTTTACACACAGCAATTAGATACACGTTAATAGATGCACGACTCTTTATTGTGAAGTGGAGCAATCGGCCATATTTTGTTTGCATTTTGCTTCAGAATCCATCGGCATTTCTGGAAAATCCTGGGGGTGGCAGGGGTGTTCAGAACTCATCTGTCTGTGGGTAAAAAGGATATTTAATAGCTTAATATACAAGAATGCGTATAATATCAAGCAGATCGTTAAGTTGTTTTGCTGTTTTTGCTTCTTTTTTTTTTTTAAATTCCCTAGTCCTTACCAAAACCATTAGAGAAAGTGGAGTGTGGATATATTTTACGAGTTTCTTTAAATGTGTACTTGTTTTAGTGGTCAATTAAATATTCTTAAAAAACTTTCTACCTATAATGTTTGAATGTACTGCATGTTCTTTGGAAATGGTGTGTTTATCATCATCTGTGACCAGCTTGTCTCTTTATATATTTCTATATATATATATATATATATATATATATATATATATATATATATATATATTATGGCATAACGGCCCTTTTCAATTCTATATATAGAACATAACGGCCCTCCTCAATTCTATTTAGAACATAACGGCCCTTTTTCAATTCGTTGTTAATGAGATGATAACATTAGCCATAAAATAGTATCAAAATGGTTATGTATAATTGTAATGCTAGGATTTAAAGAGTTTCCAACAGATAAAATAGTATCAAAATGGTTATGTACAATTTTAATGCTAGGATTTAAAGAGTTTCCAACAGATAAAATAGTATCAAAATGGTTATGTATAATTGTAATGCTAGGATTTAAAGAGTTTCCAACAGATAAAATAGTATCAAAATGGTTATGTACAATTTTAATGCTAGGATTTAAAGAGTTTCCAACAGATAAAATAGTATCAAAATGGTTATGTATAATTGTAATGCTAGGATTTAAAGAGTTTCCAACAGAAAAAATAGTATCAAAATGGTTATGTATAATTTTAATGCTAGGATTTAAAGAGTTTCCAACAGATAAAATAGTATCAAAATGGTTATGTATAATTTTAATGCTAGGATTTAAAGAGTTTCCAACAGATAAAATAGTATCAAAATGGTTATGTACAATTTTAATGCTAGGATTTAAAGAGTTTCCAACAGATAAAATAGTATCAAAATGGTTATGTATAATTGTAATGCTAGGATTTAAAGAGTTTCCAACAGATAAAATAGTATCAAAATGGTTATGTACAATTTTAATGCTAGGATTTAAAGAGTTTCCAACAGAAAAAATAGTATCAAAATGGTTATGTATAATTTTAATGCTAGGATTTAAAGAGTTTCCAACAGATAAAATAGTATCAAAATGGTTATGTATAATTTTAATGCTAGGATTTAAAGAGTTTCCAACAGATAAAATAACAGATTTCCGTCACTGCACCTTTAGATCTCTTATGTTGAATTTTTTTCCTGACAAAATTATGACAAGTAGAATCATGTACGTCACACCGTATGACAAGTAGAATCATGTACGTCACACCGTATGACAAGTAGAGTCATGTACGTCACACCGTATGACAAGTAGAATCATGTACATCACACCGTATGACAAGTAGAATCATGTACGTCACACCGTATGACAAGTAGAATCATGTACGTCACACCGTATGACAAGTAGAATCATGTACATCACACCGTATGACAAGTAGAATCATGTACGTCACACCGTATGACAAGTAGAGTCATGTACGTCACACCGTATGACAAGTAGAATCACGTACGTCACACCGTATGACAAGTAGAATCATGTACGTCACACCGTATGACAAGTAGAATCATGTACGTCACACCGTATGACAAGTAGAGTCATGTACGTCACACCGTATGACAAGTAGAATCATGTACGTCACACCGTATGACAAGTAGAATCATGTACGTCACACCGTATGACAAGTAGAGTCATGTACGTCACACCGTATGACAAGTAGAATCATGTACATCACACCGTATGACAAGTAGAATCATGTACGTCACACCGTATGACAAGTAGAGTCATGTACGTCACACCGTATGACAAGTAGAATCATGTACGTCACACCGTATGACAAGTAGAATCATGTACGTCACACCGTATGACAAGTAGAATCATGTACGTCACACAGCGAATGCTCATTTACCCAAGACTCATCATGAAATATAATATTATAGTTCAAAAGTTTACTAATAAATCCATCCTCCTCAAATTTAGCCTGTGTGAGACCATTACAGTTCCATGACAATATTCTAAGTCCAGCCTCCGTGTATCACTAACCCACACCATCCTTCACTGGTCGGCCAATAATATACGGTGTGACTTAACTAATCCACGTACTCCCGCTTGGCATCATTAAGCTTATGGTTGAGAAACTTTCATTCCTAATGCACAAGGATCCATACGATACAATTTGCAAACCTTTTAATAGTTTATTCCCGAGAGAGAAACACTTTATATCCGTAAATGAAGAGAAAGCGCAAAATCCTTCTTTTTAAATCTCATACATACTATTTACCCCTTCGTGATCGCGGCGTGTCTCGTGGATGTGATTTTACTTACTGTATATACTCGCGTATAAGTTGATGCAAACTGCATAGACCCAGATCTGCTGTCGCATAATCCGCCGGCAGAACTGGGTCTATGCAGTTTGTAAGGACTAATCAGTAGAACAAACAACATAGACCCTGATCATGGTCTATGTTGTTTGCATTTGGAAAATGCAAACGAGAGTATATACGGTAATTATTATGTCACTAAACAGGGCTATTTTCTTTATCTTTGGTACAAAAGCAACCCACCTCATATCCATCTAACTTCCCAGGGGAACAATCTTCCGCTAGTCTTTATTGTTTTTTTTTTTTTTTTTTTTTTTCCCCTACGTGAATGACTAAGTACTAATTATCCCATTTTCCCTCATTTACCAAACTATAGGCTGAGTTTACAATCAGACTTGTGCTATTCACCCATTTTATCCACTAAAAAATTCTCTCCCCCCCCCAAAAAAAAAAAACAAAAAAAAAAAAACAAAAAACAACCTAATATCTTATCCAGGTAAGAATGCCTTGCTCAATAGATTGTTCAAAGACCCGAATACACCACCGCAATACTGTTCTCGTATACATCGCCGAATTTCACACAATGGCATCTGCCAGCGCCTTTACAGGTAGATCGCAATATTTGCACATACAGGAATGGAATTTAGAAATCTGGCTAATCTATTGCTGTTTCGTTCACTGATTCACAAGCGTTCGTGGTTTCAGTCACAGGGAATATTGCTTTAATGTCAAAATATAACAAGAAAACTTTGTCCTATTCTGTAAAAATGCCCTATATTTGTACATATGATATAATTTGTATAGAACATCTAATTTTAAAGTGAGTATTTACTACAGTATAATATGGAAGAGAGCTACAATAGTCAATAACTGCAAGTTAATCTATGATCAGGAAGCCATAGGTAAAGACTTGGTGTATAACGGTACTCTCTGTAAAGTGCTACCATTTATTGTCAACTTTGCATCATGCGAAGATCGCGAACGGAACATTTTGTTTCGATATCGTATTTGGATGTCATCTACCTGCGATGCTCGTGCAATAGCCATGACTTGAAAGTTATTATTTCGAAGTATACAGAATGGATGAAAAGTTGCCTAATAAAATAAAGTAGTTTGCAAGAAGTGCATTATACGAGAAGTCCAGTTTCAAGTAAGATAATTCCTGATGTCATTTGTAGCTATACATAATCTCAACGAATGACAGCGTCATAAACAACAGGAAAAACTAGTAAAAGGTGTAACATTACTTGGATAACCATTCTCTTAGACATCAGGTGAAACATTTAATGCTAGATTGTTTCCAAGAGAAAATATTACGAGAAACATTTATTACAACCAGTCTTACTATCAAACATTTAATTGATTTTGCATGCTAGGATCTTCACACTTGATTGATTTTGCATACTAGGATTTACACACTTGATGGATTTTGCATGCTAGTATCTTCACATTTGATTGATTTTGCATGCTAGGATCTTCAAATTTGATTGATTTTGCATGCTAGGACTTTCACACTTGATTGATTTTGCATGCTAGGATCTTCACATTTGATTGATTTTGCATGCTAGGATCTTCACATTTGATTGATTTTGCATGCTAGGATCTTCAAAACTGATTGATTTTGCATGCTAGGAGCTTCACAGTGATGGATTTAATATGAGATACTGAAGGACTGTAAAAGCACAAAACGTTGCCTTATGCCGCTATCTCAATTGACGTCGGGTTAGAAGTTCCTTTAGGCTTCACTTTTATAAAATTTTATAATTCCCTTGATTGATGAAATGTAAAATAAAATAAAATTAGAAATTGTGAGTATATCGGAGCTTAAACTTTAGTATTTTATGACAAATTGAGAAATTACCCCCCACCCACCCCCACCCCAAAAAAAAACCCATTGCTTGGTGAATAGGTCTGCGAGGATAAGGACTGCATGCCATTTTAGAATTACAAAATTGGGTAATATTTGTGTTTCTAATAAAATGTTCTAATCATATGTCTTTATAAAGAGGTATCAAATTTAACGTAGCACTTGAAGAAAATTTGCTAATCTGACAAGTACCATTGATACTTGTTTTTTTAACAGTATATACTAAGGATTCTGCATTTGCAAATATTTGTATTTATACAAAAATATATATATATATATATAAATATATATATATATATATATATATATATATATATATATATATATAAATATATATATATATATATATATATATATATATATATATATATATATATATATATATATATATTTCATAATCCAAGAAGAGTAGCATTAATGGAAGGCTTGAAACCCTGGGTATTACCTTTTACAATTGAAATGACTGGTATTAGCCAGACAAAAAGTTAAATGTTCTTCATTGTTAATCTGTAATTTTTTGCTGTTTATTACAGTCCACATTTTCTTTGGCTCTGGTTGTGCGTTGTATACAATGTACAAATTAATCCGTAACAGCGAACACAATTTTAAACAAGTAAACCATATCCAGATCGTAGCAATGATAAACAGTAAAATTGGTATTATGCGTAAAGCTCTTGTTCATTCAAATCATAATTGTAACGAAAATTCGCAATTCAAATTCCTTAAGTTTTGGCCTTTGCAGATGCAAAAAAAAAAAAACAACAAAAAACAACACATGATTATGTAAATCAGCAATAACAGTGAATTTATAGATCAAGTAATAGTGTGTGCGTTAGGCAGGAAATCATGGTTATTTTGTTGCATCAACATCGAAATAGCGTTAATTCAAACTGCACAGACCACCTGCTCGTTTTGTTTACCGACACGATGCAGCAATTGCCAAAAGCAAATAGCAGCTTATAAAACCAGATCAAAAATTTAAGGTATGAAACCTTCAGAATGATTTTTGATGAAATTTGTTCTGTACTGATTGCACTAACGTTTCAAGAACATTTTTGGTGCGAAGTTTGATTTTACAAACTGATGTTTAACATAGTGGATCTTGGGATTTCTCTTTATGAAACGTGAGCAAGGTACGGAAGACAACCATTTGATTGGCTTTAACTTTCTCAGTTATAAGTTTCACTGATATAGCTCTTTTCTCAAGTAAAGTATATCATCAACTTATAGACTGTGTTCAAACTTTGACAAATAAATATAAGCGAGAGCAAATTTTCAACTTAATTAACACTTCGTTCTGTGCCTTGTAAATGCAAAACTTTGGCTTTTTGCTGACACTTTTAGAGCAAATTATAGGACACTGAAAATATATATGGTCATTTGGGGACTATTTGTATAAAATAATTATTTATTAAAATATGGTAATGCGTTGAAAAGCAATATGTGTGTACTGCATTCTTTAGGAAGAAGCAGTCATAAAACGCACATCATGAAGTATATAAGAGCGTATAACAAGATCAGAATCAACCAGGCATCTACTCAACTTGATCAGGTATCTACTCAACTTGATCAGCCTGAAATAATGAGGATAATTCGATTACAATAGTGTTTGAGCATACAAGTCTATCAACCTTTGAAACCATAGGATTTTATACGGAAAATATCGTTTATTGATAGAGTAAGACCTTAGGTTGTTCGTTTTCTCCATCGTTAGCAGTCAAACGGGCGTTTTCTCCATTGTTAGAACGATACAGCACTCAAACGGGCGTATTTGTAAGTGCTTGACATGTTTAGATATGTAGTAGAATGGAAGAAGAATTCTTTTCAAGGTTAAGAGGTTTGTAAGTCATACAAGTTATGAGGTTTGTAATTCATACGAGTAAAGAGGTTTGTAAGTCATACGAGTTATGAGGTTTGTAATTCATACGAGGTATGATGTTTGTAATTGATACGAGGTATGATGTTTGTAATTGATACGAGTTACGATGTTTATAATTCATACGAGTTAGGATATTTGTAAGTGATACTAGTTATGAGGTTTGTAATTCATACGAGTTATGAGGTTTGTAATTCATACGAGTTATGAGGTTTGTCATTCATACGAGTTATGAGATTTGTAATTGATACGAGTTATGAGGTTTATAATTGATACGAGTTATGAAATTTGTAATTCATACGAGTTATCATGTATTGTAATTCATTCAAATGAGATATGAAGTTTCCAAGTCAAATGAGTTATGAGGTTTGTAATTCACACGAGTTATGAGGTATGTAATACACACAAGTTATGAGGTTTGTAATTCATACGAGTTAAGAGGTTTGTAATTCATACGATGTAGTGTTTTGTAATACATACAAGTTATGAGGTTTGTAATTCATACAAGTTATGAGGTTTGTAATTCACACGAGTTATGAGGTTTGTAATTCACACAAGTTATGAGGTTTGTAATACATACAAGTTATGAAGTTTGTAATTCGCACAAGTTATGAGGTTTGTGATTCATACGAGTTACGAGGTTTATAATTCATACGAGTTATGAGGTATGTAATACACACAAGTTATGAGATTTGTAATTCATTCGAGTTATGAGGTTTGTAATTCATACAAGTTATGAGGTTTCGTGTGAGAATTTCACTTAGCTATTGACATATTCCTTGTGTCAACTGTAAAGAAATGATCTTAAAACGTATTCAATATTTTAATTTGGTTATGTGCTTGGTAAGTTAACTCAAGAATGAAGGCACTGTATGTACATACCAATGCATACATCACACAAATTTCAATAACCTTTGACATTGCTATTCAATAGTGCTAGAATAGTGTAGCCTTATTAAATCTTGGTAATATCCAATATACGTTTGTATCTTTTAATAATTGCTCTCATTGTGATGTCACCGAGGATTGATTGTATTTATATATTTTCTAACAAATTGAATATATTCAATCGACATTGATTCAAAACAAATGTCATGTTCACAATGATACCACAATCATAGATTACCTGTCTATTATGACCAATAAAAGTTCTTTTGCAGTGTTTGTATTGATCAAGGTTAAGAAAACTACCGTCATACTCGCGAATAATTCGGGTCCAATATGCAAACAACATAGACCGTGATCTGCCGTCGCATAATGCGCCGGCAGATCAGGGTCTATGTTGTTTTTTCTTCTGATTAGTCCGTACAAACTGCATAGACCCAGATCTGCCGGCGCATTATGCAACGGCAGATCTGGGTCTATGCATTTTGCAGCTGGTATTGGGTTATAAGCGAGTATAGACGGTATATCAACACAATTTCCTATCTACGTTATATTCAAAATTTGTTTGTGTCAATACAATGTCTTGCAGATAGTAAACATTGTTAATCTAAACCTAAAAGTCATGGATAATCAGATAATCCTAATATATATCCTGCCCTCCGTTGGTACAATATTTGAAAAGAATATAAATTGTGCAGACTTTACTAACAAAATATCCTAAAGATGCTACTTTCATAGCTATTTATATATTCATTCACGGGATAGTCACAGTTTTTAAGCCGCAAATAGTAACGAGGTAGTAACCGTTTTAAAGCCGCAAATAGTAACGAGATAGTAACAGTTTTAAAGCCTCAAATTTTACAAATTGATTAAAAATACCAATAATAATTTCACTAAAAATCATCAATAAATATTAAATCTTTTTCGATAGAAGTGTCGTCCTTTCAGAAACGTTTCCTAAAAAAAATTACAACAGTACACTGGGATAGTTCCATTATCTTTCGCATTGGAAAACAAAATTCGGTATGAAATCGAACTAACCTACCAGTGGACTATTCTACCGTCTGTTGCTTAAGTAACCTACCTTCTATAGACGGTGGGTGAATGACTTAGTACTTATTTTTTTCCTGCGGTTCGCCAAATGACAGGTTTAGTTTACATTGCGATATTCGTTGCTCGTGTTTTATCCATTCGAAAATTCTCCTAAAATAATCGTAACAAACAAACACACTTGAAGAGATTGCAGTTTCTTTGAATGATGTTTTATCCAGGCAAAAATTATTAGTTTAACATATTATTCAAAGGCCTCCATGCTTGCCACGGTATTCATATATATTGTTTTCAGATACAGTGACGAATTTTACACATTGGCATCTGCCAACGTTCACGGAAAGATTTACATCCCAATGTTCGCACTTACATGACAGGAAATTAAGGATCTGGCCGATCAATTATTTAGGCGTTTATTTGACTGACTCACAAGATACCATTTTTCTTCGCGGTCATGATTATTTTTTTGTTGTTGGAAAAAATTGCCCTCTAGCAAAAATATCCCATTCTTGTAAAATTTGGGATCATTGACGTAAATTTTTCCCAATATCTACATTTAGGTGTTGACTGACTCACAAGATACCATTTTTCTTCGCGATCATGATTCTTTTTTTGTTGTTGGAAAAAATTGCCCTCTAGCAAAAAAAAATTGCCCTCTAGCAAAAATATCCTATTCTTGTAAAATTAGGAATTTATGACGTAAATTTTCCCTAATATCTACATTCTGCATGATTTATATCGGACTATGATTGCAAAGTGGGTATTTGCGATAGTATGAGATTGGAATAGAGCTACCATGCCGTACAAAATATAAATGTTAAAGTACAACACGTTGTAGCAGTCAGCTATCAGAGACTGAAGATGAACGTATTTGCACTTACTTTGATAACAGTTCATCTTTCGATTGATAGGTTCAACATTGTGCACACTAAGCAGTTTACACTTTGTAATTTTGTGTCATTAACGCAATTTAGGAAATTCGAAGAAGAGGGATTCTTGCAATTTTAAAATTTACAAAACTTAGTACTCTTGTCGATCCCCTCTATTGTCTTAAGGACAGATATCAAATTAGATCTGTCATTCGTTAAAAATTAGTGATCAGTTCGGTATGCTTGATGTTTGGTTTTCTTAGAATGACATGTCAAAGATTATACCTTCTTTTAACAATTATGAATTTGCAAGAAAAACAAAATCGATCTGATGGCAAAAATTAAATATGAAACAACTCTTCAAAGTTAGAACCAGTAGCATCAAAGGAAGGGTAGAAACCATGCATACAACATGTCCAAAAGTTTAATCTCTGGTACATGCAAAAAAGTTAGTTAAAGCTTCTTTGTCTTTAGTTTGTGTATTTTTCTGGTTGTTCCAGTCTGCAAAATATTAGATACCATAAAAGGCCTTATTTTCAGTATTTGATTGCACATTGTATGCAATGTAGAATTTATTGTGCATTGTGTAAACAAGCGCAATGTTAAACAAGTAAATCCTAGCCATTTAAGATCATAACAATAATAAATGGTAAAAATAAAGAACCTTTCTATGATAGTTCATGCAAATCATGTTCTGCTTTTTTTATCCTCTGCTATAGATTTATTTTATTGTTGTTCTCCAGTATTCAAAGAGAAACATTCGAACGAACAATCGTCAATCCATATTTTGTATGCTTATTAGGACTGAAATTGAAATGAAAATGTTGTTACTGGATGCGACTATATATTTCATATAGACAAAATGGGCTATTTTCGGGCAAAAAATGTAATATGTCATCATAAGAGATTCCGAAGGGGATAAAATAAGGTTTGTTCTAGACATCTAATGATCTTAAACATTTCTTGATCCAAATTTTCCAAGACCGCCGTTTGAGATTTGAAAAATATGAACTCTTTCAGACGTAAATTGTACTGAGAGAGCTCTTTTATTGCAAAAAAACATTGGGATACGAACGATATTTAAGAATATCTTTACTTTGTATGCTGTGTTAATCTTTGACAAATTTACTTAAACAAGCGATAAATTCGTCTTAACTAACAGGATGCTCTGCGCCTTGTATATGCAAGATATGGGTTCGTTGACACCTGTAGAGCAAACATAAGGAATCTTAAGATATATATATGGTCAGTTTTGAAAAATCTTGTAAAAAATATGCTATCTTAACAAAATAAGACATATGCATAAACATGCAATTTTTATATGATGCATTTTTAAGAAGATACACTCAGAAAAATGAAAGCATCGAGGAGTAGAGGCATATCATAATTAAAATCTACAAACCCATCTGTTCAATATAAGTTAAATAATTAGTATAATTCTAATTAAAGTCACAGAAATTATGGTAGTATATGTACACAGACAGCTAATTCAACTCCTATAGACCGTAAGGTTAATATTTCGCAACATTACTATGCTTTGGGGGTAAGATTGTCCGATTACGGTTATATCTTACGAAAGTAATATAGTGGGATGATATGGGGCATAAGAGGAACTAACATTACGCCGTATGTTTAACATGTATGGGACCATATGGGGCATAAGGGGCATTTATATTATGGGACTCTATGTGGCATTACGTGAATTTAACATGGGTGGGACTCTATGGGGCATGAGGGCAATTTAACATTACGCCTCTATGTTGAAAAATGTATGGTGCATAAAGGAGAAATGTAATGTTAAATCTATATTTACTATCCAACACACCAATTGGAGTGTCCAATGCTTAGCTATCTACTATCCGATACCTAATTGTCTATTAACCAACACCCGGTTATCTACTGTCAAACACCCCACATTTACTATCCAACACGCTGTTTGGAGTGACCTTAACTCAGTCATTTACTATCCAACACCTACACTATACCAACACCCCTGGACCTACTAACCAACGAAAAGGGAAGGATGTAAAAGAAGGGGGATGAAATCACACACCATCACTAACAAGAGGGTAGGAGTGTTTATCCGCACGCTGCACTTACATACACACACACATACTATCACACGCAAAAGGGTAAGAGTGCTTGAACACACAATATACCCACAAGCATACTTATATGTTATCACACACAAGAGGGGCAGGGTTTAAGATTTATCTTTAGATAGGCAATGATTAAATATTATCTCTGTTTCTAACTGGGTTACCCTGAAAAGGGCCGTTTTTTATTTCAGTCGCCACTCTCCATTAGTGGCTGCACCTCCCGGGTCGGGCTCCACATGCAGCACATCGTCTTTTCCATCCATTTTCACCCCAAGGATTGATGGAGACAGTGAACCTAAACTTATGCTCATTTGCCTCCAGCTCCCAATCCTTCACAACGTGACTACCGATGGTCGCTTGATAATCATTTTCAGAAGGTGTGTTGCATTGCCAATGCTGTATGAAGCAGATTTGGTTTTTCAGTTTGCTACAAATTTGCTTTTTTCTACCTTATATTTTAGTACACTGGCTTACCATATTCAATGTCGGCTCATTTCGTTACAAATGTGTTCTTTTTTGGTCTTACGTTGAGTAGAATATGACCTGTATAGAGACAAGAGTTAAATTTGTCACATTGTCAAACTAAATCAGAATATCGCATGAAGCTAAGGTTTCTTGTAAGGTTGTCACATCGAACTTAAGCATCGTACATGGAGTGTTTGTACTTGTCAAGAAAATAATTTGTTCTCTGTACGTCTGTAAAAATGCAGAGTGTATTTAGTGTTACGGAAAGAAATTATACGTAAGATTTTGTATAGCAATAGTAGTGATTTATTTTCTTTATATTAAACTTTGGATAGATTTTTTTTGTCCCGAAGCCAAATACTGAGCGAGAGAGTGAGAAAGTAATAATGTTAGTCAAAATAATTTTTTCAAAACAAAAACAGTAAACACCATTTTTAAGTCAGAATTTGTCGTGAAACTAAGGTTTCCTCCTGCTGTCGCGGTTCAAACTTTTCATCATCTCTTCTTGTTGCTTTATTTTTCCCTCTTCTTGTTGTTGAACAAATGTTGAACTCTTCCTTCTGTTTCTGTCTGAAATCATCAATGACTGGTAATAATGGAGAATGAGGTGACAGTGGTACTATCGACCAGAATTATTGCGAAGAAGATAAGAAATCGTTTAAAGCTGAATTGAAGTCATTCTCCTCTGCCGTAATACTCGCTACAGCAGCAGCAGTAGTCACGATATCAGTCCGAGTATAAGAAGAAGTATTCACTGCTGACGTACATCAACACACAGTCTTCAATTCAGCCATGTTATACTATACTTGAACTCTTCAGCAATAGTTCAGACACGCTAATGGATATATATATATATATATATATATATATATATATATATATATATATATATTGAAAGGGACGTCACGCATTCGCTATATTCTGATTGGAAGATGGAAAACACGCCTTGAATGAATTATGATTGGTGAAATCTAAACGAAAATGGATAAGCCAAAATTGAGAATGAAAATTGAAAATGAAAGTTAAAAATAAAATTTGAAAAAATTGAATTTGAAAACTAAATTTGAAACTTTTAAATTAAAAGTACAAAAGTGAAATCTCATAAACCAAATTTTAAAATGAAAATTTAAAATGAAAATTAAACATAAAAATTGAAAAAATTAGGAAATTAAAGATAAAAAACAAATTTGAAAATGAATAATTATAAATTGACAAATGGAAAAAAATACTGAAAGCAAATATAGAAACACAAAATGGAAAAAAGGACACTTAATATAAAAATTATGAATTATAAGCCAAACCTGAAGTGAATATTTAAAATTGGAAATTTAACATTACAATTTAAAAATGAAATTTTAAAAACTAATTTTGAAAATGAAAATTAAAAATAAAGTAATGATTCTGAAGCGCCAAAGTGTCACTCCGACAATGTGTTGATGGTATAGTGTGGGTGTTGGATAGTAGATCAGTGTGTATTGATCACTTAAAAAGGCGTGTTGGAAAGTGTGGGGTGATCACTGGGTATTGGTTACTCCTAGGGCGTGTTGATGGTGTAGTGTGGATGCTTGGTTGTAGATAAGTGGGTGTTGGTCACTCAAAACGGCATATAGGATAGTAGGTTTAGGATGTTGGATAGTAGATCACTGGATATTGGTCACTCTAAAGGCGAGTTGATGGTATCGTGTGGGTGTTAGATAGTAGATCAATCGGTGTTGGTCACTAAAAACGGCGTCTTGGATAGTAATCATTGGGTAATGGTCAGTAGGTTGTGGTGCTTGTCAGCATATCTATATTATATATCCCCTTATGTCCCATTGTGACTCCCATTATTAAATTTCCAAATGCTCAATAATGACCTCAGTGCTATTGTTAAATTCCCATCAGCGATATAGTGATCCAAATAACCCCGAAAACACCCCTAGATAATACTTTTTCTGTTCGGTCACGCAGACGACAAATTACGAGCAGAAGAGTTATATTTTAATCCTGAAACATGGATTTTCCAGTCTCAATTTCAACCTGAACATACATTCTGTTTGTGTTTTGGTAGCGGCTCCAGCATAAATTATGTTATTCGGAGCTAGAAAGGTTGACATTCAACTATATCTTATAATCATTACTATGCATCAGGTTACACTCCATTATCATTGTCATGAAAAAGAAGATCAGTCTACAGAGTGACCCAAGAGAGTGAAAATAAAATAAAACAAAATAAAAATTGAAAAAGAGAAAATTTCAGAAGCAGATGAAGAATAAAAAACAGAAGAAAAAACCCATTCCAGCAAAGAACAATTAGACAGAACAGCAGGAAAAAAACCATTCAAGTGAAGAAAATATAAACAAGAAAGGAAGCAAAACGGAAGGAAAAATGGACTTTTGCTATGTGTTTTTGAAATGTCCTTGTGATCTCTATTCTCGAGAAATGATCAAATAACATAAGTGTTTCTATGTCTTGATTTTTAAACAAAAATTGTTGTTTTTTTTTAAAAGTAAGGATAAGATATTCAAACCCACTACAACTTTATAATGGAGGGATTTAGTTCTTATTTAATTTGGCAATCAATTGAGTAGTATCTCTTTCCCAAGAGATCTAGGCGGACTCTGAAAAGGTCCACTTACGCGCGCGCGTGTGTGTGTGTGTGTGTGTGTTCTTCTCTCCATCCTGACGTCAGAGATTTACAGCGTCATTCAAAAACAAACTTCCAACAAGACTTCTGGAGGAGTTAGGTTTTTCATTAACATGGCAATCATATGAGCTGTATCTTTTTCAAAGAGAGCTATTCGGGCTCTGTAAAGGGCCGTTAGGTTTGAAAAAACGTATGTACCTGACAACATCAGCTGTAGCTGCCTTAAACATTTTGCACGTCCAAGTTGCTGTAGTGGTAGTGATAGTTGCCGCCGCCGCTGAGAGAGAGAGAGAGAAAGACAGACAGAAAGACAGTGACAGAGACAGACAGAGAGAGAGGGAGACAGAGAAAGAGCTAACAGGTTACAAAATTCGTATCCTAACAAATACAAACACTCCATGTAAGATGTATAACTGCGATATACCCTAGTTATGCCGTTTTTAAACATGAACAGAACAATGTCACAATCTTACAGTAAACCTTAGCTTTACGTCAAATTCTGACTTCGTTTGACAGTGTGGCAAAGTTAACAGTTTAGTTTTTGCCGTTTTCAAAATTGACAAGAAAATGTCAGAGCCTTGCAGTAGAAAAAGCTCTAGCTTTGGACCAAATTCGGACTTAGCCTGACAGTCGGGCAAATATAAAATGATGTTGGCTGTTTCCTTTGCAAATTGTCTGTTGACTAATTTTTTACTCTCTCTCTCTCTCTCTCTCTCTCTCTCTCTCTCACACACACACACACACACAAACACACACACACACACAACACACATACAATATTTGGCTTGGCACAACTTTTTTATCCAAAGTTTAATGTAAAGTTAAAAATGGTAACACTATTGCTATACAAAATCTTACGCATCATTCCTACATACAGGACTACAGACACTGCATTTTTATAGATAGATTGAAACATTCTTTTCTTAATAAGAATAAAAACACTCCATGTACGATGCATAATTCCGATTTGACAACCTTTCAAGAAACCTGAGATGCACGCCAAGTTCTGACTTACTTTGACAATGTGGCAAATTTTCTTCAAAGGTAACATTTCATTCAGAGTACGAAAAAGAAACACAAATAAAGTGACATTGGATATGGTCTATCAGAATACTACAATCTACGGTAGTAAAACAAATAAATTTGTAACATACTAAAGAACCAACTCTGCCTCATAAATCATTGGCATTGCAACACACTTCTGCCAATGTTTATCAAGCAACATTGGGTAGTCTCTTGTGGAGAATTGGGAGATTGAGGCAATGCGAATAATGTTAGACTCACTGTCTCCATCAATCCTTGGGGTGACGATGTGTTGCATGCGGAACCTCACGTGGGAGGTACGGCCACCAATGGAGAGAGGTGGATGAAAAAAAACCCGGCTCTTTTCAGGGCCACACAATTCCTTTAGTAACAGTGATTCTATTAAATCATTTCCAATCTATGTGTTTTGTGTTTGTGTATGTCTTTGACTTCCACAAAAACTAAAACTTAAACCCTACCCCATTTGTGTGTGATAGTATATAAGTATGTTTGTGGGTATAGAGCGTGTGATAGTATGTTTCTGTGCATGTAAGTATAGTGTTTGTATAAACATTCCTACCCTCTTGTGTGTAATATTGTATGATTTCATCCCCCTTCTTTTACATCTTAACCTTTTTGTGGGGTAGTAGGTGCAGGGGTGTTGGTCACTCCAAAGCGTGTTGATGGTAGATAACCGGATGTTGAGTAACATATAATTAGGTGTTGGGTAGTAGATAACTAGGTATTAAATAGTAGATAACTAAGTATTTGCCATTCAAAAATGGCATGTTGGATAGTAAATGCAGTTTTAACATTACATTTCCCCTTATGCACCATATATGTTCAACAAAGAGGTGTTATGTTAAATTCCTCGTATGTCCCTAGCATGTTAAATTACCCTTATGCCCCATAGAGTCTCACCCATGTTAAATTCCCCTTATGCCCCATATGGTCCCATACATGTTAAACATACGGCGTAATGTTAATTTTCCATTATAGGATTTTGCTTACTTGTACGAATACCGATGAAGTAATTCCAACTTGCGTATTGTGAGTCAACGGAACTAAGGCATTCTAGGGACATGGGAATGCAAGCAGCAGACTAATTGGACCTCGCCATCAAATCGTGGTAGACTGGTATAGTCTTATTAAATGAACATAATGGCGCCTGATGTATCTTTGTTCTTTTCTTTAATTGGTGTTACTGAAATGTTACAAAGATTCCAGTAGATTTGTATATGTTGTAATAAATGGATTTGTATATGTTGTAATAATTGGATTTGTATATGTTGTAATAATTGGATTTGTATATGGTGTAATAATTAGATTTGTATATGTTGTAATAATTGGATTTGTATGTGTTGTAATACATGGATTTGCATATGTTGTAATAAATGGATTTGTATATGTTGTAATTAATGGATTTGTATATGTTGTAATAATTGGATTTGTATGTGTTGTAATACATGGATTTGTATATGTTGTAATAATTGGATTTGTATGTGTTGTAATACATGGATTTGTATGTATTGTAATAAATGGATTTGTATATGTTGTAATAATTGGATTTGTATGTGTTGTAATAAATGCATTTGAATATGTTGTAATAAATGGATTTGTATATGTTGTAATAAATGGATTTGTATATGTTATAATAAATGCATTTGTATCTGTTGTAATAAATGCATTTGTATATGTTGTAATAAATGCATTTGTATATGTTGTAATAAATGCATTTGTGTATGTTGTAATAAATGCATTTGTATATGTTGTATTAAATGCATTTATATATGTTGTAATAAATGCATTTGTATATGTTGTAATAAATGCATTTGTATATGCTGTATTAAATGGATTTGTATATGTTGTAATAAATGGATTTGTATATGTTGTAATAAATGCACTTGCATATGTTGTATTAAATGCATTTGTATATGTTGTAATAAATGCATTTGTATATGTTGTAATAAATGCATTTGTATATGTTGTATTAAATGCATTTGTACATGTTGTAATAAATGCATTTGTATATGTTGTATTAAATGCATTTGTACATGTTGTATTAAATGGATTTGTATATGTTGTATTAAATGCATTTGTATATGTTGTAATAAATGGATTTGTATATGTTGTATTAAATGGATTTGTATATGTTGTATTAAATGCATTTGTATATGTTGTATTAAATGCATTTGTATATGTTGTATTAAATGGATTTGTATATGTTGTAATAGATGGAGATATATTAGTCATAATCAACACTGGTCATATATCTGGTGGCGTTCCATCACGAGTGAGAAACAGTTTTAAGGCCGCGTGCAAATTGATTAATAGGCCAATAGAATTTTTGTTTTTATATTTTAGTAATAATCATAAATTAAATTAAATTTTTCTTGGTGAAGGTATCTTCCTACAATAAACGTTAATTAAACCTTGGAACAATAAACTGGAATTTTGTTTTACATTTCGAATAAAAAGGATCTACATTAAATCCATCCGAATTTCCAGAGGACTACTCTACCGTCTATCTTTATTTCTATTGTTGCTCCTGTGCCAATGACTTAGTACGATTTTGTTTTTACTGCGTTTGCCAAAGTACAGGTTTATTTCACATTGGCACTAGTGCTACTGGTGCGTTTCATCCATTCGAAATTAATTAAAAATAATCGTGAAGATGCCACTACTCGCATCTTTCGGCCTAACGAAAACAATAGTATGAATTGCATTATCTATTTGCTGTCTAAACGTTACGTATCTAATTCCTATTTTAGAATGACTAAAAGTAATAGTTTCAGAAGCAAATGGTATCGAATTTAAATAAAAAAATGTCGCAAAAAAGCACATAATTTTACTCTCAACTCGTTCCGACAACGTACGACGTTCAAAGATGAAAGGTCCCGACTTGAACCCCAAATATCCATCGGTCACCTCTTTAAATACAAACTTTTTGAGAGAAATAGTCAAAGCCACAGAGAATAAGGGTGAGAGAAATGTCAGAATAATATAATGATGGACGGTTCGCCAGTTGCAGTACGCTAAATCACAAGCTGGGGTCAAATATCTATGTTAAGGACGAAATGTCGAAGTGTTTCTCTTTTCTTGCATGAACACGTGTTTTTGTTTGCATATTTCTTTGAACAGTTTAAAATTTAGGACTTGATATACATGATGGGCACTGTGTTACCTGCTTAAATACACGCTACAAGCATGATGGACGCTTTCACTGGGTTTTATATCTCCGCGCTAAGTACCAAAGGGTTCCAAAAATGTGACTTAGAAATTATTACTAAAGAATACAGATAGAGTACAGGACTAATATTTTTCAATGTTTTCATCACGACCGCTTTCATCATCTGTAAGGCCATAGGAGACTATATCAATCCAGAAACATCATATGAAAGTGAGTAAAAGATGTTTGCAACTTTTAATTCGTTTGATCTTAATGTTTATGTCACCAACTTTCATGCCAATACGTGTCTTTCACTTCTCCGAAATCAAGTAAATATCAAAAAGTTCGGAAAAGTCGTGTCTATGAAATTTAAAACTAAAAATAATCATTGTTAACTTTGCTCGGCATTTTATGGTAGAAATTAGAATTGGTGGTCAGCATCTCACAATTCGCTTCCTCCTCCTCCTCCTCCTTCTTCTTCTTCTTCTTCTGATTATTATTATTATTATTATTTGTGTTTTGTCGTCTCAATAGTTTAATATTGTTGTTGACTGATGTCTCAATGTTGTAAAAGTAATGCTTTGCTCAACATTCCATTTAATGATGAATTCGGTCTATAAAGATAATTTCTAATGCTCATGTACTTCTTCCTAGTCGATCGCTGACGAGTCTTACGATCACTGACACTTTTGAAAGATTAAGTCAGTCAAGATTATTTATTCTTTTTTCGTTTCTTTCTATGCCTACTAACAAGCTTGTAAAAACAGCTCAGGAAAATGTATTAACTAGATTGAAAAAGTATAGTTCATGGAAACAACGATTTAATATTTTTTTTGCGGCGATCCATAAAAGAAAGGAAATTTATAGTTATTTCTTTCATAATTTACGTATCTAACGGGTATTTCATAATTTAGGTATCTAACGGGTATTTAATAATTTACGTATCTAACGGGTATTAAGACTTTGCTCTTTTCTTTATTGTATTTTGTCACTATCTTATTTCATTTGCCTCATTGAAACTAATTCCACACGGTATAACTGTATTCCTTACAGACTGTGTGTGAAATCTTTCAAAAATGACCTACATGTAAACTGGTCTGTGAACATCGAGAATTACATACATGTTATTGATGAAACTGATTGCCTTTTCGGAGTTCAATCATTTCAAATTCATGATTGAGAAATATATTAACTACAGTGCTATTTATTCAGTGTTTATTGAATAATGAAATATTTGTTCAATATAGTCAATGCCTTTCTCGTGTTAAACGACGTCACACAAACAGTGTTTCTTTTTTGGCTGTTCATGCATTTGAATAACCACGAGGTATGGTGTCATCTTTGCATGAAATTACAATCACAAGAATCAGCATCCACAGCCTCCTGGATGTAAATGTTGCATTATTTTTTTTTTTATCAAGATATTCATTTAAATGGTCAAAAAATCGGAATATTATCCGTCGAGTCGCTTCATGGCATCTAAAATTCGGCAAGTTCCTCATTCATGGACTATTAAAAAAAATATGCCTGCTGTGTTGTTCAAGTATATTGTTATCAGAAGCAGTGAAATATTTCACACATTGGTGTCTGCCAACATTTACAAAAAGATCTGCATCATAATATTCGCATTTACAGGACATGAAATCAATAATTTAGCGATCAATTTGTTGGCGTTCACTGACTCAAAAGGTATCGTTTTCTCCCAGATAATGATTCTTTCTTTGTTTGACAAAATATTGTCCTCTTCTGAAAAACAAAATATTATAACATTGCAAAGTGATTGGCTTCTTGTGTAAATTATAGCAAAGATTTACATACTACGTACTTCATATGGAACTTGATTTGTAATAAAAAAAATATGGCAACATAACTACAATACCGAAGACATTAAAACTGTTGAAGTCCGCCGTGCTGGTGGGAATTCGTGCTATTGGAAGGCTACAATACAATCGTTTCGTTTTTAATCAACTGTCATTAGAATAGATATCACAGTACATGTATCACTGGATGAAAATTCGGTATGTTTTATGTTCCATTTTCTTACAGTGATATGGAAAGGATTATTGCTTCTTTTAAAAAGATAAGCATTAGAAAAATTTCAATTTGATAAAAAAAACAAGTCTTCTAAATCTAAGACCAGTTGTATGACAGAGAAGAATGACCGTGCATAGCACATGTCGCAAGTTCAATACCTGGTATTAGCGACAACAATGACAAAAAAAAAAAAAAAAAAAAAAAAAAACACAATTAGTTTATCTTTAGTATGTGATCTGTTTTCTAGTTATTATGGTAGCTTATTAAACATATTCATATTAAAACAAAGCTTTCTTCCTTTTCTGCCTTTGGTTGTTGGGAGTATACTATGTACTAACATTTTTTGTACAAGCAAACGAAACTTGTAAAATTTAAGCACTATTTTCTGAAGATCATAGCGTTAATAAATTGTAAAAATAAAATATCACGCTCAAGCATGGAAAATTTTGTGAATTCAAATCATAATTGTAAATAAATTCACTATTCACATTCCTTGAATGTTGACTTATGCAAATGCAAGCGCACATATTAATATGTAAATCTGACATCAAATTTAGTCTATACATCACGAGGAATGGTGTTCCTTGGGCAGGGACTCATTGTAATTGTCTTAAATCAATAGTCAATTATTGTTTATTCAAGCAGCGTAGAATATACACTCTTTTTGTGTATCGATATGGCACAGGAATTAGTTTAATAGTAGCTTTAATGCGTAGAACAGTTGCTCCATTTGTTTTATAGACTTGACGCAGAAGTTGGCTTAATAGTAGCATTTTATGCGCCTTTCAAACCAGATCAAAAACGAAAGACAGAAAACCGACTGAACGATTTTGTCATGGAGGTCGTTCTGTACTTGTTAAATATAACTTGAAAGAAAATATAAATTTCGTTATGCAAGGGCTGACATTAATAATTTTGTAGATATTATGTTAGTAATGCGTTTGAAAGAATGTCCATTAAAATATAGCAAGCTCTCTATTACATGAGACCAAAAATCACTTGCATTTTGTATTATAAACCACATAAATCATTTGTATCGTCAAAACTGTGAAGATCTGTCTGTGATATATGATGCAAATGATTTACTGTGTTCGTCCTGTTGTAATGTCTTCATTTACAGCCATTTTCCAGTATTCAAAGAGAAACATTGACACGACATATCTCCGTTTTGATATGTTTTTGAACATTAGCGCCGAGATCAAAGCTAACCTGTAGACAATGGGTGCGAATTCATATTTCACATCGGCATAAATGCTATTTTCTGTCGAAAATAAAAAATTAGGTCATCACAAACGTTTCCCAAGCAGAAGAAAAATAAAATAAGCTTTTGTCTAGAAATCTAATGCTTATAAACAGTTTTGATTAACATTTTCCATTACAGCCGCTGAAGTTTAACGTAGTAGAAATTCAGATTTCTCATGATGAAATACGTGTATGAACAAGCAGCAGAAAACAATCATTGATTAACATTTACTCTTTTGGATGCAAGTCGTACTAAAAAAATTCTTTATCACAGAAAGCGTTGGATGCTAACGAGATCAAATAGTATCATTAACTTGCAGGCTGTGTTAAAACTTTGACAAATACACACGAACATGCGAGTATTTCGGCTTAATTAACACCGCGTTGTATGCCCTGCGAGTTCACAGCTCTGGTTTTTGCTGACAATTTTAGTGCAAATTATAGGAAGCTGAAAAGATATATGGTTATTTTTGTAACATTTTGTAAAAGAATGATCGCTTATTAGAGTAATCGCTTGCGTATATATTCTTTTTTTGTGAATTTTTGAGGAAGAAAACAACCAGACAACCAGACAATGGAAGCATCGAAGACTAAGAGCATTCCAAAATCAGAATAGACCAACAAGCGATTCAACTTGCTGGAGAAGAATAACAATGACAATTGTAATTAAAGTTACACAATTATAGAAATGTATATGTTTACTTTTTTTAGTGAACACTTGGTCATCAACTTTTGAAACCAAATGATTACATCAGATTGATCGTATCCAGTAATATGTAGTCGTTCTCTCCTTTATATTATGTTGTTGTACAAATGGTCGTATTTCTCTATGCTGTTCAATAACGATTTCATGACGAGGTCAGGGGGAAGAGTCTATGCTAAGGATTATATATATATATATATATATATATATATATATATATATATATATATATATATATGTATATATATATATATATATATATATATATATATATATATATATATATATATATAATCTACTTATTGGCATTCCGTCTGGCAGTTTACTATAGAAAGATGCTTTACAACGTACATCTAAATGGATTTGGTCTTGCGTTGTGTATGTCAACATGATGAAGCACTCAAATGAACATCTAACGCAAATGACAGGCTCAAATAAATAACCTTTGACCTCGCCATTAAAGCGTGGTCAAATAGCACAAAGTCATCGTAAGTCAATGTAAGCCATATAATCTGATAAAGACCTAGTAATATTACGAAAAAACAGAGTTTAGTTTCAACAAATATATAAATAATGCCAATAATATTTTCGGTAGATATCATTGATACTAAAATATTCGACTACCCCCACCCTCAGCAGTTTGTACCCCCCCCCCCCCCGCGATTTTAAAAACTTAAAGCATCCAGGATATAAACAATGCACACAACATAGTAATTTCATTCATCAATTTGTAATTTCTAACCTGATTGCTGCTTGTTCCACTGATTAAAAGTAACATACTGCATAAAAACCCAGATCTGGACACGACGTATAAGGGACTACATACGATATTCAATATCGTACTATCGTTTATTCAAAGTGCGTAATCAAGGCTACATTTTGTTTATGGACATGATGCAGTAATTGACTTACTAGTAGCTTTAATTGCACATTTAGATACTAATAAAAGGCATGAAACCGACAGATCAATTTAGTGATTGACGTTGTTCTATAATATATTTTTCGCTGTATCAAGGTTGACGTTATTCATTTTAGCTTTTATGTTACTGTAAGTGAAACACTGTCCGTTTAAGTTAACATGAACCCCAAAAACATTTTTGTATTTTATTTTTTGCATTCAGCACAACAATAATTACTTGTATTATCATTAAAATTGCAAGGATCTTTCAATGACAGACGGTGTAAATAATCTTTTGATTTTATTCCTGTATATCTTTTTTTTATGCACGTTCTCTGAAAGAAAAACGTTTGAAAGACCTATCGCCATGCCACATGCTTTTTTCACATTGCCAACGCGATCAAAGTAAACCAGTAGTCACTGGGTGCAAATTCATATATCAGATCGGTAAAAAAACAATTTCATGGCAATAAAGTACAATTAATTCATCACACAATTTTCCCAAGCGCAATAAAAATATGTTTCTGTTGTGAACTTTAATGCTTTTCAACACCGATGATTCAAATTTTCCAAGAAAGTCGAATAACATTAAAGTAGTAAAAATTGACATGAAACGTTAAGAAGCAGTACAGAATCACCATTTGATAAGCAATATTTCTTTCAGTTGTTAAGATTTACTGATAGAACTCTTTTCGCTCGAAAAGTGTTAGATGCTTACAAAAAAATACCGGAGATCATTAGCCTGCATGTTTTGCTAATACTTTGAGAAATAGATATGAATAAACCAATACTGCCTTAATTAACACGTTTTACCGTGCCTTGCCAGAACCAGCTCTGAATTTTTGCTGACAAATATACGTTTAGGGAAATTTTTGTAAAATAAAAAAGTAACTTGCGTGAATATGCAATTATGCAGTATTTGTATTCTTTAGGAAGGTAACGACCATAAAAAGAAAAATATCATCTATTAGAGGCATAACAAGCATAACAAAAACGATGAACCACATTTGCTAAAGCATTAATTAGGGTTATTGTAATTAGAGGTTTGAAATAAAACCAGTTTGCATATGGTCACTAGTGTAGTGAACATTTTGTTTTCAGACTTCAAAACCAGCAAATATTAAATCTAACACATAACTGATATATAAAATCGACAGGGCGGCTGGTCTTTTTCTCACACATAAAAACGATATAAAACTAGTTAAGAACATTAGCGTTAGCGTTTGCGAGTGGCGAGTGATATATATATATATATATATATATATATATATATATATATATATATATATATATGTATATATATATATATATATTGCTTTCTCAGTCATGCTAAAGAGGTTATCTGTCCAATGAAAACGAAATAAATATGGACAGATAATTTGCTTTAAAATGGAAATGACAAATATATCTCCAGTTTATTAGAACGGACTTAAATAAAATGACAAATTGAAAGCAATTTAATAAGAAACAATCAACGCAAGGTATGAATACTTTGATTAGATCATACCTTTAGAGGTATTAATACTTTGATTAGATTATACCTTTGCAGATGTGTCGATATTATTTTCCAAAACAAAAATGATCCTAATTCATCTTAGATAGTACTTTGTACATGAACACACACACGAACAGACACACACACACACACACACACACACACACACACATATATATATATATATATATATATATATATATATATATATATATATATATATATATATACATATATACAACGGGTGTGGCAAGTCTCTCACCTGATGGGGGAAAAAAATCCAATCTGTAATTGGCTGAATTAACCTGATATTTTGTGATTACTTTATTATTAGAAACCTTGCAAGATAAAATAGAACCTAAAAGATCTCCTAAAGATTATTAGATTTAAATAGTTGGTATTGTCTTTCGAATTGGTCGCTATCAGTGGTATCAAAAGACAAAATCTGAATTTCATTACTGAGTTTGCATTGGGAAAGAATATAGGAAAAGGAAAATGTCTCTTCATCCACTACCTTACCTGCATTAAGGATACAATTTATATTTGAATCTGATTGGAGTAAGACTAATCTCGTGTTTAATGGATTTAAAGGACCGAGTTATATTTAAATAAAGAAGTAAAATTTAAAGGCAGAATATGAATCAATATACAGCTAATGGATTCATTGATGTGTTGCAACTTTTATAATGTTATGTACGCCTTTCACGGACCTGATGCCGCTAAAGTCAGACGTGGAGAGAGAGAGAGAGGGGGAGGGGGGGATTTGATTAATAAGTGCAAAGAAGAAAGTAATAAAATCACAAATAGATAGATCTATAAAGAGATAGATAAAAAATACAATGGAATAGAAAAAATTTGAAGCCTGTTCTACACATTTTTATATTTATTAATATACACTTTCCGTCATCATGTCAAATTGTTACCTTTGTTAGAAGTTTGATTGATGCACTACAAAAACATTCAATATCAAAATTGTATTTACAATGGGCTTGTATAATGAATATTTATAATGATAGAGTAATATATCATGGCAGATTGCATCTTCAGTATTTTATATTGCATGCTTAATAAGCCTGTTAATAAACTCTTTTAAAATCATTCGTATGATCATTACATTTTAAGAATCTACAATTCCTATTTACCAATTATTCGTTAGTATACCGTATATACTCGCGTATAATTCTATACCAACTGTAAACTGCATAGACCCAGGTCTCCCGTCGCATAATGCACCGGCAGATCTGGGTCTATGCAGTTTGTAAGGACTAATCAGTAGATCAAACAACATAGACCCTGATCTGCCGGCGCATTATGCGACGGCAGATCAGGTCTACGTTGTTTGCATTTAGAACTGGTTTATACGCACGCACATACGGTAGGAATAAACGTTTATGGCCTTGGGACGGGTGGGTGGGAGTGATTGTAGTATTAGTAGCTGCTGATATCGAAGAACGGGTTGACCCAATAAGTTGTGACTAGTATGAGGTTTCCATAGTATTTCTGCTTCAAACTGTACGTATTATCAATATAATTCATGTAAGCATTCGTACACGAAAGTACATACTTAAGCTTGCCAATTACATAATACACCCCAAAATAAAAGCATATAGTAGACATAGTTGGTACAATAAGACACAATAACGAATATGTTAAATTTCAAAGGACAAAGGTATTAAAAGCTACCATCCACTCAATCCAGTTAAAACTGAGATCATAATAAGTAGATCTGACAGGCACCGATACATTTTCAGGTTATGCCAACCTTAGGAATTCCAGGTACACTTATTTGTATTAACCTATAAGAATCAAAGTGCTGTATAACCTATAAGAATCAAAGTGTTTTATAACCTATAAAAATCAAAGTGCTGTATAACCTATAAGAATCAAAGTGTTTTATAACCTATAAGAATCAAAGTACTGTATAACCTATAAGAATCAAAGTGTTGTATAACCTATAAGAATCAAAGTGTTTTATAACCTATAAGAATCAAAGTGTTGTATAACCTATAAGAATCAAAGTGTTTTATAACCTATAAAAATCAAAGTGCTGTATAACCTATAAGAATCAAAGTGCTGTATAACCTATAAGAATCAAAGTGCTGTATAACCTATAAGAATCAAAGTGTTTTATAACCTATAAGAATCAAAGTGTTGTATAACCTATAAGAATCAAAGTGCTGTATAACCTATAAGAATCAAAGTGCTGTATAACCTATAAGAATCAAAGTGATGTATAACCTATAAGAATCAAAGTGTTGTATAACCTATAAGAATCAAAGTGTTGTATAACCTATAAGAATCAAAGTGTTGTATAACCTATAAGAATCAAAGTGTTGTATAACCTATTATAATCAAAGTGTTGTATAACCTATAAGAATCAAAGTGTTGTATAACCTATAAGAATCAAAGTGTTGTATAACCTATAAGAATCAAAGTGATGTATAACCTATAAGAATCAAAGTGTTGTATAACCTATAAGAATCAAAGTGTTGTGTAACCTATAAGAATCAAAGTGTTGTATAACCTATAAGAATCAAAGTGTTGTATAACCTATAAGAATCAAAGTGATGTATAACCTATAAGAATCAAAGTGTTGTATATCCTATAAGAATCAAAGTGATGTATAACCTATAAGAATCAAAGTGTTGTATAACCTATAAGAATCAAAGTGTTGTATAGCCTATAAGAATCAAAGTGTTGTATAACCTATAAGAATCAAAGTGTCGTATAACCTATAAGAATCAAAGTGTTGTATAACCTATAAGAATCAAAGTGTTGCATAACCTATAAGAATCAAAGTGTCGTATAACCTATAAGAATCAAAGTGTTGCATTGCGTGTTAGGAAGAGGTATCGTTAGAAATTATATGTTCCGAATTAAGGTTTTCACTTTTATAAATGAGAAAAATGTAATCTGATTGGTGAATCGAAAAGTTAACAAAACATAACCCCGTACCGGTGTCCACCACCTCTCCGATTTCGATTTTAATCAGGGTGTTATCCACTGGTTACAATACGGACTTATTGATTAACGCTGCAATGACGATACTTATTGATCAGAATAACTGTTTGTCTATACGTAGAAATTGCACTTAATCATGAGTGCTCCTGGGCATTTCTATTTTAACTTTTCAGTACTATTACTTTCTTCTACATTTTTTAACAAGACACTAGATAAAATAATCTAAATTCTAAAAGAGATGAATAGATACTGAATATGGCAAGCATTTATGCCCGATTGATGATGTCCAACGAATATATACTGAACACGGCAAGCATTTATGCCTGATGACGTCCAATTAATATATACGGAACACGGCAAGCATCTATGCCTGATTGATGATGTCCAACGAATATATACTGAACACGGCAAGCATTTATGCCTGATGACGTCCAATTAATATATACGGAACATGGCAAGCATCTATGCCTGATGATCTCCAATGAATAGATACTGAACACGGCAAGCATGTATGCCTGATGATGTCCAATCAATAGATAATGAACACGGCAAGCATTTATGCCTGATGATGTCCAATGAATATATACTGAACACGGCAAGCATTTATGCCTGATGATGTCCAATGAATATATACTGAACACGGCAAGCATTTATGCCTGATGATGTCCAATGAATAGACACTGAACACAGCAAGCATTTATGCCTGATGAAGTCGGAAGAGACTTACTTCCACAAAACAAGATCAGTATGGATGGCATATCAAAGTGTTAGCTGATGATAAGACACGGCAGAAACTTGTAATGATCAATTGACACGACAGAGGGAAAATTCTACACATTCCTACGCTGATTAGATTGTTTTCTCTTTGCACTGTCTGACTGGTAAAAGTTGTATTTGTACTTTGGTAGGATAATTATTCTGAAAGTTTGTTTATTCAAACAAAAAGCTGTTAATGAATTGTGATTGAAGGGTATATATCTGCGTTACATAGCTAATATAACGCTTGGGGGTTCCGAATAGTGGCCATTAAAACCCTAATCTATTTTCCTGATTGCTTGGAGCACGAAATTATTAACTAACTTAGTTATAATCTTTTTGCTTTATTAAGCATGAGAAAGATTTTAATTACACGACATTTTTGTTTGTTTGTTTGTTTCCATGGAAATACAATTAATCAACGTTTAAAAAATGTCTCATAGCTTTTCATCAAGTATACTCCAAGGCTCCCCTGATCGCAAACACACAATCTGTGTTGTAACGAAGACTTGGAATGTGCTATAACTATCTTTCTAATATACCCACTTAAATCACTTTTCTTTCAATTATAAAGATCAAGGACTAGGTTGACTTTTTACTACAATCGGATCTACGTCAGATTTTAATGATATTTTTCTTAATGTATCTATTATATGGGTACTTCATAGAACGTTTTTTTATATGGGTTTTAGTCTGTACTGTGTTTTTAATCCAAAATGACGATGACGTCATATTCATCAGACCTCAAATGACGTGCATCAACGTTGTGAGCGATGTTTTCTGTTTGTGTACTACAATGTATATATAGATGTGCAAGAGGAAGAAGTTCATTTTCTCTTTTCCGTTTATATTTATCAAGAATGATATGTTTCTTGTTAGTTATATTATTCTTAAAATGTCTTCAATATGGCGAATGTTTTCTCACTCATTATAAGGCTTGTTGCATCATGCGTCGACGGTTCTCGTTTGTTTCATTAGGAATTGTTTTCTTGGTGAAATTATTTAATGTATACCAAAGATTTATTTTAGCAATGCAGTTCAAGTTTGTTTTTCTATTTGTAGATTAGTTAAAGATATCGAAGTTACCATTCTAGAAAATATATTAGTAATGTTTCTCCACGTTCATATCAGATCTGATGATATCAAAAACCATAATTGGAGCCCCTGGTGGACGAGTGGTCTAAGGCGCTCGCCTTTACAGATCACTGGCATTTCGCCTCTGTTCGCATGGATTCGAGTCTCGGGCTCGGCCAACGTGGGTATGTGAGAAAGCTTGCCAGTAGCTTCCCGAAGGTCGGTGGTTGTTCCCAAGGTTTTCTCGGGTTCTTCCTCCATCAGATATACTGGCGCCATGTAAAGTCTATCATGTGCTGAAAAATGGCGTTTAACCCACACAACAAAGACGCAAATAAGCAAACACCCTAATTAATCTTCATTATTACTGTTATTCTTAATTGTCTGTATTACTTGTAAGGTTAGTAACTTTCTTTAGTATAATTATTTAAAATGTAATTCCCTTGCCGTTTTGGGAGTTATTGCCCCTTAATGTGGCTCTAAGGGTAGGGTAGGTGATTAGAATGAGTATATATTTCTTGAAAGTAAATTATAGGAAGGGAACCTTATCGCGTTACTCGTCAATACAATAACATCCGCTATGATCGGAGCAATAAAACATCCTCCTTAGCACAAACACACACACACACACACACACACACACACACACTGTCTCTCTCACTCTGTGTCTCTGTCTGTCCGTCTCTCTCTCTCTCTCTCTCTCTCTCTCTCTCTCTCTCTCTCTCTCTCTCTCTCTCTCTACATCTCTCTCTCAGGAGCACCGAAGCCAGTACACACACACATTTGCTGTTGCATGAAGATAATATTAATGCACCAACACAATTTTTTGCTTCTTCTCGCCTGCGCTGTATTTCTTAAATCATGTACATTGCTAGCTGCTATTTCCTATTTGTGTTGGGCCTGAATGTTCCAGCAGATGTGAAGCAATCAATGCAACATTAAGCAAATTGTATTTGAAATTTTATTTTTCGAATGACATGCATTCGCAAAACATACATAGTTTTTAGCAAAATATGTAATTGTTGTATATTTGAACAGTGTGTGCATGTAGGTAGATATATATATATATATATATATATATATATATATATATATATATATATATATATATATATATATATATATATATATTAATTTCCTTCATCTGAATAAAAGTTTAACAATCCTGCTTTAAAGTGCGAAAGGGGTGGAGGCTGGATGGGTGCAAATATGAAAACAAAGCAATCATTCGTGGTGTATTACCTTTTTAATAGATTTTTTTATGAACAAAAATATTTGAAGACGATATAATCAGTCAACTTTTGGATAAGACAAACACAGGGTTGTCAAGATTGGCAGACAAATACAACAATAGATGGATTATAATAGGACGAACGGGCAAATGAATAGAGAAATGAATCGACAGGGAGGGAAAGAGAACAGAAGGACAGACAAGAGATGAAGTCAAAACGAACGCGTCGGCATAGAGTGAACGGACGGATGAGCAATTGACGAACGGATGGAAGAAGTAACTGATGGACAAACAAACTCATACTTATAGACGAATCTAAGGATGGAAGGACGTACAGATATGGGTGACCAGATTAATGGACACGGACAAAAAGACGGTCGAATTGAGAGGGTTAACGCGCAAAACAATAACCGCACAGACGAATGAACGGTGGTTTGGACAGATAAATATGTTGTCCAATGAATAATTGGGCGGAAGTACGGGTGGACTTTGCAAAACATATGTAGTATTCTGATGTTCAAACAACTGCGGGACCGATTAAAGCGTCTATCAGACAACAAATACTCGAATTGGATGGAATATTACAAGGGGTCAGTTGATGGACACACTATATCAAAAACACAGCACCAAGGTTCTATTGATGTAATATTCCAACTTGTTGTCGCCTCTTTCAAGTAAATGACCCCTCCAACAAGGCATATCGCAATAACTGGGCTTGTTTTACAGTATCGACGTAGTCGTTACCTATGCCTTTTTTATCGATCAATACAAGTACAAAATACTCCTTGTGTTACAGTGTTTATCTGTATGGACTTTCGTACCCATACAATATATTATTTTAACCCAGGTTTGCAAATGGCGGGGGAGGGGAAGGAGGGATGATATATTTTAGTTGTATATGAAGTATTATCTGTTTGTGTTTTATACATATTACTTTCATCACACTCTCTATGGATACAATTATACATGTGTAAGTATATTTTTATTTTTTCTTAATTAAAACAAATGCTGTCAATTAGCATTTAGAACCCGGTATAAAGCATGAAAAACGTTAATCGTTATCTTTACACCTCAGGCACAAATACAGACTTCTTACATTATAAATGAATCTTTGATGAACTGAGGCCTAGAAAGAAAAAGGCATGTTTATTGTTTTCAGAGGGAAGTCTTTCTAAAATAATGAGCCCAACACAGATCATACTCGGTTGAGTCGTTTACTACAATTGTTACAGGAATTTTGCAATTTATTTCCAACAAGTTGATAACTCAACAAATTCACATCATTTTGATTTTAAAAAAAAAAAGATAGTTTACAAAGAGTACTTACATGTATATCTCACATCTTCACAGAAGCAGATATATATCAAGCATACCATGTCTACAGGAGCAGAAGACAAAGCTTATCCGAAGGATTTCTGTGGTAAAATCAGCGTTTCCAGTAGAGAACGGAAATTCTTTAATCACAATATTTATTTATTTTTTTATTTAACATAATAGATCTTTTCACATAAATTAATTAAAAATATTCTCGAGAGTTTCGATCTAAACTTTATAAGTCTCCGCTGACATAGTTTATGAATGAAATAGTGTAAAACACGTATACCTAATTGATAGATGTTTTTTAACCTAATTATGATTAAATACTCATATACAAAAAGATTTTCTCGTTTGCATTATAAATTTATAACTTTCTGTTGTGTTTTTGATTCTAGGGAAGAACAAATACCTTTATATTTAATATAGAGCCCATTTACGGCCCCTTTACTACCACTTGACAAAATATTGCGGGGGACGATGCATGCGCTCTGTGTTAAACATCTCCAAAAGGGTATATTTCTGGCTAAAATTGTGTTTCTCAGCGATCCATGACCATTTCGTCACGTGATGTCATGACTTTGGCACGTGCCTATGACGTCACAGAGGTACCAATTGAACTCTTATCGAGATTGTAACATTTTATGATAGAGATAAGTCTATCCATAAAAATGTATTTTTACCAGATTTTTGGACTATTTATAAGGTAAAGCGAAATTATAGTCTGTCGTAGCTCCATTATGAATCGTCCACACCTCCTGTCTTTGAAAGTATTTACTTGGCACAATTACAATCTAGCTGAGCATTATTTATTCACCTTACAAATTTCAAACCAAACCTTGTTCCGTCAGGGCAGACTTTTGCAATTGGGAAAAATAAAAATCGTCAACGGCGAGTGCAGTGTTAAAGAAATGCTATTTTTCGCAGACCGCACAGTCTAATGTACATTTAAACATGCAAAGTTATGACACGGATCCTCGCGCAGATACAAATAAAATCGGTACATCTATACTGTTGTCAAGATGCAAGATACAAACCGCTACAACCAATAAAATGAAAATAAAGGGGACGACACTACAGTGAAAAAATTCTCTGAATCATAAAATTGTCATGTGAGTAGAATATAAAATTAAAATTATATGCCACACGTTGGAAAATAATGCAGTTTGAATAAAAATGGCGTTATCAATTTTTTTTTAAAATTCATAATTAAGTAGGGTTTAAAATGTCAGTGCTTTGAATACATTTAAAAGAGCAAGTAATCTAGACATAATTATTATTTTTATTAATATTATAAAAATCAGATAGAACCATATACACCTCTCCCTCGATAACTCGCGCGCAACGGGGTCTAAAAACACAGATTGCAGATTAAGGGAGGGCACGAGATACCGAGGAAACTCTGAACAATTAAGATGGTGTTGCCATCCTGGCTGGACATCGAAAATGAGAAGACAAGGGGAGGAGACTGTATAATTATTGAATACTCTTTTTATACTCGCGTTGGGAAAATTGGCAATAAAATGCTTTCTCGCATGAAGTTGTTCGCTTTTCTGTGTAAATTACTTTTAATTTCAAGATAACCAGCCTCCTAAAGATCGTTAAAAACATTACTCCAAGAGGTTTCAACGTCTCATTTGTACCCGCGAAAACATTGTGTTTTACGTCACTGCTTTTTGCCTGAGTGTGTGGATATATTCGAGTGTTCCTTTTTTAAAAACTTACGGACATTTAATTTGTGAAATAACAACCGTCAATGTCGAAACTATTTTTTTAATTGTTCTAGTAGTAAAACTTTGATGCAGCAATTTCACTGCAAGTAATAATCCAATTCCTTGAGCAAACTTCAGAATGCCAATTCTGGAATTTTAAGTTCACCACAAATTTGGGACTCGCTTCTCCACAATGAACCGTATCTGTGAAACAAAGCTTTTTATGCACCGAGTACTCCTTTCGCTTCATTCCCTTGCTGTCCTTAATCACATTTGTGCATTCGTTGGACAAACCACTGATTAATCTTAGATACTTTGATTATGTTACCTACATAATAATGTTTATAGCAGTGTTCCATTGGTCGATTGAAATGAGTTGACCTGACACACTACCATGACCACCAGCTATTATGCGCGTATAATTTACATACCTTTTAACTTTTTTTTAAATCCACCCCTCTTTATTTGATGTGATTCAAAAGACGTAATAAACATAATAATACAAAGCATGTATACTTTTAATTAATTGCAACAATACAACAAACACTTCCGCAAATTGGAGATCAAAGCACAGTCGGCAGACCTAGCAGTGACGGCAGATTGACACTTTTCACGTTCGAATACAAGAGGGCATATCGCATTTATGATGATTAGACTGAAACCGAATTAATTTAATTGGTATTTATTTCTTTCACCAGTACACATTACTGACATTTTCATGGATCAAAGTTTCGTTGAATATTGCAGTTTACATTGTACCGAGAACATTTTTTGTAAAGAAATTTAAGAAAATGTATAACTTGTTATTAAAAGATGCGAATTTCATGATGTTGATTTCAAATGTCTGAGCACTAATAGCAATTTCCGACGATAAAACGAGCGATGTACAAAATTTTATATACCAATTTTGATCGCTATTTTCTTCACATTCAACAGATAGGGGCCAATTCCTTTTGTATTTTCTAGAAAGAAAAAAAAATGGGATCCACGCCGGACGTCGCGTTATAAGCGGGTTCGGGAGTTAATAATAATAATAATAATGTCTACATTACATATTCTTTTTAAATGTTTATCAAATTGCTGCCATGCTAAATGCCATCAAAATAATGAACTAAACATATTTCTAGGGTTAAGAAAGTTCTGTTCATACTGCATTATTGTGGAATGTATAGCATATAATATCAAAATGATACAAATCTATAATCTATGTATATGACATATTTATAATTTAGAGAATGACATATTTATAATTTAGAGAATTTTGTTACTGTAGTTTTATATCCAGTTATTATAGTATTATAGTTGTAGTCGTTACAGCAGTATATATCATGCATGGTGCATACGATATAGATGTACCGACTTTCTTTTTACCTGTGGGAGTATCCGTGTTACCTCAAGATACAACTACCATCCATTTGTTTACAATATTATTTCTTTTTTATTTGTATTCATCATTGATTTGTTAAAAGAAAAAAAAAAAAAAAAAATTCTGTTATCGGAATATTGTAATTCTTACTTTAAATGTAGACAAGACATTGACAATTTAAAATGTTATTTAATTATGAATTTTATAAAAGTATTATAATGTCGTATTTATTCAGACAGCATTATTTTGTAATGTGTGGCAATAAATTGCAATAAACATGATAAAGTCTATATTTTACTTATATGACATTCTTATGATTGAGAAAATGTTGTCACTGTAGTTTCATCCTCTTTATTTTAATTTTATCAGTAATATTGGTTGCTATCTTGTACGCTGTATACAATATAGATGTACCGACTTTTGTTTTTACCTGCGCGAGCAGCTGGATTACAACCATACACCTTACGATGTACATTAGGCTGTGCCGTCTACTAATAATATCAATTCTTTAATATTGCACTCGCCATTGATGCTTTTATTTTTCCAATTTACAAACGTTTGCGCTGGTGGAACAAGGTTTGGTTTGCAATTTATAAGGTATGAAGGGATTAAATAATGCTCAGCTAGATTGTAATTGTGCCAGGTAAATACTTTCAAATACAGGAGGTAGAGTACGATTCATAATGGACCTGCGTCAGACTAAAGTCTTTTATCTAAGGAAATCGCGTGATAAAGAGTTTAATATCGGCCCCAGATATGTATTAACAGCACCGAAAAAGAAATCTTAGCAAAATCTTATCTTTGCTGGATATATTTAAATATAATTAGAAGAACATTTTCTATCAAGACATCTTTTAAACTAAAGATCCTTCAAAACGTTTGAATTTGCGGTTAGTCTTAGTAAGATGGCAAATAAATCCATATAAACCATTGCACGAATTTCTACAGAGACATTATTCTAATATGTGTTGTAATTGCTGTGCAATCCATTTCCCCCCATACTTAATAAAGATGGATCAAGTTAGATATGATCGTTTGCAACAGTTACTCTCTATATTTGCTTCATTGATTGAGAACTAAGTCAGGGTTGTTGGAAAGCTTCATTACCCATGGCTTTCTGCCACAACCCTTTGCGTGCGTCAAGTTGAGTTGAACATACTCTATTTCCGGATGGAATACAGTTAATAATTATGTTATACAACTATTTCCTTTTATGTAGCGAATAAACCATATACTTTGATCTGTACTTCTTTTTATTTGATCACACGGGTTTACCTATTACTGGCAGTGGCGAGTATATTGACAAAATTAGATCAATCCTGCTTTGTGAATTTTTAATTTCCGTATTATGATTGAAGAACGTTAGAAAGCAAAATTAAAAATTAGTAGATCTGCAATGCCTTAGGACATTTAATATCTATTAAATTACTCAACCATTCAGACAATGAAGACATTTAGCGAACGACACAACCAGTGCAAAGCACAACACTGATTTGATCTTGTTTTGTTACAAATCATGTACAATAGCACAAAGTTACATAATATTGGATTGGACAGTTGTCAGAGAGGTGATATAGATATTTCAGGCATTTAATATGAAAGCTACAATGTCGGTATCAAGATATATTGTGTTTTTGTTTACAAGTTTGGATGGGATGAAGGTGTGATAAAAGCTTGTAGTGTTACAAGTAGTGTTACAAAATAATGTACAGTTTAAAAAGGCTGATATTTTTATTAAAAACATAAAAAAAGACATTCGACAATGCTTTAGAAAAGATGCCAATTTAGATTTAATTTTTAATAATGATGACATCGTGATAAACAGCCTTAACTCTTATAGCAAGAAGATTAAAACTGTACGGCATGAGCAAGGAACAAACAGATGTGAGTAATTATATACATTTGAATTCGGTTGGATTTACAGTACGATCTAAAGATCTTGTAAACTTCACAAGGTCAGTCTATACTGATTTAACAAAACCAGAGACTGAAAACAAAGTTAAACTTAAAACAGGGCATGGCGACTTAGTATATAAAGTAGTTGCATTAGAATCAACTATGGAAATGTAAAAAAAAAAATCTGAAATCATTCACACCTATAAAAATATTGAAAAATAAAACCATTGCAGATAGCTGCAAATAAAGGTTGTGTTGTAATTAAAGATCATGTTCGCTTTTTTGTCAAGAATAAAGTATTTTCTCTGGATTGGTTTTTTTTTTTAATTGACCGACGTCGTTTACAGCGCAACCTCATAAAAGGTAGTATGTGCAGAGCAAGATAAATAAAAATAGTTAAGACATCTTTAATATGACCCTTAAAGTCCAGTTGCTTGCACACATATAAATCAATTGTGGAAATAAATTAAGCGGAGGAAAAAGAAAAACATACGCTGAATTACTGAATGGTTAACTGAAGAGTCTACCTATACAATACACAAGAAAGCGACCCGCCACAACCCCCCCCCCCAAAAAAAAATAGTTTATGTTAGCCACATCGATGATCAGTGGCAAATATACATTGTAGGCATACAAGCAGCTGAAAAATACAACAAGAGATATAAATATGTGTTGACAGTGATAGATATCTTTTCAAAATAGGTTTGGGTTGTACAAGTAAAAACGAAAACAGCAACATCTGGTTCTGTTTTTTAACTGGCATTTAATAGACATAAATGTATCAAAATTATTCAACTCAGTATACTAATTTCATGTTTATTTTCAAATGTAAAATATGTTGTCTGAACGTAAAACACGTGTATCTGATGACGATGCGTTCAAATCCAATAACAATAGCCGAAACAATTTAATTTGAGCTGCGATAATTTCAAACTTCCATCACAACATGACTGTAGATTTCTCAAGGTAAAAAAAAATACTTGATCGATAACTGGCCAGAAGAAAATAAATCTGTCACCATGGTATTGGGGATCCTGCACATGCTGTTTTGTCGGCTGCTTACACATGTAAATGTAACTATGGCGCAGATTACTTTTGAATATTGGATACTATTACCAGCTGATGAAACGAATTCTGTGGCAGACGAAGATGAACCTGCTGGCTGGAATTACTTCTTTCTGTAAGATAGTAAGTGATTAATAGACGAGAACGAGGACGAGGAAATATCAAGGCTTAATTAGAGTATATGGTCTTATATAAACTCTTATATTAAGTGCACAGGTACACAACATAATATGTGTTGCTTAGTCTGTTTCGACAGTATCAGTCACTATCAAAAGTCAACGGAGTTATTAATGTTACGACACGGATGAAATGCATAATAGATTCAAAAGTGAAATTGGCCCATTTTGTTGTTGGTGACGGTTTGTTTTTGTCACCTAGATACATGATGAAAAATCGGTAACATTTTTAGAAATAACAATAATTTACTGGAATACATTGATTATAACAGTACGACTAGATGCTTTAGAGGACAAAAAACGAAGACAGAGTGCTTTAAAATTTTATGGAGAAGATATATTTTGATGACAGCAGTCCTACAATCACATCTGCTACCTCGATGAGCTTTTTGGAGGTTAAAAACGACAAATGACGACCATGAAGTGTGGACAAACCCAAATTTTGAAGAATTTATATTAATACTAATGGCTGCAATAACAGACATATTTTCCTTTTTTAAAATAGTTTATTAATCTATAACTCTCCTACATGCTTTGTTTACACCTCCAATCAAAACCGCAAATAGCAAACTAACTAATGACAAAATAAGTAAAATAGCATACTCATCAAGGAAAGGAACACTTTATCCAGTACTCTTAAGAAACCAGCGTTTAACAACGCACTGTTGCTGCTGCCTTTTATTGGCTAACTCAAACAGATAATTCCCAATATTTGCTAAGCATTTCTTTTTATTTTGCCAACGAACGAATCCTAATGGGGCACCGCCAGCTCTTGTTCCTCCCCCACATGGTAAATCTTTAACCACACTTGCTATAGACATAGTCACTGTTGAAATAGTCATACCTATTGTAGTGTTTATGGTAAGACCTTTTTATACAGTTTTTTATTCTTTCACTCAATTGTAGTTTGTCCATAACTATTGAATTGATATTTTCAATATATTTCCTTACAACTCTACGTAACTGTGTTAGACGTCAAACTAATTATGCGGTTTTTTTATACTTTCACTTTCCAACTGTTTTCCCTAGACACATTTTATGTTTGGGTCTGTATTTGTCTTATTTCAAATCTTCAATTTGTTTTTCATACATAAGCTTTCATATGTTACATCCCCAGTTTGCATTTACAGCATATTTGATTAAAAGTTAAAACCCTAATTTACTTTATGACCATAACATCAGAATAGTTTACCTAATTTACGTTCGTAATTAACTTTATAACCATAACATTTGAATAGTTTACCTAGTCAACGTTCGTAATTAACTTTATAACCATAAAATCATACCAGTTTATCTAATTTACATTCCTAATTAACTTTATAACCATAACATTTGAATTGTTTACCTAATTTACGTGCCGAATTAACTTTAAAACCATAACATCATAATAGTTTATCTAATGTTCGTACGTTGTGTCTCACAGCTGGATGTACAGTGACATAGCATCCTGGACCTTGATAATCAAAATTATCAGCAAGATTGACCGTATATGCAGCTTTTATTTCAACGTTTGTAAATACATCATAATCATGTTTGCATAAAATAATTGCAATTTATTTAATTCAATTTCTTCTCCAGCCTCAACCATTTCTCGGTTATTGGAATAACAAAGATAGACAAAATACAACAGGAAAAAAGAATTAGGATTTATTGAAGACCATAATAACAATAACTCAGTTTGTGCATAAATTGAAGAATACCAACATAACTTGAACATAGCTATTGCAAATGAAAATTCACATGAGAAGAATTGGAAAAGATGAATGAAAAAGGAAGACATATGAAATATTTGTCCAGGCAAGAGCTGCTAAATATTTCCAAATCATTTGTCAGATGTGGTAATTTATACTGTTTACATAATAAACTGAAAGATAACTGCATGACTTCAAACGGAATTAGATATTTCAATAGATGCTTGTCAATCAAGTGGGATTTCCACTTTCTATATTGAGCACTGTTGGGTAATATTAAAAAATTTACATTTTAAACGCAAAACCGGAGGAAACAGAAAATGCTGAAGAGCTGCATAACAAATAAATAGCTAATAATCCTCAAAGCAGAAAGTATTCCAGTTCTTTTTAGCCATTGATTAATGTGTGCCTTTAACCATAAATTTTACAATAGTGATCGTTACATTGGTATATGTTCATCGTGTGGTGAAGTTGTACAGAGTTAATAGATTTCGCAAAACTGGACAAGATTTTGTCAATGATAATGTTAGCTATCTTGAATGATGCAACGTTTTTCTACTGCACTTCTGCTTATTTATTACATGGCATCTTCGCATTTTTAGACCTGTTTTAATCCATGTGGTATTTTTATTCCTTGCATTTATTTATGAGCTTTCTATTTTCTTTATTTCATTTTTTCTTGCACTCTTTTGCGGTGGTTTATGTGATGATTTCTCCATCTTTAAACCTCTTTTTACTGTAATCGTTTGACAAGGGTTTCAGCAACCTCTAGTCTAGTAAAAGTCAGCAATATATCTTTCTGGGACATATCTTTGTATCCATTGTGTTTATATAAGCAATTAAAGTTTAAATTATTTGTCGCTACTCAGCACCTTAGTAGTAACATTTGCTACGATTCATATTTATCTTAATGTAACCTTCCAAATTTCATTACAATCAAAAGGAACGTGCTACAGTAATAATGTAGATGAAAATAGAATGATCAAAAATCCGCCTAAAAAGGCTACTACATGAAAGCCTAAAGATCCACGTGGAGTTGAACTTGGCAAACACATTCGAAAGTAATCACACGAATTCAAAACCAAAGGCAGAACGATTAAACAAAAACAAGAAGAGACTAAATAAGACAAGGCGCTTCCACACTACGTAAAATAAATGATAAAAGTTTAAACAGCACAAGCTATTATTTCATGGGCGGTGGTGTAGCTATCTTAGGCATCTTGTTCATTTGGTCAAAAAGAAAAGTTGTTTCTATTTAATGCTGATGTTTGTAATAAAGCCTGGAGATAATACATTTTTAGACCAAGAAAATCAACACCGCATATAAAGAACAGTTATATTTCTTTTTTAAAAAGCAAACTAAAACAATGTACAAAAGTACAATAAAAACAACATATGTGCAAGCTAAAACGGCGAAGTCTGTGCAAAGTACAACATTTACGGAGTCTATAAAACCGGATACCACTACAAAGTCAAAACTATCTCTTTCCTCTATGTAAATGAATACAAATGAACCGAGTCACCATGGTGATACACTTCCTCAAGAAATAACGAAATTAAACATGATTTGATCAGAGATATCGAACACTATAGAAGCACGAGAAATAAATACAAAGTAGAACAGAAAGTCCTGAATTGCGTTGCGGCTAGCATTGCAACATATTTCAGTAGTATGGGTGTAACAGCAACTAGGTTAGGTATTGCGGGGATAGATACAGGCGTAGTTGTTTCTTTCGCTTTTAGCGGGTTTTGTGCAACGTTGATAGAATTTGCTGAAAAGACGTCAAGGTTACGTTGCCCTACAACATAGTTTACAAATATGATGCAGTAGAAACATCTGCAGTCATTATGTTGAACAACATGTACAGCATGATAAGCACAGTGATCAGTGTCAATGAAACAAACCAGGAAGAGTTTGTTTTGACAAGTATAACAGCTAAACATATATAAACAATTGCAGTAAGAAAGAAGACAATATAGATAGCCAAATCGTTAGAGACTCACAGAAGATTTACACAGAAAATTTGAAGGCATTTTTGTACAGGACGAGAAGAAATATAAATAGAAAGAGATATTACAGATGTTTATAGAAATATGTCTCGGAGAGCGTACAAAGCAAGATAAAAAGAAATAAAGAGGAAAACTTTACTCTCGGTTGTTTCAATGTTTCCTATGCAAATGGAAAGATATTATACAGTAGACAATGCGATAAAGATAAGTTTATGATGGACTCCTGAGAAAGACATCTTTCTTACCAATTCAGTTGACAACATAAATGGTAAACTATCGATATTGTTGTATAGAATATATTTTGTTGTAGGATGTTGCAATAATTCTGATGAAATAAAAAACGATATTTGCTACTACATCAATGGTAAGTATGAAACAATCACTATTTTAATTTCCTGATTGTTTTACAATTTAGAGATGAGTATAAAAAAAGTACAAGAAGGAATGACATTAAATGTTGACATCGAAGTAAATCTAGATGTTGAATGTTTAGAACACAACTAGAAAGTACAAATCACCTCTAGTAGCATTTACACAGTGTACAACCAGCTACAACTCAAAATTGTCAGGATTCAGTAACTAAACACCTGTATAGACATTTACTGAATCTGATGCAGGTAGTGTTTTTCTGCAACCTAACAATGTGTACAGTTATCTCGACGAAAACAGTAGCACAAAAAATATTTAAATGGCTATTATTCGTGTTTAGAAGAATCTATACTCGTTATTAAAAATGTTCGTCACGAACGCAATTACGGAGAAGTACAATTAATAAATATAACGTTTGCACAATATATGAAGATGGACAACTACTTGACTTGAAATGATGGCAGAAATTGGGATAAAGTGAGAAAAAGCAGATGAGAGAGATGCAACACTAGGTCAATAATTAACCCTTAAAAACCTCTCGAATAAACTATTAGCAACCAAACAGAGTTATGTAAGACACTGGATGATAACAATTTGAGAGATATTAAAAAGAGGTAACACGTTGACAATAAATTAACTGCTACTAAGCAGAGAGGTACTCAAAGAGGTAGCACAATCTCAGACTTACAGAAAGTGATTGATGACAACAGGAAATATACTCTCTGGAAGACAATGACACTTTACAATCACATCTGGAACATATACAGAGACATTTGAATCAAGATATCCAGCAAAACGACCAAGAGATTAAACAGATAGTACATGAATTTACCACAACAAGTTTGCACTTAAACAACAAAATCATTGTTAACATTAATACCCAGTCAAAATGGCAGTACAATAATGATTGCAGACATGAGATAAAAAGGTAAAGGTATGTGGAAATACAATATTTATTAGTGAAAGCACGATTAGATTTATGAAATATAACTCGCAATTTACATATTAGAGATTGGAGTGAAAGGATCAAAACGATAAAAGATGTTACAGTCATCAAATTCTACAACAAATTACATGATGTGTTTGAACAATCAACAACAAATGGAAAAGATTGTCGGAAAAAAAGATGTACCTGATTTGAAACAAGAATTTCCAATAGGGAAATTGAAGTAGATAAAACAGAATCTCGAATTAAGTGGTGTCATTGATAGAATGAAAACCGTAACAAACGAAAACATGCAGATACTCAAAACATTAATTAAACAAAGAAATTGACACGAAAGTCCTGCATTAGATGATAAAAGGGATGAATTAAAAAAAAAATTTATAATAACAAAAAAAAGTTTGAACAGAAAAGTAAACTAATGCCTGATCATATATTCCATTGCGATTGTAGCATTGTACGAAGTCAGGTGTGTAAGGGTGGTATTAAATTACTTGTGATTTGAAGAGAAAAGTTTGAATTATTAAAAAGATACCAATATACTATTCTGGTATTGCTATGAATACCATGAAACAAAAATGTTGTTGAACAATTGTAAGTCCGAAACTTCATGCAGACATTAGTTACCAATTATATATTCGACTATGCCTCATCAAGTGTTGTGGAATAAAAGTCTGGTGCACGTGCAGATCACAAAACTAATCTTACACGTGCAGAATAGTCACGCAGATACTATCTAGAACGGAGCAATATTTCAAAGTGGGTTTAAATTAGTTACCTTTTAACAAGATATTCACGTTCGAATCAACATAATTTTTTTAGATCTACATTGACTATTAATTGCACTAAATCTGATTGAGACTGAATATAATCACTCTTTTTTTTTCTTCATCGCCATTCTCTGTCTACGTTTTCTTTACAGCAAGACTTTCAACATAAAATGGTTATACAAAGACAATAAGGTGATAGTGTTAAATCCTGGGGATAAAATGGATACATGGTTAGAGTTCCAAGTTGATATCTATCAAGGAAATAATACTTTATGATTGATGTAAATATAAAAGCAGCTAAACAAAGCAAATTATTCTTTAGTGGTAGACATGTTGATATATCAGCATGGGTAATTGTACAAGAGAACATGTCTATAAGCAAAGATTTTAAAAAGAATATATACTTTTTGTTTGTCTTCTAGTGCAAGAACAAAAATTCAATAGAAACTACCCTCACTGAAAATAATCTCATCACTGATAATATACAAAGGGAAATTGTAGATCGTTTAAAACAAAATAGATTTTTAATGAGATTTTAATATCGCTTAGACTTTAGAGTCATGATATAAGCAACGTATAACATAGGTACAGTGCTGTCGTGTCTGTAAGATAATGTTTTTATGTTGTCATCTAAAAATCGCTAGTCATCACACACAGACCAAATAAGTTGATTTTTACTTGATTTGTTGGTTTCACTTTCTGTCTCTTACATTTTTCTTAGACCATAGAGTCGTAACACAGTGAATAACGTATTTTTTTTTCTCAATGAATATAACAGTTTTGGTACAACTGGTTTTGTAATCATTAATCTACTTTGTTTGCATGGGAGATAAATTATTTTTATCTCAGATTAATTTCTGTCGAGTTCATTGGTAGTTCTTGAAATAGCTTTCAACATTCAATGGAGTCTTTAAAATCCACTTCTAAAATGCAACCTGTATAATGCTTTGCGAGTGTGCCTAAGGCACCACCATAGTTGGTATTTTGAACAGATTTTATTCTGCATATCTAATTTGTTCATCAGATGCCCACTTACAGGTTTTTCGTGACCCTGGAGTATGTAAGGAAAAAGCGTTGACTTCACAGTACTTTATCTATCTACATTATATTTTCATGGTGTATCTACATGATTCATTGACGAACTTGACACAAATTCCAGAGCATACAAGAAACATACACCGTTATTATTTTTGAAAACCTTTTTCTTTCTTAGCCTATTTAAGCAAATCTATCTCTGAGTTTGCCATGAGTGGTCGATATCAATGTTATTTTTATGGGCAATTTTAAATGTTAAATCCTGTCAAATATCCAGTTTGTACATTCGCTTATGTTTGTATGTAACATGTCAAATAAACGTTCAGTGACACTATCCATTTCACCTCTGTTCAATTTATTTAGAAAAATTGCCTTCTTGTAATAACATTTATACTCAGTTCTCTCTCTCGTTGGGTCTAATTTAGCTTTCTCTGAGCAGAATCACGGAATTTTTCATTGATGACCTTCTTCAAATGTGGTTCAACTGAATGAAAACATTCATACAAATCTTGGTTGCTCCTCCGTAAAGTCTATATTGATTGAAACATCTCTTAAATGAATATCTAGGTCTTTTTATGTCCATTCAGTTTTAATTTTGCTTATTTATACGGCTCAAATATTTTCTACGTTCAAAAATATTAAAAGAGTTGTATTTGTTTCTAACTTGTGTTGGATTTGCTTTTTCGATTATAGAAGCCTTAATTTTAATTATGTAACTTTCAATATATCTTTTTTACTATTTTGATTCATTTAACTAAATTATGTAAATATATATTTAACTATTTTGCATGTGTATTTTAAATAGAAATATTTCAATACATTTTATCTACCTGATATTTATGAAGAGTACAAAATGTCCAATTTATTTTTTAAATATGTAAACAGAAAATATTAAATTTTTGAATAAATGGTAGATAAAACTTGAAACAAGTGACTGGATGTTTGACCTTGCTGATTGTTTTGCTTCCTCGGCAGTTCAAGGTACACCTCTCTTCCGTCCAGCACTAAGGAACTCGCGCCCATTCGCTGGTATTGACTTTTAATCCCAATCGACCACTGAGGACATGACAACAACGGAGGGTGGGTCATAACCTTTAACTGCTTGCAGATTCTTGAGAATCAGAGCCTTGCAATCCGAAGTTGAGCAACACACCAAATCACTAGGCAATTCCAAAGATACCCGTACATAATGCCGTGATTTATATATCAATGTATATATAAATCATCACCTATGCTGAATATAATGTTGATTTTGTAGGCGATGTAACTAGCTAGCAAGTACCATGTTGAATTTTGTCTTCGTCTATGTGCAAGCAAAGTAACAAGTTAGCAGTTACCATGTTGAATTTTGTCTTTGTCTATCTATCTATCTATTTATCCATCAGTCTGTTTGTCTTGTAGACAATGAGTCGTCCGCATAAAAAATGAAAAAAAAAATTGTTTTATTCGAACAGTACATGAACGTCGTTAGTTGCAGCTGATCGGATGAGATGACTCATTTACGTAGGATACAGTACACCTCAGTGACTATTGAAGTTGGGGGCGCTCGACCGGAATAGGGGTAGCAGCCACATGTGGATGGCAGTTGACCTAATTCTCAATTACGTACAATATTAAGGTAAATTGTTGTGACTTCCCGTTTTTCTAATTTGATAAATCATTTACATCTAGTACCAACAATACCAGCAGAAAATAAAGATTGCGTCTATATTTGTATTTATTTTAATTAGAGTCTGTTTATACTGCGAGCCCATTCTTCGAAAAGTTTTCATATCCGGTATGTCTCTTGACTCTGGATTGCTTCTATCTCTAATATCTCTTGCCAGACAGTTTCCTAGTTCTTTCATCAAATTCTTTTTCGCAACTGTCTATCTCTGACAGTACACATTTCCAGAACCACGTGAGAAGTACAAATATTGGCACCGGTTGTACTTCTGAGCTCACGGATCCGATGGCATGTTGGACTAAAATATTGTTTCCGGTGTGGCTTGTCTAGCAACACCCTGGCTCCCACATTAATTTGAAAAATATATTTTCGACCTTTCTCCCCAGAGCAGCACAGATACGTGTGATCCAACAAGATAGGAATGTTCCTTACGATTTTGTATCATTTTATTCTAGCATTCTCTCTAAGACTGCTGGGCTAATAATGACAAAACTCGGTATTTCTGGGGACAAATTCTATCAAACTTATTTTTCGAGTGTGTCCCTTTGCCACGGCGTTGCTTCCATAACCTATATCAATAATATGAAAATTGTGTTGTTAGTCTCACCCTTAGAGCAGCTGGTCTAATTAATTACCAAACCTGAATGAAATGTTCGTTAGACATCCACTAACAATAACATGTTTTTGGTGGCTTCCTTAACAAAGAAGTAATTTCTATCACGAAAAGATGGAAGAAACAAATTTTGATTTCTTCTCTCGATTATTCTCCCATTTGGTAGTTTTTTTTTTGTTGGTATGCCACACTCTGCGAAAATTATGTCAAATGTAATTTGTCCACCAATTGTGTACCTTCCAGGGCAGCAACGTGCCAAGCTTATTTTCGACATCTCGAGAATCGCAAAGCCGATTGTGATCACACCTAACTGGAATATTTCTTTGAATACACTTTTCTACTATTGTGTCTGTGTTGTGTCCCTAGCAATTATGTGACTTCCATATCAGTTATATTTGCAATGATTTTTTTGTCTTTTGTTATTTCCTGAATAACTGAGCAAATGTTGATAAAATTTTGTAGAAATGTATTTATTGCATCTTCGACCAAGATTGTGCTTTGGGTTGTCGAGCAAGCATCAGTGCGGCTTCGATTGCAACGAGATGTACAACCATATATCTAGGACGACCGACCAAATTAAAGTAACACTAGGTGATGCTTTAACACGCGGTAAAGGACCCTGGCATTAGGGACTTTCATGCTTGTTCAGAAAAGGCTATTGCGACACCACACGTGACTTCCTTTACAAAGAATTGCATAAACGTTAAATTATTTCACATGAGCTGCATGATAAAGCTTGGTCAAATGTGAGATCATGATGCCGAGTTTCGCTAAGGAAAAAATCGAATAGGCAATTCTTAAAAGCGCGTGTTCCATTATGAATATATCTGACACGAATCAACTTTAATTTGGATATTTGCTAGGGTCCACAGGTGAGTGATCTCAGGTCCTTCTTGATCCTCTTTTATTACTGTGGTCGTCGTTATTACTGATAATCAAAGGTCTTTATAACTGATATTTTTCTCCAGATAAATATTACATGCAATTGTAGGAGGACTTGACTTGTGCTTTTGTTCCATTGCTAATTGCCAATATATTAGCAGTCTCTTTTATGACTTTCATGTAGTGAGTGGACTTTTGTCTTTTCCAAATAGTATATTTCAACATGCATGATTGTGGAATTATTTCGTACATGCCTGTTGTTTTCCTTTAAAACTCGTGTAACACGGCTTAACAATATATAACTTCTTTGTTTACCGATTTCCCAGAAGTCTCTATAGCTTTTCTCAGAAAACCAGATGTGTTAGAACCCCGAAACCTATATCACCATTGTTTTGTGTTGAGTTATCCTAAAATATAGTGTAAGTTAGTAGAAAAAGCAAGCTGCCTTTAAATTTTAGAAAGTCAGTCGTTATAATTTGCAAACCCGTGCACAGATTTACTAAGTGTTAAGTTAGAAAAGCATAACATAGGCCTGGTAAAACAATCGTAAAGTGAACGAAGGCTAATTTGCTGGTTCTATTTTTATATCCGTCCGCTTTATAAAAGATGTAAAGACATGCTCACGTTTTGTGTTATTTAGGTGGTAAAACCATTGCTGGCTAAATGTTCCAACCCAATGAAACGAAAGACTAGTGAGATAGCTAATTCATTTTCAACTGACAAGTCTAAAGAAAATATATGCTTTCAAGATGAAATATTATCTTATAAATGTGAGTCCCTAGAGAACATTCTTATTATGCTATCAACGAAATATATGCATATCTACTTGTAAAATAAATGTAACGATCCGCCAAATATCATTATTATTTGAAGTATGGAATGTACATGAAGAGAGATTGATACTGAACCAGCATATGATAAAAATAGATTATGACATTGACAATCTGTAGCTTATGACACTGAAAATCTGGGCAATATTTTATATCGACATTTTCCAAAAAGACGCATACTTATTTAATTGTATTGGCTTTAAATTATGTTATTATTTAGTGCCATGTAAACAGTAGATGCACATTGACTGTATCGTAATTAGCAAAACATGCGGAAGCTGCAAACACACAGACTTGTGTTATGTACTGGTACAAACGATTAACCTCGCAGACTGTTCATAGCATTCCATACATGTATAAACTATTTTCAGAAACAGTCTTCAGTCTCACATCCTGTCACCTATAAAACCCTCACAAGATGAAATGAACTGAGATGGTTAAACGTACAGAGAAATAACAAAAACTTATAAATTTCTCTTGAAATGTATCTGACTTTTACATTTGCGTTGTTCTCGCGTACATCATTACTATACGCGGGAAGTCATATTTAGATCAGTCCACTTGAATTTAGGGGTTGTCGAACGTCATATTACACACTTGTCATAACACTGCATGTGTAGTAGAGTTACAAAATATGTTGAACAAAACACATGGTAGTACATTCTATTAGATGTGCTGATAACTGTACTTTACCTGACATAACCGTTAGGTATTTAAATTAACAAACCTGTGTCCTCTATCACTGCTGACATGAAGTGTTCATAAACATGGACCATAATAACGTTGTCGACCTGTAGTTCTTAGTTCTTTTTAAAGTAACATGATTTGCTTTCGTCTACTAGAATGTATATTTTCTCAGATCAAGTATTTGTAAAATCCACTTACCATAATATTCATATATAATTACATTATTTGAAAAGAGTATTTAACGTACTGTGAGCGACAGTCAATACTACTATGACAAAACTTAAAAGTGTCTTTTAAATATTATATTTATTTATTTTTGTCCCTCCCCTTTTGCCTTATTTTCTCAACTTTCTAATTAATTTTTGACACATTTTAACTGACAATTTATCCTTTTCACTTCTTTCTTTTCTTTATCCTCGTCTTTCACCTACTCCCTCGTTGTTCATCCTCCTGCTTTATACACCTTGGCTTAATACTAATGTTCAACCAAGAGACTCTTCACATTGACTATTAAATAATTTAGTTTTTTGTCATTAAAACTTAATATCGTCCGCCATATATTCACATATATTTATAATTTTTGTATCGTAAAAGGAGAAGAACATTATAAGCTATTGGCTTTCGTTCTAACTCTTTACCTTCTATATCGTTCCTCTTGTAATCTCCACAACAAATTTATGAAATAAAACGTGCTTAAACTAAAACTGAATATGATAAGAAAATATTGTGAAAATGTGACTCCTTTTGAGATTTTTGTCTTGCATATATATGCTTGCAACTATTATACATTTTTTTGGATGTTATTGTTGCTGATGTTGTTACTTTAACCATTGCGACATCATACAACATAAGGTTGAGTTGTTTTGTTTCTTAAAATTTCTATATTAGTTAAAATGTTCAACTTTTCAAACGCATGATATTTACATATTAAGCTCTTTGTTAATATCAAGTAGCCCAAATGTAAAAATGATGGGAATTCAAGTAAGAGTTAGCATGTTTGTTTCTATTTGTTGAAATTCATATAGCCAAGGAATAAACGCTATAAATATGTCATTTTGAGGTCTTCATTAACAGAGAAGTTTTCTCAATCTTTGCAGCCACGTTACGCAATTAATGAGAGAATCATTGGCGTAGCATTAACCGGATGACTATCGACTTTCCACAAGAGTCAGTGGCATAAATGCTAGCTTGATCGGTCTCTTGAAAATCGTTAATGTCTCTGAGTTTATTTCAAACTGCACTTCTTTGTTTTAAAATATAAAGTCAGCTTCATGTCTTTTATCGATTTGGGTAGAATTGCATTTTAAACAAGAGTATCAAATTAGAAAAATAAAGCTGCACATGCTAAGCCAATGCCTCTCCACGAGAGATTCATCAGGATGAATATTTTTTTGCTATTTTCTTGACGAATGGTTTCTTATGGTCAGATATTGAATGCAATATAGAACGTTAGTTTTAATAGCAATATTTCATTACACTGAACAATCTTATTAACTCGACATAACGAAAACTTCGTCCATGTTTCTTTGTAAGTGTAGGAGTAAAGGAAGACAAACTTTGTGATTTGGATCACATGGATCAGGATATAGCGTAAACTATATTATATCATAAATGAAGACATTTAAAAAAAACTTACAGAAATTATGATAAACTCTATTTCATTTTCAAATTCAATAATCATTTCGTTTTGCATTTCCTATTTATTTTGCTAACATGTATCCCATCCATTTGTATCAATACCTCACATTTCACTCTTTAGTTCCATACTGCTCTTAGTTCTCGCAGTATTTACGAATATATAATTCTTTCTCATCAGTATTATAGTATTAGTATTGAAGAGGAAAAAGTATGTCATTCTAGACTAATGCACACTAGCATATTATCAAATTTGAATTAATGTTAGCATAACTTAAAGATTACCAGATTTGGGGTTACGGGACTATATATATATATATATATATATATATATATATATATATATATATATATATATAAACCGGTAACAATTAGCTCTTCCCGTTGACAAGAGGGATCATTGCAAATTAAACCTAGCATCTGGTATATTAGTTTTCTTGGCTCCCCACTGTTTCTGCTTTCTATGGGGATATTGGCATCTTACTTTGCGTGCACTAACATGCTTTACAAAACAATAGTGTCAGAATGGGAAAGGGTCCAGTGTCTGTGCGTTAATATAAGAGTGTTAACTTTTTGAGAGGTGGGGGAGACATTCTTCTTATGTACAGATTGTTTTTAATTTCATTTTTCATTTTTTCACCTAAAATATTCGTTAAATGGATATGCAGCAAAAGTAGGAAAGAAAAGCAAGAGTAGAAAAGAACACAGTATGTTTAAGCACATCATTATACTTTGACGGCTTAATTTGAATTCTAAATTCAGATTATAAATATTTAAAGTTGAACTGGTTCCCAGATAGCATCTAATTTTGGTACCATTCTGCTGGCATCACAGATAGGATCTAATTTTGGTACCATTCTGCTGGTATCACAGACAGGATCTAATTTTGGTACCATGCTGGTATGACAGATTCCTAAATATATACGTTTGTATAACAGTCTATATGCTATACCTGCCAAGTAAGATAACAGCATCATAAGTAGGTACTATGACATACCGACTCAAATCTGTCGTGAAAGGAAACACTAGCGTAACAGTTAGGTGCATGTACACGCAACACAATTCTTATGAGAGAGAGAGAGAGAGAGAGAGAGAGAGAGAGAGAGAGAGAGAGAGAGAGCACATTACATTCACTTGACTTCATGAGACACCATCCAAAGATTTTGGAGGTTTATTTCAATGGAATATATATGTTCGAGGGGTAGATAATGATAATTTTGTGATGAAACTATGCTTAACACTACATGGCAAAGACGACAAATAATTTCTGCATTTCGAGCATATATTCAACTTGAAGTTGTTTTATGACTCGTCATAGATTTCATAAAAGTATTAATATGGATGTATATTAGTTCTTCAGGGATCGAATTATCGTTCTTCCTTCTAATGATATGTTACGTTTATTTGAAACTGTTTTTAAATTAAATAAGTCTGGAAATAAAAGCTTATTTTGTTTTTGTCTTTACTGCACTGAGCCAATTGTCGAGGCAACATGTTTCTACAAAATATTTAGCCTACACTATAGAATGAAAATTCAAAATGGGTATGCGGCAAAATCGAACAAAACTGAGAGAATTAATCTTGAATATTACCTATCGGGAATTTAATAATTTGTGCTCTTTTGACCTGGTCATAGATAATAAGGTAAACGTTATCCAAGATAATCGAGCCTATCTTTGGCTTTGCAATATATATATATATATATATATATATATATATATATATATATATATATATATATGAAGTTATGTACATTTCCTTAGCACAGGTGAAAGAGGAAAATATTCTTGACATCTGTTCAATGCAGAACTTTTAAGTGCAAAGCTTGTCTATAAACGCAAGAACTGACATAAAGGATGTATCATTATATGTACAAAATTAACTTAGCAGTAATTCTTCTTGTATCATCTGTTATTCAGCCAAACCTAAAGCAAGCACTACGTCGTACAAGTTATCGCAGCACAGAACAGATATAACTAAGGCAGGTAAAGATAATTGCTTTTGGATACACAAGTCGCAGGTTACTATCATTTCAATGATGTTTTAAAACAATTGCGCGAATATTGTCATGTGTGCACATAAGCTGTTTGTGTGTACATAGGCTGTTTGTATGCACATAGACTGTGTACATATGCTGTTTGTGTGCACATAGACTGTGTACATATGCTGTTTGTGTGCACATAGACTGTGTACATATGTTGTGTGTGTGCGCATAGGCTGTTTGTGTGCCGAACTAAAGCTGTTGATAAGCAGATAAAGCTCGTAGAGGTCAAAGGTAGCATATTATACAAACTCTATGCACGGATGTACATAACAAGTTAATACTTGGTCATGTTTGCTAAGCATCAGCAATAATTAATCTTGGATCACAATATAAATTTATTAAATCATTAAACAGTAAAAATTTTACTTAGGCGCATTTTTACAACAACAAAAAATGACAGAATCGTTACAGCAAACTATGGCCCCATTTACATATAAGAGAAATCCGGCCCCAGTTTTGGTTCGTACGTCGGTATGGACCAAATTAGATATATAAACCGACTGGTCTGGATAAATTTAATTTAGTCCAAACTATCCTGGGACCTGACAATGGGGTAGTATCTAAAATTTGTTCTGAACATAATTCTCCTTTTAGAGTGCTTGCTGTAATAAATGTACTAGAGCTGAAAATGAATAACCGAACATAATGTTTTGTGGATATTCGAATATAAAATTGGTATACCAATATTGATTGGCTACCTAGCGAGTTTGGCACTATTCTGTAAAAAGAAACAAGACGAAATGTAACGTATGTAGTGTTGAATTAGTTTACAAGGAAACCTGAAACACAAACTCACAAGTTAATTACAATAGCAACAAAGTCTTTACCTGTCAATCAATCAGAGCTTTGAAATATTTGTGAACTGTTGTCTGACATTCTTTTCTATCTGGACCACCCAACGATCATGTTACCTCTGAGAGTTAATTCCAATATCTTTCCACATTTGGTGATTTTTTTCGTCAAGTTTTAAAGTCATTACACGTCTATGAAATTATCAGTATGCTTTAAATCTGACACTGTCCTTTTCTCATGTTTTTAAAAGTTAGTAATTCTGATGTCAGCTTCATATCAGCTAAGATATACATGGGCCAGTTGATGTGATTTTGGAACAACAACATTTAAGTTGTAGGGGTCGAGGAGTTTGCTGTTAAAATAAAACATGCTTCTGACTGTATGCTGTGCAATAGTACAAAGTCATAGTTATCAACATATATTTTAATTTGTGCAAGAATTATATCCATTTTTTCTTTACTATGTTTGTTTACAAATGACTCAATAGTTTGTTGGGAATTCCGCTTTACCCAAATGGTCTACTCCCAAACCATTTTCGCTGGGACCTGACTCTAAAAGAAATTGCATTGTACTGTTTCTTGGGACCACAAGGCCATTTCACACCTACTGCAATGTGCATCTTACATATAAGATGAGGTTAATACCAATTTATGGATTTCAGTTTAAACATATATTTATCAAGTCTGAATATTACTTTCTTATGGCTTAGCAGAAAATCCCAGTATTCTATTTTTAAATTTTAAAGTCGGCCAAAGTCAGTACTGTCGGACATGTCTGGCATATGTGGTAAATTAAGAAGACCTGCAATCAACGTATCCATATTTAATTATATTAAATTTGCACAATGTCCATGCTATTTTGATTGCGAACAAATCACTGTCCAGAGACATTTTGAGATATAGTCTTCTCATTTAACTCAATGAGGAATCCGAGTTTTTGTCCTTCTTTTGCAGTTCGTCTTCAACACTAAAGGAACTTGTATTGTCGTACTGATATCGAAGATAAACTTGAAAAAACCCACCTACATTCATTTGATTTTTAGTCTGAATCTTTAAAACATTTACTTAAGACCTATAAAATGTGATTCGTTAGATTTATAGGACTAAATTCACAGTGTTCTCAATACGGCTTGGCAGGGAGTGATGGGGCAATTATCACCAAAGAAAACACAGAAAAGAGGATGGGTTTGAAACCTTTATTAATATCGACGAATATTCGAATATAAAAATTTGGTATTCATTTCAGCTCTTGAATGTATATGTGTTCTATTTTGATGACAGTTTGGTCCGAACTAAATGACTAAATGTATTATATGTAAACACTATGGGTGACGCATTGGGTACGGAACCAAATTGAGGGAACTAAATTTTTGGGTCAGAACTTAAATTTGGTTCCTACTATTTTCTCCATATGTAAAAAGAACCTATGTTTTATTCAATTTGCCAGTCCTAATTTTAGGAATTTTCCGTGTTGAGACATTTTCTTTCACAGTAGGAATGTTGTTTTATTTATCGATGATTACAGTGATGTGTTTATTTTCTCTTTAGACTACAACACTATTCACAAAAAGCAATTCGTCACCTCATGTTACCTTTCCTTTTGTTTAAAAACTGTAGGTTTTATTAAAAATATAATCAATCAATCAATAAATAGATAAATACACGAATAACTTATAAGACACAACACATACAAATATACTTACTAACATAGGTACATACATACACGATTTATTTCGTATTAGCCCTGTTTGTTTAAGAATCGCATCACGACAATTATTTGCTGCCTCAGTCAAAATTGCTTCTGGAAAGACGTTTTATCAATTGACATTCAAAATATAGAGTGCCCCCTATGTTTCCAATATTTAGGTACCAATATAGTAGCGAGATATTGTATAAAATATAATTTATATTCAAATTACCTGCAGAGAATACAACGGGCGTCTGACGTAATAATACAAAGGAAGAAATAGTTCGGTATTAAATCGATTCTTATATCATTAGTTCCATGTGTGTTTGGAATGCAAACATTTTTATGAGGCTAACGACATAGTTTGAATTGAGCATTTATTCGGAAACAATTGCTGTCTCACAAAGTCCCGGCCCCCCCCCCCCTCTAAAAAGACGACACAAAAAAGACAAAACATTTTTGATGCTCTATATTTATTTCAATTACCAACAAACAGGACGTAAATGCGTGTAAAACTTTATTCCAGATACTCACTGCACTAGCGCTATCTCAGAGGGACCCAAACCGGGCTCTCTTCGATGATGTTATAAAATGTATTCATTTTCTTTTATTCGCGATTTTAATCCAGACACGATTGAAAGTCGGAGAATCAAAATCCAGAAAGTTTCACTACAATTTATTTAAAATGTTATGTCTGTATAATTATACTTACCATCTCTGAATGTTCCCAGTCTGCTAAATCATGGTTTTTATTCCTGATGTCAAAATTATACCGAGCACATTATCGTCCAGTGTATTTATTTGTCTAACTATAAGTTGTTATAGTATTTGTAATTCTGATTGTTTTACTATTTTGATTCGAATAACAGGGAAGCCAGTTTGCATATACTATTTTATTCTCCTTAAACGCTTACAATGAACTATTAATTAGTACACAGATAAAATACATTGTTAGCATTACAGATGTTATAAATTGTTAGCATTACAGATATCATATATTGTTAGCATTACAGATATCATACATTGTTAGCATTTCATATATTATACATTGTTAGCATTACAGATATTATACATTGTTAGCATTACAGATATTATACATTGTTAGCATTATAGGTATAATATATGTTTAGCATTACAGATATGATACACTGTTAGCATTACAGATATAATACATTGTTAGCATTACAGATATAATACATTGTTAGCGTTATGGATTTGTTACATTGTTAGCATTACAGGCATATTACATTATTAGCATTACAGATGTCATACATTGTTAGCATTACAGGTATTATACATTGTTAGCATTACGGATATTATACATTGTTAGCATTACATATATAATACATTGTTAGCGTTATAGATTCTTTTACATTGTCAGCATTACATATATAATACATTGTTCGCATTATAGATTCTTTTACATTGTTAACATTACATATATTATACATTGTTAGCATTACAGATAACTGACATTATTAGCATTACAGATATGATACATTGTTAGCATTACAGATATAATACTTTGTTAGCATTACAAATACATAACATTGTTAGTATTACATATACAATACATTGCTAGCATTACAGATAGTATACATCGTTAGCATTACAGATATTATATATTGTTAGCATTACAGGTATAATATATGTTTAGCATTACACATATTATACATTGTTAGCATCTCATATATAATACATTGTTAACATTACAGATATAATACAGTGTTAGCATTAAAAATATTACACATTGTTAGCATTACAGGTATTATACATTGTTAGCATTACAGATTTTATACATATTAGCATTACATATATTATGCATTGTTAGCATTACATATATTATACATTGTTAGCATTACAGATATTATATATTGTTAGCATTACAGATATATTGCTTTTTTACTATTACAGATAAATTGCATTGTTAGCATTACAGATATTATACATTGTTACCATTACAGGTATAACACATTTTTAGCATTACGGCTAATATATATTGTTAGCATTACATATGTAATACCTAGTAAGGATTACAGATCTTATACATTGTTATCATTACAGATAGTATACATTGTTATCATTACAGATAGTATACATTGTTAGCATTACAGATATTATACATTGTTAGCATTAGAGATAGTATACATTGTTAGCATTGCAGATATTATACATTGTTAGAATTACAGTATTTATACATTGTTAGCATTACATATATTATACATTGCTACAATTACAGATATTATACATTGTTAGCATTACAGATATAATACACTGTTAGTATTACAGATATTATACATTGTTAACATTACATATAGTATACATTGTTAGCATTACAGATATAATACATTGTTAGCATTACAGATATTATACATTGTTAGCATTACATATATCATACATTGTTAGCATTACAGATATAATACACTGTTAGCATTACATATATCATACATTGTTAGCATTACATATATCATACATTGTTAGCATTACAGATATTATACATTTTAGCATTACAGATATTATACATTGTTAGCACTACAGATATAATACATTTTAGCATTACAGATATTATAAGTTGTTAGCATTACATATATTATACGTTTTAGCATTACATATATTATACGTTGTTAGCATTACAGATATTATACATTTTAGCATTACAGATATTATAGATTGTTAGCATTACAGATATTATAGATTGTTAGCTTTGCATACATACACACACATACATATATAAAGTAATGTGCAACAAGCATTTTATTTTGTTATTTTCAAATCTTGAAATAAAAGATTTTGTTTAGTCTCTAGTTTTGGTAGAAAGCAGTGACAGAGTCTTGTTTAAGTTTTAGAAATCACATGATGCATCAATATACGATAACATTATAATCTTTGTGGTGCCGTATTCGGTTTTCCTTTGACGATAAACGCAGACCTGATGCCGTTAGGATAATATGTTTACATATAGGTATCGCCGATCTAGACCAGCTGGTTTTATTTCAAATTGAATTATTCTGAATATTTTGAGAAAAAAATATAAAATTATAAAACTATGTATCCTATTGATTTGCACATGCATAGCTTACAAAAATGATTCAAGATAGCTAGCATGGCATTTATTTATTGTATACAATATAACCGAATTGAATTCACCACTGTTGGCACACATTCAAAGTGTACATAAGATTACATTATACTCCACTCTTTCGTTATAAGGCCCTTCATTATAAAACGTTTCTTGTTATAAGGTGGATATAGTCATGGATCCCATTCTACTATGTAATAGTGAAAATATATGCATCTTGTACTTTATTTAAGGCGGTCTCACTATAAGGCGAGAGCCACGGTAGCTCAGTTGGTAGATAGTCGGACTCCTAAATTCAAGGATCGCGTATTCAAATGCTCTGTGTGTCCTTGGGAAAAGCGCTTAACTCCCATTTCCTCGGCATGATTTTCAGCCACAAATGTGCAAAAACTTTCCTCAAAACCAACAAGAACAAAAAGTCGAATACTCCATGAATCCCATGAACAGGGTTATAATGAGAAAGCACATATATTGTTTACTTAGTGTTACAACACCAGTCAGTTTTAAAAATAGAGGTACATCCCAAGTTCACTGATTTTCTAATCTGATGGAACACTATTTTGTTTTCATTAGGTTTCTGTGTATGTTCATAATGAATTACTTCTAGGTCTGTTTAAAGGGATTTGAATCGATTTGAACATAATTCATTATTGTATGCACGAAGTTAAAGCGTATATGAGATAACAATATATTTAAAACATATTTTCCCTACTTACCAATAACAAATACAAGGTAGTTTTGAAAATGTCTTGAGGCCTACATTTACTGATAATTTAAACTTATGGAGCAGTATTCCCTATTTATTTAAGGTTTGGATTGTGTATATGTTTATGTTGATTAACCTCTACATGTATATGATATCTGACTAGAATACTTTCCTGAAACCACCAATAGCATTCTACACAAAAATTATTATGAATCATTTTCACCTCAAAATCTGTAAGTCATAGCTCTATTAGCGGGTACAGTGAAGGAAATAAAAGAAAAACTGGTTAGCTGAATTCAACATAAGTGATGTTAGATGAAGCAGTACAAAGAGTGGCAGCACAGGTATTAGTACTTGTGGTAGTTGAAGCAGTACACAGAGTGGCAGCACTAATAGTGGTACTTGTGGTAGATGAAGCAGTACAAAGAGTGGCAGCACTAGTTTTAGTACTTGTGGTAGATGAAGCAGTATAAAGAGTGGCAGCACTAGTATTAGTACTTGTGGTAGATGAAGCAGTACAAAGAGTGGCAGCACTAGTTTTAGTACTTGTGGTAGATGAAGCAGTTTAAAGAGTGGCAGCACTAGTTTTAGTACTTGTGGTAGATGAAGCAGTACAGAGAGTGGCAGCACTAGTTTTAGTACTTGTGGTACAGGAAGCAGTACAAAGAGTGGCAGCACTAGTTTTAGTACTTGCGGTACATGAAGCAGTACAAAGAGTGGCATTTTAGTACTTGTGGTACAGGAAGCAGTACAAAGAGTGTCATTACTAGTTTTAGTACTTGTGGTACAAGAAGCAGTACAAAGAGTGTCATTATTAGTTTTAGTACTTGTGGTACATGAAGCAGTACAAAGAGTGGCAGCACTAGCTTTAGTACTTGTGGTAGATGAAACAGTACAAAGATTGTCATTACTAGTATTAGTACTTGTGGTAGATGAAGCAGTACAAAGAGTGCCATTACTAGTATTAGTACTTGTGGTACATGAAGCAGTACAAAGAGTGCCATTACTAGTATTAGTACTTGTGGTAGATGAAGCAGTACAAAGAGTGCCATTACTAGTATTAGTACTTGTGGTACATGAAGCAGTACAAAGAGTGCCATTACTAGTATTAGTACTTGTGGTACAGGAAGCAGTACAAAGAGTGGCAGCACTAGTATTAGTACTTCTGGTAGATGAAACAGTACAAAGAGTGGCAGCACTAGTTTTAGTACTTGTGGTAGATGAAACAGTACAAAGAGTGGCAGCACTAGTTTTAGTACGTGTGGTACAGGAATCAGTACAAACAGTGGCAGCACTAGTTTTAGTACTTGTGCTACAGGAAGCAGTACAAAGAGTGTCATTACTAGTTTTAGTACTTGTGGTAGATGAAGCAGTGCAAAAAGAGTGGCAGCACTAGTTTATACTTGTGGTAGATGAAGCAGTACAAAGAGTGGCAGCACTAGTTTTAGTACTTGTGGTACATGAAGCAGTACAAAGAGTGGCAGCACTAGTTTTAGTACTTGTTTTATATATATTGCACCATAATGATTATAAAAGCTGATTGCTTTAATAAAAGTGTGATGAAATTTAATTGTTCATTGTTCAAGTCTGATCTCATAAGGGTACATGCAACAAATATTGCGTGGTTATCAAATGTTATACGTACAACTTTAAAAAGAAACTCAAAAAGATAGGCAACAAAAGCTGGAAAGGAGATGATGTACAAATATAAGCTATCTTTATAACAACTTACTGTAAAAAATAATCATCCATTTCTTTTTTAAACACGTCATAAAAAATGTAGCTGGTGAACATATTGTTTTCTTATTACAAGAAATAAACAAAACTTTAATGTATTTACGCATGGATGGTTTGTTTCAGACGTACTTTTTAATTACGTTTACATCGAAGTTATTATATACTCGACACACTAAAAGAAAATGATATTCATCTTCAATATAATGGTTGTTACATAACATACAATATCTTTCATTTATATCGATTCTATTGTTTCCATATCTCCCAGCTTCAGTTCTCAGATCATGAGAAGACACTGAGAATTTTGTCAAAGCAGCTCGATGTTTATGCTTACACAATAATTTTAAATAATCCTCGATGCCGAAGTCAGTTTTGATATATTTATATAGAGACAATTTACCAGAAGTTTGTAATTTATTATTCTATTCTGATATAAAACATGCGTCATCCTTTATTTAATAATTGGAACAAACTTGGAGCAATTTACAGAATAGGGAAAGATCCAAACTTCACCAAACCCAAATCTGTGTAAAGTATCTTTCAGGAATGTAACCCAATTGCTACTATTTTTGGTTCATTTTCAATAAATAACTTCCTATATACAGTACTCAGTATAATATTTACAGAATTTTTAATTCTAAACAAATACTTAACTAACATAACTAACATTAAGTATTTTAGTAGGATTCTTCCAAATTCACCTTATACATAGACATCAGAAGTATATATTTTCTCATTTAACAAATATTTCAAAACCATTGGTTGTACACATTGAACGGCGTCAGCGTGGTGAAAACTGCATAATTCGAAACTGGAACAACATATACATCGAAAGGATTCGAACATTCATTATAATTTAAGTAAAAAAAACATTTTAAAGTACAAATAAGCAGATGCATTGCCTTTAATGCTTTATCAGACAGTGTTTGTTGAGCGTAAGATAATTTTTGTTCAAGAAAACAAAACCAAGGTAAATACAATTGTCAACTACATCAACATTGTTTCAGTCTATATTACATCATCTTATCTTAATGAAATAACTTTTGTAAAGACTAACACTTAAGTTTAATTGAGGTTAATATTTAGATTCCATTTAAATTATCCGTGAGCTTGTTTAAACCTTCAATGTAAATCGTCAGTAAACAGTAACAAAAACAACGACAACTTGTCTAACTCTATACATATATCTTTCGTAGATTGTAATGATGTTTCCAGATCTTCAATAAATAATGAAATTAGTATACGAGATAAAGCTTCACCTTGTATCAAACCTACGACAATCTCAAACTATGTTTTAGGAGTCCCCAAATGTGAAACACAATTTAACCACACTGTACATAGAACGAATAACATTAAATATTTTGTCATTTACAACTTGTCTGAAAACCTTCAACCACAAACCATTTCTGTAAACACTATCAAATGCCTTTTTAAAGTCAACAAATGCTACGTAAAACCTTTGACCTTAATGTAAATATTTATTTATTAAACAATGTGAAACACAAATTGCGTCAGTAATTCCCACTCCTGTCTTGAAACCAAATTGTGCATCTGATGGTTGATCATTTTCCTTCAATCAATTCAAAAGTCTTTCATTTGAAATACTGGATAATAATGTTTAGAAGCAACTTAGTAGAGTAATATCTCTATAATTTTGATGTGGTACAAGCTTCACCCGACTTTAATGAAGGTATAACTACCTCCACCTCACCCATATTGCGTAGGAAAATGACCACTATCGAATATTGCATTAAACATTTTATATATGTAGGGTCTAAGTATATCCATTCCGTTTCTGAAATACTCATTCAAAAGATAATCATTGCCATGCTGAATCGGAGTTTTGAGATTTCTTATCGCTTTTGTAATTTCATTCTCTGTTATTTGTTTGTCTAGTTCTTCAAAGATTGTTCTTTGATCCAATACATTATTTTCATATATATCTCGTATAAACTCATTCGTTTAGACATTTGAAAAGACGTCGTTTTGATTGTATAAAGTACTAAAATATTGGAAAAATTGTTCAGGCGAAACATTTGCTTTTCTTTAAGAAATTCCAAAATTTCCTGGGATTGGGACTTTTCAAACTAGGTAACTCATGTGATAATTTATTTTTGTATCGCAACTTTACCTTTCTTATACATTTCTCATGCTTTTTCTTTTTTAAAACAACAGTAACATATCCTTTTTTCTAAAAGTTTTCCGTTAAATTGATAATTGATCTACATAACGCTTATAACTATCCCCACATTCGCTACTATATCATACTTTGTTTGATTTGACCCTCTAATTGGAAAACATAAACACTAAAAGATTTTTCAGACTACGATTTTCCAAGGCCATTTAAGATATCCGTAATCCCTCTCACAAAGCTATACCCATACAACTAAGATCGTGAATAAAGCTGTCAAAATGAACCAGGTTATTTTCTAAATCATGAAGAAATGCAGCAGCATGTTGCGGAGCCCATTTGAATCTGATTTTAGTAGATTCAGAATTCACCTTATGAGCATTAAAAGCGATACATTTTTAAGCAAACTTTATTTGTAAATGATCAGATCGAGTTGTAATATCGTGGATATCAAATTCGGAAAGTTATGTAGCAGTACTATCAAAAAGTAAAATAATGCCTATAACACAACGTCCACGAGGACCTGTGTAGGTAGATTTAGCAATCACACAATCCGTTTTACATACCGGGCCACACCAAATACTATCCCTCCGCTCTCATCCTTCCTTCGTCACTCACATTTCATTATATGTATGTACGTCACCTCTCTTGACTTTTTCCAGAACTCTTGCCTGCATGCTAGTCAACTAATTATTTATGCTTAAAACGGAGAGGAACTTGTGATTTAAAAGCTTGTTTCCAGTCTTTTACTCTGTATACATACTTGTGATCTCCTTGACAATAAAATATGTTTTAAAAAAAAGAAAACCACGATCCTTACAAGCAGATTATTACGTATTCTCAATCCACTTGCTTTACACAAATCAAGCAAACAATTACCAAATAAATGTGTACCTTTGTCTATAGAAACTCTCATATTGTCATTATCAATATCAAAATTAATGTGGTTTTCTATAGGAACAGGACCAACATTTACAATAAAATCAGGCTTTGAAGCAGTTCTGGCATTTAGATAACGCTTATAAAAAATAATTTCGGACAGTCTCACAAATGACTAAATTATGTCTTCTTGAATATGTGAAATTTAACAGTTTTATATTTCAAACACAGATAATCTAACGAACTCAACACAAGAAAATATATTAGTGTAAAATGCAAAAAACCATTGGATATAATCTCCATTTCTAAAATGTAAACCAAAAATTGTATGTGAATGCAATGTTCAATTACATGAGCCCCTGATCACTTTTTGTGAGCGGTATATCAAAAGACAATTTGTAAGATATCGTCTATATTCCAACGGGAACATACAAGTTTGCAATTGGCATGGTAAATAAAAAGAATAGTTGTTTTATGGTAATAGAATGCAGTGCCTTATTTAATTTGCAAGGACCAATATATTTAGATGTATCTACATACACAAAGCTCTGAACATGAAAGATGTAATAAATGTAAGTGTTTTAATACCGGATAAGCTAACATAGCAAGGAAATGACTTATAAAAAATACAAATTCGTATATTTCCTTTAAAATGAATGATATAACTCAATGTATCAAAGAAATGCTGAGTAATTCGGATTTTATTTGTAAATTATAGAGCTAATAATTCAACGATGAGTCAACTTGGGTGAAATATTCCGGAAAATATTTGGACGAATTTATCTTTTCGTGATCTATGTTTTAAAAGCTGCATCTGCTCTAATTCTCCACATTTACTGTATCTTGCCATACCACATTGCCATACCACATTATCAACCACATCCCAAGTGTATTCCACATTTAGGGTATCTTGCCATAGTATATTATCAACCATATCCGAAGTGCATTCAAAAACAGTGACTGAAAAGGAAAATAAGGTCTCTATTTTAGTAGCATGCTTTAAAGTTAAATTATAGACTTAGCACATGTGACCAGTATGTATGTATGTATGTATGTATGTATGTATGTATGTATGTATGTATGTATGTATGTATGTATGTATGTATGTATGTATGTATGTATGTATGTATGTATGTATGTATGTATGTATGTATGGATGGATGGATGGATGGATGGATGGATGGATGTATATGTATGTATGTATGTATGTATGTATGTATGTATGTATGTATGTATGTATGTATCTATGTATGTATGTATGTATGTATGTATGTATGTATGTATGTATGTATGTATGTATGTGTATTTATGTATGCATATATGTATGTATGCATGTATGTATGTATGTATGTATGTATGTATGTATGTATGTATGTATGTATGTATGTATGTATGTATGTATGTATGTATGTATGTATGTTTCTATAACTATGTAGAGGTTTAACGGCACATCAGCACATTCTTGGCTATATAATGCCGATTTTGTTTAGATATCCCCATGTAATGCATATAAAACCAAAATAAAGGCAAAACAAAGTACCGGGTAGCATCTCGATATAAACCGCACTGTTTTCAAAGATTCTAGGCTGGAACATCAATACTGGAGCCATTTCATGGCAAAAGGGTTGTCTCCCCTAGTCGTATCGTACGACATGGAGGAGGGCGCATCAGGACATTCCACATCTCTGTGCCCGCATCAGTCAAAATCAAGGCCAGACCTATATTTTATAAAATATGAATGCCGGATCTAATATTAAAGTCCGGACTGTTGTTCTGTTGGTAATTCCTAGTTTAAAGCAATAATTTTATATTCTTTACTTTAAAAAATTACAAAAAAAGATGCGTTTAAAAAGGTCGTCGAAGCAATCTTGTGATTTGTCCTACCGCTTGCGTGAGTTTTCTGTTATTATTAATATTATTATTATTATTATTATTATTATTATTGCTTCATATTATGTCTGTCTTCTGTGAAGGTCTGAGTAAATGCATGTTTATGCAGCAAATCCATCGAGTTAAATGCGCAGGATATTGAATAATCACTTGCTTGATGTAAATTAGCGACTTGGTTGTGCATAACATAGAATTTGCAGGGGAAAACATACCCCAAATCAATAGGTTTCTTTGTTGTATTGTACACAATGCAGACTTGCTTTAGGTCTCCAAACTAATTGATTTAAATGCGTAGTTTGGGTTTAAAGTAACAGAAAGTAGATTTAATGTTATCAATGTTAACATATAAGAAAAAAAAAAAAAGACAGATGTATGATAAGAAGTAAGCCACAGCTATTTAATTAATCACATACTAACTTTCTCTATTATATACAGGATTAGCGTTGGTTTATGTTTTCATTATACAGTGATATGGGTCACCTGACATAGTCTCGTAGTCATTAAAGTTCATACAGAAGAGATGACGAAAAAAAACTGACCTAAAAATATAAAGAATATCTTTCAAAATTTTGTATTCATATGTTGTACTTAAGTTATTTTGATGCAGTCATTAGTATTGGAATGCAGGCAGGCAATTGACTTCCACTCACTTTCTAAACACAATAGCGTGTATCTAATTGCAACCGATACTTACACTAGAATCGTGAAAAGACACGCGACGCTCCCATTTCCTTGGATTTAGAGGATACAAGTTGTGGAAAGCTTTTAAAAAAATGTGCATAGAACTATCTTATTTCAAATGCATGAAAGCATTTTCAGAAATGTAATTACCAGCACTGTCACGTTATTCACTACTCAAAATTACCCGCGAGTCCCTGGAACACGTATCTTATTTAAAAGCAAAAATACCCTGGGTTCACAGACCTGAATTATAATCACTTGATTGTGTATTTAGTAGAAATAAAAGGATAATTGCAATATAATGTAGTAAGTTGTGATATACTAGTGAATAACGATAGTGCGGGAAATAATTTCTCAGTGACTTTTATTTTCATTTATTGTGCATTGTAATATCTTTGTAAAAAAAGAGGTAATACATCACTGTTGGTCGCTGCTTTATTAGTATTTACATTATTAGTGGACTATAGTTTATATTGGGCTGTAGGAATGCATTTATCTGGCTACAATTATACCATACAACAGTAAATGTTTTGCTGCTGCATCATGTATTGATTTTCTGTTGGAGTTCGCATTACCAGAAATATATCCAAAATCTCCGAGATAATTATTGATTTTTGTCTTGGGCCGTATATCTTAGTCTGCTTCATTACACGGAATGAATACTCAAGTGTTTTGAGTCTGGGTCTAAAGACCTCGAGGTATTTTTTTCTTCATTCAAAAATGCATTTTAAATGTACGCTTTTGCGAAAGATTTTAGACATTTGCATATAAATACTACCCTAAGGTCCTAAAGAACATCATAGGTTTATTAAACTAGCAAGCATTTCATGAATTACTTTATTAATAAGAAAACTTATGCAATTAGCATGGCCTTACACCTGTCATTAGATCTCATTCTTTTTTAAGAAGGAGTTTTACTTTCATCGCTGCATAAAGTTAGATAATGCGCCGGCAGATCAGGGTCAATGTTGTTTGTTCCACTGATTAGTCCTTACAAACTGCATAGACCCAGATCTACCGGCGCATTATGCGACGGCATATCTGGGTCTATGCAGTTTGCAGTTGGTATCAACTTATACGCGAGTACAGACGGTAATTCTTCTGCATATACTTAGGCTTTTGTATTATTCATCAACCATATATACTGTGCAAATTATTCATCAACCATATATACTGTGCAAATTATTCATCAACCATATATACTGTGCAAAATATTCATCAACCATATATACTGTGCAAATTATTCATCAACCATATATACTGTGCAAATTATTCATCAACCATATATACTCTGCAAATTATTCATCAACCATATATACTGTGCGAATTATTCATCAACCATATATACTGTGCAAATTATTCATCAACCATGTATACTGTGCGAAATATTCATCAACCATATATACTGTGCGAATAATTCATCAACCATATATACTGTGCGAATTATTCATCAACCATATATACTGTGCGAATTATTCATCAACCATATATACTGTGCAAATTATTCATCAACCATATATACTGTGCGAAATATTCATCAACCATGTATACTGTGCGAAATATTCATCAACCATATATACTGTGCGAATTATAGATCAACCATATATTCTGTGCTAATATGCGGAAAAGCTAAATACACCCGTGTGGTTTATAACAACTTGGTACCGAAATCAATATAATCTTGTAATTGGAATTAAACTTATTTTTATCTTTCTATTAATCAATATGGCTTTACAAGAATATAAGCTTTCACCGAGACCAATCTCATAAATGTATTTATTAACTTAGGACTTAGCCAGGGTCGTCAAACCGCCTTGCTATTTCAGACATCTTGACATGCACTGACTCATGTCTCTAGTTGAACCTGAAAAGAAATATCAACTTCACAGGTAAAATAACGCGGCATTTAAGGATGTTTCCAGATTTTAAAAAAATCGCGTTTACATCAGAGCCACATATGACGTAATCAATATAGTATTATGTCAGCATTATGACGTTGTTAATTACAACTAGGTAGCGTTGTGCAAGGAACTTTGAAAGATGTCATATCATTAAATCTGATTGGGGCGCTATTCTGCTATTAACCAATGAAAGATGTCATATCATTATATCTGATTGGGGCACTATTCTGCTATTAAACAATGAAAGATGTCATATCATTAAATCTGATTGGGGCCCTATTCTGCTATTAACCAATGAAAGATGTCATATCATTATATCTGATTGGGGCACTATTCTGCTATTAAGCAATGAAAGATGTCATATCATTAAATCTGATTGGGGCACTATTCTGCTATTAAACAATGAAATATGTCATATCATTATATCTGATTGGGGCACTATTCTGCTATTAAACAATGAAAGATGTCATATCATTAAATCTGATTGGGGCACTATTCTGCTATTAAACAATGAAAGGGAAATATTTAAACACTCACATAATTCAGAGATAACATGATTGCAAAATAAAACAGATGAGCAAATTATACGCACACACAAGTATAAAAATATAATAAATTTATGACCTACAAAAAACAAACTCTTCTGTCTTCATGCTTCATTGTAGCGAAAACTTTAAAGAGCAGACTTCATTTTTCTTGTTGTATAAAGTGAGAGGTGAGCATGATCTTCAAGCATTGAATATCTCGGTGATTGTTTCTTGATGTGTAAAGTGAGAGGTGAGCATGATCTTCAAGCATTGAATATCTCGGTGATTGTTTCTTGTTGTATAAAGTGAGAGGTGAGCATGATCTTCAAGCATTGAATATCTCCGTGATTGTTTCTTGATGTATAAAGTGAGAGATGAGCATGATCTTTAAGCATTGAATATCTCGGTGATTGTTACTTGATGTGTAAAGGGAGAGGTGAGCATGATCTTCAAGCACTGAATATCTCCGTGATTGTTTCTTGATGTATAAAGTGAGAGGCGAGCATGATCTTTAAGCATTGAATATCTAGGTGATTGTTTCAATACTTCGAATACAATCTGAATGATGTATGCGGACAAAGAATCATTTTCTATTTTATGCAATAATATTCATTTTTAGCCCAGTACTACAAAATCGATCAAAAAGTATGATTTTTAAAACGTTTTTAGATTGGGGAATGGACTACGTTTTGGAAAAATAATCATTGTGCAAAAATTAATTTATCAGACATTACACTTCCGATCTTCATGTTAGTACTATTTCTGCGCAGCTTACCTATGTATGTATATATTCCCATTGCAGACAATATCGGAAATTGAGATAATTCAGTTTTTTTTCTTTTAGCTTTATTCCCACCCGAGTCAGAACAGTGATTTCTCAAGTCTTTTTTTAATGCTATTTATTTTTTACATAGTGAACAGTTATTTGCTACATTTACGTCCTGTGAAAATTGTTTGTGCCATCTTTCAAAGATTTGCAAATATTTCACAGACAGCAGTTACTGGTCTGTGTTTCTAGTACTATTGTCCCTTATTATTCCCAGTACTATTGTCCCTTATTATTCCCAGTACTATTGTCCCTTATTATTCTCAGCTATTGCGCTTGTAATTACTATCCAATGTAAAGGTTAACTGGGTTTTATGCTGACTGCCTGTAATTACTATCCAATGTAAAGGCTAAGTGGGTTTTATGCTGACTGCCTGTAATTACTATCAAATGTAAAGGCTAACTGGGTTTTATGCTGACTGCCTGTAATTACCATCCAATGTAAAGGCTAAGTGGGTTTTATGCTGACTGCCTGTAATTACTATCAAATGTAAAGGCTAACTGGGTTTTATGCTGACTGCCTGTAATTACCATCCAATGTAAAGCCTAAGTGGGTTTTATGCTGACTGCTTGTAATTACTATCCAATGTAAATGCTAACTGGGTTTTATGCTGACTGCCTGTAATTAATATCCAATGTAAAGGCTAACTGGGTTTTATGCTGACTGCCTGTAATTACTATCCAGTGTTAAGGCTAACTCGATTTTGTGCTGACTGCCTGTAATTACTATCCAATGTAAATGCTAATTGGGCTTTATGCTAACTGCCTGTAATTACCATCCAATGTAAATGCTAATTGGGATTTATGCTAACGACCTGTAATTACCATCCAATGTAAAGGCTAAATGGGTTTTATTGTAACTGCCTGTAATTACTATCCAATGTAAATGTTAATTGGGCTTTATGCTAGCTGTCTATAATTACTGTCCAATGTAAAGGCTAATTGTGCTTTATGCTAACTGCATGTAATTACTATCCAATGTAAAGGTTAACTGGGCTTTATGCAAATGCTTGTAATTACTATCAAATGTACGGGCTAATTAGACTTTATGCTAGCTACCTGTAATTACTATTCAATGTACAGGCTAATTGGGCTTTATGCTAACTGCCTGTAATTACTATCCGATGTACAGGCTAATTGGGCTTTATGCTAACTGCATGTAATTCAATACAATGTAAAGGCTCTGGGTTTTATGCTAACTGCATGTAATTACTATCCAATGTAAATGCTAATTGGGCTTTATGCTGACTGCCTGTAATTACTATCCAATGTAACGGCTAAATGGGTTTTATTGTAACTGCCTGTAATTACTATTCAATGTAAAGGATAATTTGGCTTTATGCTAACTGCCTTTAGTTACCATCCAATGTAAATGCTAATTGGGCTTTATGCTAACTACCTGTAATTACCATCCAATGTAAAGGCTAGATGGTTTTTATTGTAACTGCCTGTAATTACTATCCAATGTAAAGGATAATTGAGCTTTATGCTAGCTGTCTATAATTACTGTCCAATGTAAAGGCTAATTGGGCTTTATGCTCACTGCGTTTTTTGACTGTTCTCAGTAATGTCTGATAGCTGTCTAAGATTTAATATCAGTTTGTCTTACAACACCTACATCTCCATTTAATTTGATTCGTTATCTTGAAATAAGTATCAGAATGACATTATCGAATCTGATAAAACCAGTCACTATCTGAAAGTCGATGTTGAAGAAAAGCATTCCATTCTTCATAAAGCACAGATGACATTTACAGATGATATGAGTAAAACAAAACAAAAATGGATAAGCCAAGCTTCATTCTAGACAATATATATATAGAGAGAGAGGTAGACAGACAGACATACAGACTATATATATATATATATATATATATATATATAGAGAGAGAGAGAGAGAGAGAGAGAGAGATAGTGAGTGAGACAGACAGACAGACAGAGAGACAGTCATACAGAGAAAGAGACTGTGGTGCCAGTTTCCGAGTATTACTTCATATATTTTATAATTGAAAAATTACTTTTGTAATTGAAAAGAGAGTGAATACGTTTTTGAATCATATTTATTTTAGGGGAAAAAAGAACTGTCAAGCATTTTTCTGATTCTAATTGGATACAGTAAACAATGCATGCAGCGGATTCGGATATTATGTTAGAGTGATTGGTTATTTGTGTTTCGAGGTCTGAGGCAAGACAGTGATTTACATATAGGATGCCATTTCTTATTGATAGTTGTAAACACAGAACATTTCCATCATATACAATTTAATTATTTCATAATGGTCCACATATAACATTGTCTGCAGAGTAGACCTCTTTTTTTCTTATTGATCATACTTACAATACAGTTTAATAAAGTCCAGTCAACAGGTGTATACAGTTTAATAAAATCCAATCAAAAGGTGTATACATTTTAATAAAATCCAGTCAACAGGTGTATACATTTTAATAAAATCTAGTCAACAGGTGTATACATTTTAATAAACTCCGGTCAATAGGTGTATAAATTGTATATCTTTAATGCTTATATTCACCCTAAATAATGTTTACTAACTTTTTATGTCATAGTGGAATTCTTTTCAGAAGAAGATAAACCCACTCGTCAATTTGGAAGAGAATTGTGGATGTCACTAATATCAATTATTTTTCAATCTCCATTCTCAACTTAATTGCCGAGAATGTTTCGTTTCACTTTTTTGAATACACTCTTTTTGTTTTTATCTTTTGCCATATTAATTTAAAACAAGGTTAATCAAAATAGTATCTTTAATAAAAATAGACTGCAATAAATACGCAAACATTAGTAGCAAAAATGTTTTTGCTGTTTGAATTTTCCAAAATATGCTTACATCCCTAGCTTCCGAAAAAGTTATTTTTTCCTTTTTTTCCATTCTTCCGGCACAAATTTGAGCCGATTACAAGATACAGACTCCATTTCTACTTCCGACATTACAGCCATACCAAAAAATTGGAACTACATCAAAAACTGTTAAAGAATCAGTTTTCGTCTTCTTCTCGGATCCTGTTTCCGCACTGAAAGCCTTGAAAAACATCAAATTTGACAATTTATTAATGTTCAAAATCTTACACAAAGATCATTTGCTGATCAAGTGTGGAAAAGGTATTCTGCACAGTTCGCTAGATAACCACATTGGTAGTAAGAGTTAAAAAAAGGGCAGATAATGCAACCAAACGTGTCCTGCAGTGACCTGCTTCGAATGGAAGATTCCTTTAACTGACTTAAAATATTATATAAAAATCGACATATTCTATATACTTGGCCAAGTATGTTGAATGAAAACTCCACAAACCAGCTTCGGAATAATAAAACCCATCACTGGAGATTAGCACCCTCATACCGAACAAATCACATCGATGAGGTGCCAATGTGCCGCTCGCGAAAAGGACACACATACGTTGCCATGAAGGGTGAAGCTCAACCACAGTGCATACCTTGCAAGTGTCCACTGACAGTGGAACACATTTGTGTCGAATGTATCGGCTTCTTCGTGTGAGACATAAGATTTGTTTTAAGTGATCTCATTTAAGAATATTTTTGATGACGTTCCACCAGAGAAAATATTGAACGTTTTAAAAGACTGCGGTCTATATTGTAAACTTTTGACCCTATAACTTAAGGATTTTTTTATTCGTTTACATTTATCTTTTATTTTGTACACCTTTTGAAAAATTGTAACAAAATCCGACCTTTATCTTTTATTATATTAAGGACTACGTGTTAATGTTGATTTGTGAGGATTTATCGTCCTAAAGTTGTTTGTGTTGTAATTTTACCTTTACATTTTTACAACTAAATAGGCAGGAGTGTTCTGCTGTACTCTTAAACTCTATACATAGAAAGTTAATTTCATTGGTTAATATACAATGCAGCATGTTCACGAAAAACATTCGTATATAAAATAGAGTTAAAAACTCACAGACTTTGAATGAATTTAGTTGCACATCCAAATTAAAACGTCCTTGTTTCCCGTGTATTTTCACATCAGTCAATAAAGGGTTCAAATTCCATTTTTGGTTCTTAAATTTTGTCCAAACGTATTTGCTGTTACCTGTGATAGTGTTACGACTCTATGGTCTAAGAAAAATGTAACAGAAAGAAAGTGAAACCAACAAATCAAGTAAAAATCAACAAGCAATTTATTACTAGATAATTTAAAATGAAAAAAATCAAAAAGTCACTTACAGTAATGTGTTTTGAAATCCTAATAATCCAATAAGAATGATTGTTCTAATCACAAGTCCTAAATATAGAATGTTCCGAATTCACGGCTGTCTCCTTGAATGTTATGATGTGTTAATGGTCTCCAAAGTCCTGATGTACTAGAAATCTTGATGTGCTGATGTCAAAATGAAGTATTCCAAAATCTCTGAATAAGTTCACATAAATTCCAAAATCATCAATTAAAAATCCAAAATCCAAAAGTTTATGAGCACTGTTATAATCCAATGAATATTTAAAATAATTCCTCTCTTAGAATTTGGAACGAATTTTCACAACTGTAATAGCTCTTTACAAGACTGATGGTAATGTCAAAACTGAAAAAATGTCCACCAAACATGGTATATATAAAGATTGGTCACATGACAGAATGTTCTAGAATATGAGTCATCTTAATGGAATTCTACCTGTAAACAAAATTCAACCTTGACCTTCAAATTGAGAAAACATATTGATCAAAACAACCTAATTCAAGGACACTAGTTAAACATGTTTTTCCTGATAACATTAAGATTTAAGCAAATATCAAAGTGAAGAAACATTTATAATTTCCTAAAATATTTATAATATTATATAAACATCATACATAACAATAGAGTAACAAGTTTCGAAACTACCGTACATCATGGTAATCTGATTCATATTTCTTCATAAAAAAGGACGATATGTTAATTTGTTTCTGAATAGAACAGCCTGCTGCTAGAAATACTTTATTATCTACATCTCATTAATATTTTAGTTTTATATTGGATGCTTCTATATTCCATTTCTACATCTCATTAATATTTTAGTTTTATATTGGATGCTTCTATATTCCATATCTATATCTCATTAATATTTTAGTTTTATATTGGATGCGTCTATATTCCATATCTACATCTCATTAATATTTTAGTTTTATATTGGATGCTTCTATACTCCATATCTACATCTCATTAATATTTTAGTTTTATATTGGATGCTTCTATATTCCATATCTATATCTCATTAATATTTTAGTTTTATATTGGATGCTTCTATATTCCATATCTATATCTCATTAATATTTTAGTTTTATATTGGATGCTTCCATATTCCATATCTACATCTCATTAATATTTTAGTTTTATATTGAATGCTTCTATATTCCATATCTACATCTCATTAATATTTTAGTTTTATATTGGATGCTTCTATATTCCATTTCGTTTTTTTCCAGACATTTTTATTGATGCTAAGACTGATATTGAGCACGCAAACTGAGAACCACCGAAGTAAATAAATTCTCAATAAAGTTTATATTAATCGATCAAGAGCGTGCCAAAAGTTGTAAGGTTTACATCTAAGTGTTTTTTTGTTTGTTTTCGTTTTCTATTAGGAAAGCAGCTTAAAGTACATTAGGATTTACTTGATTTAGGTTAAAAACTCCAGAAATATATTCATTAAATGAATCTAATCTATATCTTCTTCTTTTATATGAATTGATTGCATATAACTACGTTGTTCAGCTATTAATATACCAATGTGATATCATTGTTATCATACTTTACAAAAGGTGATTATGAGGTTATCACTCCGACAACCCCTTAACACCAATCGTGTTTTTCCCACTCTGCGGAGGATCTCGTGTGCCTCTTTGCCATTCATTATCTCACATGAAAGTTTAATTTAAATTGATACCAGTGACACCTATTAAACTATTAGAAAGGGTATATATTTTATTGTTGGTCACGATATGAATAGTTTCTAGTGGCACTCTCAACCTAATATCAACATAGTTCGTTTGGCAAAAGTGCAAACATATAGCACGCTGAGAGAGAGAGAGAGAGAGAGAGAGAGAGAGAGAGAGAGAGAGAGAGAGAGAGAGAGAGAGAGAGAGAGAGAGAGATATAAACTGCCAGATGGATAGGTTGAGGGATAAAAGACACTGCTAATAAATTCGTAGCATAATATACGCTTCGAATGTTGGTTAAAACTGAAAAAGTATATGGTTCACAATATGGACAGAGTACCGTGGCATAATAAATACACATCAATCATACATCATTAATTGCTTTATTGATCAAATATTATGCAAATGTAGCAGAGCACTTTACGCGGAAGTTATAAATCCTTTAATCTTTGGGTTTTTTTATCGATAAGGATTAACTGCACAGATTATTAATTGACTTATTCTCTGATGTATTCTGAAATAGTTTCGAATCTCAGACTTCAGCACCTGCAAATTCCATTGATATATTTGTAAAAAGACATTTGCGTAAAATATTTTAAAATAACAAATAAAAGAATTCAGAAATTCTGCTGACCAGCTACTTTTGACGCATTACATTTTTAGAAATATGCTCTGACTTGCCAGTATGATCTCTGCTTTGTAGGGATTATAAAACCCATACCTTTTACTTGTTTTTCGTATGACTCAACAAAATTATAGCTAAAACCTATAAGACAGATAGTATATAAAGGTTTATATTTGAAAGGTAGGTACTTTCCATTCTGGGAAATGGAAAAGAACATCTAAATTTGTTGATCTATGATTAGCAAGAGCTGCTCAAATGTGTTTCTTTAAACGTTTTCTCGATTTTTGTCAAGTTTATATACAAAAATGTCAGGCGATAAACTTCTCACACATTATTTTTTTTCCGGGACATTCAAATTGACTGTTAGTTAGGTATTCATATTTTTAATGACTTAATTCTGCTTTAAAACATGGAATATATCAGAAATATGCGTGAAGACCGACTCAAGCACTCGAAACTCAGTTCTATTCTCCTCTTGTGGATCAATCTCTGTAGAAACGCACATTGCAAAAAATGTATAAAAAGACATACGTAGAGGAGGTGAGCGCTTACAAGAAACACAAAGAGATTGGTAAAATGTTATACAGACAGCACATACAACGAGCGTGTATGTAACATATACAACGAGCGTGTATGTAACATATACAACGAGCGTGTATGTAACATATACAACGAGTGTGTATGTAACATATACAAGGAATGGGTATGTAGCGCTGTAAAACTCCGAGTCTGATTGCAAAGACTTGAAACAAACAAAAAAAAAACACCCGAAAAGTTAATTTTTTGGACATTTTTATCCTGGGATTGGTCCCTTGAAGACTGACTGTTTATACAGGCATGGAATTGGCCCCTTGATGAGCAACTACTGCATTAGACTTACTAACAAGTGCATGTATTCTTAATGATTTAAATTAGATGTGCTATAAAATAGACGTATCTTTTGCATCAGAATATAAATACTCTGTATAAAAACTGGGGAAATAATGGCGCCTTTTGACATTTTAAGACGCAAACAAATGTAAAAAAATATTTCATGTATTATGCACAATCAGCTACAAAAAATACAAGTTAGAAAGCCGATAAAATAATTTTGTCTTAGCAGATATTTTGCATTTTTTACGATTTTAATCATACATATCATAAATATTTTCCCTCGCGTTATGTACGTTTGAAGTTATTAATTGTTTTCAAATTATATGACATCCATGGCATTTCACTAGACGTGGCATTTTAATTCCTCTCACTCTCTCTCTCTCTCTCTCTCTCTCTGTTATATATATATATATATATATATATATATATATATATATATATATATATATATATATATATATATATATATAACTGGTTTACATTATAATTTAAGCTTCTAATTATTTCACGTAACCTGACATGATATGTTGTGATATGTGTTTATAGGTGTTGTAGAGCATGGATCGTAGTTAAAATAATTTTTTACGGTTGTCTTTAAAATAAACAAAGACAAAGTTTCATATATTATATAATTATGTATTAATATTAACACAGTAGTAGAAATATGTAGTATGCAATCAGAGTATTCAATCTTCTTGTACATGCCTATTAGCTGATTTAAACAGTCTACTTCTTTCTTTCCTCAGCCACTGGCTATTATTCTAAGTATCAATTTCGGCAATCTGAGCAAAATTAAAATGTCTAATGATATCTCTTCTTCCTCATCATCTTCTTCTTCTTCTTGTAAAAGAGTTCGAGAGTTTATTCACGTGTAAATTCCTGCACCAAGCTACTACATTTTCGTCGGTTGAGATTTTATTAGGACTATATAAAAATATATTGTTATCCTTCTATCTTTGAAGTGTTATCCAACTTAGATAATGTTTTGTTTTTTTTTTTTTTTTTTTTTTTGGGGGGGGGGGGGATCTGCACAGAGGTATTTATGATTTAAATTAAAGGTGCTTATAAATAAAGGTATCTACTTCTGGTACCTATACAAAACTATGTGTTATTTTGTGGAACAAAGGTAAATAACACAGATGCGTAATGTGTTATACATAACTGCTTAAGTTGCGAGTTTTATGATAATGTATTTTCTTCACAAAAAAAAAATGTTGCGCATTGCCCAAGTAAACATCACAAGTAGTTGACCCAAGCTTATCCTATGGTAAGATTCAAACCACTACTCTTTCGGTCGCGAGTACAGCACTATAATCACTGAACCACCGCGGCCTCTACCTCCATTAGTCGACTGCTGAGACCTAGAGCATTGGGCATCAGATCTATTCTACATCATAGAGCCCGCAGGGGCTTGAAAACTGTTATGTATGATGTTTATATAATATTATAAATATTTTAGGAAATTATAAATGTTTTTTCACTTTAATATTTGCTTAAATCTTAATGTTATCAGGAAAAACATGTTTAACTAGTGTCCTTGAATTAGGTTGTTTTGATCAATATGTTTTCTCAATTTGAAGGTCAAGGTTGAATTTTGTTTACAAGTAAAATTACATTAAGATGACTCATATTCTAGAACATTCTGTCATGTGACCAATCTTTATATATGCCATGTTTGGTGGACATTTATTCACTTCAACATTACCATCAGTCTTGTAAAGAGCTATTACAGTTGTGAAAATTCATTCCAAATTCTAAGAGAGGAATTATTTTAAATATTCATTGGATTATAACAGTGCTCATAAACTTTTGGATTTTGGATTTTTAATTGATGATTTTGGAATTTATGTGAACTTATTCAGAGATTTTGGAATACTTCATTTTGACATCAGCACATCAAAGATTACTAGTACATCAGGACTTTGGAGACCATTAGCACATCATAACATTCAAGGAGACAGCCGTGAATTCGGAACATTCTATATTTAGGACTTGTGATTAAAACAATCATTCTTATTGGATTATTAGGATTTCAAAACACATTACTGTGAGTGACCATTTGATTTTTCATTTTAATTATCTAGTAATAAATTGCTTGTTGATTTTTACTTGATTTGTTGGGTTCACTTTCTTTCTGTTACATTTTTCTTAGACCATAGAGTCGTAACAGAAATTGGGGGTCGTCTTCTGGGATCTGAATTTCTTTAAAGCATATTAGAGATATTAAATTTATCTTTGAAATTCATATTGATTTTGTCTTGGAATTTTTTTTTGTCTTTGGCAAAGATTTTTATATAGAGAAATTTTTTTTGTGTGAAACCAACAAGCATTTACAATGGCATCTAATGTTCAGAATTTCATTTCAAAACCTACCCAGGAGGGGTTAGAGTGCATGAGAAAGGATGAGTTGTTCGAGCGCGCCAGAAAATACAGTCTATCTGAGGCAAAAGTATCATTGACAAAACAGGAAATAAAGATTATTTTAATTCAGTATTTAGTAGGAAAGGGAATTTTTGAAAATAGTGCTTTAAGTTTGAAGAGAAAGCCTGTATCTGGTTCTGACAGGAAATTAAGGGAATTAGAGTTAAAAAACCAGATGGATTTAGAGTTGGCAAAGCTTCAGATTCAGAGAGAGAGAGAAAAAGAAGAGAGGCATATACAGATGGAGAGAGAGAAAGAAGAGAGGCAGATGGAGAGAGAGAAAGAAGAGAGACAAATGCAGATGGAGAGAGAGAAAGAAGAGAGACAAATACAAATGCAGATGCAGATGCAAAGAGAAGAAAGGGAAATGCAATTTAAGTTAAGAGAATTAGAACTGGCAAGCAGAGCACACTCCACTCCTTTAATCACAAGTTCAGGTTTTGATGTTACTAGATATATTAGGTTAGTACCCCCTTTGCAGGAAAAAGAAGTAGATAAATACTTTCTTCATTTCGAGAAAATAGCTGAAAACTTGAAATGGCCCAGAGAGCATTGGACTTTGTTATTACAAAGTGTACTTATTGGCAAAGCTCGTGAAGTCTACACTTCACTGTCAGTACAACAAAGCACTGATTATGATGTGGTTAAGGAGTACATCTTGAAATCTTATGAGTTGGTACCAGAGGCATATCGACAAAGGTTTAGGAATTGTAGAAAAGAAACTGGACAAACTCATGTCGAATTTGCAAGGGATAAAGAACAACTATTTGATAGGTGGTGCTCAGCCAAGAAAGTTGATCAAGGTTATGATAACCTCCGACAGCTCGTATTAATTGAAGAGTTCAAGAGGTGTATCCATAGTGATGTTAAAACCTATCTTGACGAGCAGAATGTGGAAACTTTGGAAAATGCTGCTCGTATGGCTGATGATTATTCCTTGACTCACAAAATTTAATTTGGCAATAAGTCGTCCTCTCAGCAGTTTTCTGGTAAAAAACCATTTCAATCTCATTCGAGTACTTCCAAATTTCACAACAGCACAACTGTTAGGAATCAAACATCTGATAAGACTGATCAGAAATCCTTATCTCTTCCTACGTGCACTTATTGTAAAACGAAAGGGTACGTTTTTTCTGATTGCTTCAAGTTGAAAAATGAGCAACAGAGTAAAGACAGAGCTTTTCCAAATGCTCTTATTTCTACGAGGTCAAGGTCACGGTCTTGTATTGAAAGCAATACATTTGTTGGGTCAAACAAAACCCAGTCTGATTCTATTTTGGAGGCTTATGAACCATTCATGTCAGAAGGTTCTATATCACTTATTGGTGATTCTGCCAAACCTATCCCAATTAAAATATTAAGGGACACTGGAGCTTCTCAGAGTCTTTTATTATCAGGTACTTTGTCTTTGTCTGAGGAGTCTTCTTCAAGTGAAAGTGTTCTTGTTCAGGGAGTAGAGTGCGGCTTTGTAAATGTTCCTCTCCATTGTGTAAATTTGGCATCAGACTTAGTTTCTGGACCTGTGACTGTTGGGGCAGTGACTTCTTTACCCATAGAGGGTGTTCATTTATTACTAGGCAATGACCTAGCTGGAGATAAGGTTTTGGTTAATCCACTTGTAACTGACAAGCCTTGTTTGGATCAGAAAGTTGATCCTGTCGAAACTGAAATCCCTGATTTGTACCCTGCTTGTGCAGTTACTAGAGCTATGGCAAAAAGAGTTCTTGAGAGTGATGTTGATCAGGATATTATTCCTTTAGCTGACACATGTATTGGTCAGTCTTTTGATGAGGTCACTTTTTCCTCAGGTATTGATCAATCAAATGGTATTGATCACAGTGATCCTCTTTTGGCAACTCATTCTCTTTCTTCTAATCAGGGTGACAAACGACAATCCCTTGTCGTTGAACAGGAGCAAGATCCCGAGATATCTTGTTTGTTTCAGAGGGCTATTAGTGAAACTGAAGCCACACAAGTTCCAGTGTGTTACTTTGTGAAAAATGGGGTTCTTATGAGGAAATGGAGACCACCTGATGTACCCGCTGGTGACGAGTGGTCAGTGAGCTATCAAATTGTTGTTCCTAAGTCATATCGACAGGAAATTCTTAATTTAGCCCATGAAACTCTTTTGCCTGGTCATTTAGGAGTCCGTAAGACTTATCACAAGATCTTGAATCATTTTTATTGGCCGAAACTCAAAAGTGATGTTTCTAAATACTGCAGATCTTGTCACACTTGTCAAATGGCAGGAAAACCCAATCAGAAGATACCTAAGGCTCATCTGCAACCTATTCCTGCATTTGATGAACCATTTAGTAGAATAATGGTAGACTGTGTTGGTCCTTTACCTAAAACCAAGTCAGGCAACCAATACTTGTTGACCATCATGTGTACATCTACAAGATTTCCAGAAGCAATTCCTCTGAGAAATATAAAAACTAAAACTATTGTGAAAGCTTTGGTGAAGTTTTTTACACTTGTTGGCCTTCCCAAATCTGTCCAGTCAGATCAAGGGTCAAATTTTATGTCTGGAATTTTCCAACAAGTTATGCATGAATTAGGCATCCAACAGTTTAAATCTTCTGCCTATCACCCTGAAAGTCAAGGTGCTTTGGAAAGATTTCATCAAACTTTGAAGAATATGATTCGATCATATTGCTTTAATACAGAAAAGAATTGGGATGAGTGTGTTCATTTGTTGTTGTTTGCTGTTAGGGAATCAGTTCAAGAGTCGTTGGGTTTTAGTCCCTTTGAACTAGTTTTTGGTCATACTGTCCGTGGACCATTGAAATTATTGAAAGAGAAACTTCTTTCAAATGAAGATTCAAAGATTAATCTTCTTGATTATGTCTCTGATTTCAAATACAAGTTGTCAAAGGCCTGTGAAGTTTTATTATATAAATCTTTCTTTTTGTTTATGAGGGGAGGTGTTATGTATGATGTTTATATAATATTATAAATATTTTAGGAAATTATAAATGTTTTTTCACTTTAATATTTGCTTAAATCTTAATGTTATCAGGAAAAACATGTTTAACTAGTGTCCTTGAATTAGGTTGTTTTGATCAATATGTTTTCTCAATTTGAAGGTCATGGTTGAATTTTGTTTACAAGTAAAATTACATTAAGATGACTCATATTCTAGAACATTCTGTCATGTGACCAATCTTTATATATGCCATGTTTGGTGGACATTTATTCAGTTCGACATTACCATCAGTCTTGTAAAGAGCTATTACAGTTGTGAAAATTCGTTCCAAATTCTAAGAGAGGAATTATTTTAAATATTCATTGGATTATAACAGTGCTCATAAACTTTTGGATTTTGGATTTTTAATTGATGATTTTGGAATTTATGTGAACTTATTCAGAGATTTTGGAATACTTCATTTTGACATCAGCACATCAAAGATTACTAGTACATCAGGACTTTGGAGACCATTAGCACATCATAACATTCAAGGAGACAGCCGTGAATTCGGAACATTCTATATTTAGGACTTGTGATTAGAACAATCATTCTTATTGGATTATTAGGATTTCAAAACACATTACTGTGAGTGACCATTTGATTTTTCATTTTAATTATCTAGTAATAAATTGCTTGTTGATTTTTACTTGATTTGTTGGTTTCACTTTCTTTCTGTTACATTTTTCTTAGACCATAGAGTCGTAACAAAAACATTTGCACGCCTGTACGTGTTGGGGTCTTAATTTGTACGGTCTTTAAGGCATAGCCACTATTTTGATTGACAACCTTTGCAAGCTGCAATTACAAGCTGACATTGCCATTTTATACATTTTCGAGACTGTCTACAATTCATATTGTACGGTAACAAAGGAACTCTGACTTACTTACTTTAGTCAAAATTTCGAACTATTCAACTTGTATGTGCTTTATGTCCTTCTTCCTAGAGTGTCCCCTATTGTCACAGATATGATTGGTAGGGCACACACTATTGTCACAGATATGACTGATAGAGTTGCCCTTAATGTCACAAATATGACTGCTAGAGTGACCCATAATATCACAAATATGATTGCTAGAGTGCCCCGTAATGTCACAAATATGATTGCACGATGTGCCCCCTAACGTCACAAATATGATTGCTAGAGTGCCCCGTAATGTCACAAATATGATTGCTAGAGTGCCCCTTAATGTCACAAATATGATTGCTAGAGTTATTTCTTGCAGCGAATTTAAGGCTGCTGTTTTCAAGTTTAAACCTCGCAGAAGGAAAAGTAAGGACACAACAATAACAGCGCGCAAAACATGTGCTCAGAGTTACGACACAACAATAACAGCACGCAAAACACGTGCTCAGAGTAACGACGCAACAATAACAGCACGCAAAACACGTGCTCAGAGTTACGACACAACAATAACAGCACGCAAAACACGTGCTCAGAGTTACGAAACAGCAATAACAGCACGCACAACACGTGCTCATAGTTACGACACAACAGTAACAGCACGCAAAACACGTGATCAGACAAAATAATAAGTATGGTAGTCTTAGTTTCTTCTATAATTTCCTCCCTACTAGCAAACGCAAAACGCTTCACATAAAATTGGATAACAATTTTAAGAAGGTACAAAATGGCAATGTTACAAATAATACAGTGACGTCTTCATTCGAATAAACATCCTGCGATATCAGGGATGTAGAATAGGCACGACACATCCTGGAGGCAAGCTGTTTTCCGTGGAATGCAATCCGTATTTGATGTTCCACCTGAAGCCTTTGACTTTTTAAAAGTGTCTTCCCGTAATTGATGTTCCGCCTGAAGTCTGTGAGCAAGTTGTTTTCTGTGAGATGTGTCCCGTAATTGTTGTTCCACCTGATCTCTGACTTTTTAAAAGAGTTGTCCCGTAATTGATGTTCTACCTGAAGTCTGTGACTTGTTAAAAGAGTCGTTCCGTAATTGATGTTCCACCTGAAGTCTGTGAGCAAGCTGTTTTCCGTGAGATGCGTCCCTTAATTGATGTTCCACCTGAAGTCTGTGACTTTTTAAAAGAGTCGTCTCGTAATTATTGTTCCACCTGATGTCTGTGACTTTTGAAAAGAGTCGTCCCGTAATTGATGATCCACCTGAAGTCTGTGACTTTTAAAAGAGTCGTCACGTAATTGATGTTCCACCTGAAGTCTGTGACGTTTTAAAAGTGTCGCCCGTAATTGATGTTCCACCTGATGTCTGTGACTTTTTATAAGAGTCGTCCCGTAATTGATGTTACACCTTATGTCTGTTACTTTTTAAGAGAGTCGTCCCGTAATTGATGTTCCACCTAAAGTCTGTGACTTTTTAAAAGAGTCAGTATTGTACAGAACAATGGTGATTAAGTATATTAAAGATTTTACATGTTTTTGTCTTTTGGTTTGTTTTGTATATCTTGTGGAGAGTTTATGCAGTATCAATACATTTTATCTGTTGTGTCGTGGTGTATAGTTAATTTTGATCAGAGGGATTTGTCTTCCTGAGCATTTTGACAAGGTTTTTACCTTATAATAATATTTGCTATCTAGTGTTTGTTCGGCACATTACAGCTAGGATTGTGCTGATGCGCCGTTAAACCCTATACATACATATGTTCATATTCACTCGTACAATCGATGTTTTCCCGATATTACTATTTAATGATATATTAAACATAAAATACACATAGAAGCTTGGACCAGTTTATATGATTCTAAATTGACTACAATCAGACGTTCCTTCACAAGAAAGCATGATTGAACGAGAAGAGTAAATTTTGTTTCAAAGTCAAGCAACGATCTGTTTACTTTTGTCTACCCTAAGGGTGCATTTAAGAATAGAACTTCGTATTTTACAGTATATTTATGAATTCTAGGAGTTTGAAAATCGTTATATTCCTTTAATAACAATTTTTAAACAAAATATGATAACGAATCTCAAAATATAAATAGCATAACTATATCTGGACCAATGTTTACAAATAAAGAAAAAGCACACAAGAAGATGGCATGAATACATAAGTAGTTCCTTTCTGGTGTTATGAAATAATAGCTTCTAGTTGTTATGCATCACATGATGCAGTTTTAATCAATCCAAATGCTTGTTACAAAAGCTTCGTAAACATTTGTAATTATATTCAGTATGAACATGTTTCATAACTAGAGGTACAGATTCAGAACTAATGAAAAATTACAATGCATTCAAAGCAAGTGTGGTCAAATGAAAGGAGGACGAATAATTTTGAAAATAACTTTGTGTATGTCCACTTAATATATAAAGTGGTAGAACATTAAATATTTTATTCAAATAATTCATAGTGTCATGGTTAATGTTGTTTATAGTCTTTTTTTTACACGATTTTGGTTTATAGGAGAACCATCATAAAATAATCGACATAACGCGTGTAAGTCGAGTACAACTGCAAACAACATAGACCCTGATCTGCCGTCACATAATGCGCCAGCACATCAGGGTCTATATTGCTTGTTATACCGATTACTCCTTACAAACTGCATAGCCCCAGATCTGCCAGTGCATTAAGTGACGGCAGATCTGTCTCTGTACAGTTTGCAGTTGGACTGAATTTATAAGCGAGTATATACGGTATTCAAGTCAAGTGTCACGATGATATACATCCTAAAAATGTAAAAATGCAATAGTGATGCATTCAGTCGAATTACATAGAAGTGATATGTAGTAGTAGTAGTAGCAACAATGTATGTAATTTATGTAATGTATGTAATTTATGTAATATATGTAATGTATGTAATTTATGTAATTTATGTAATGTATGTAATTTATGTAATATATGTAATTGATGTAATGTATGTAACATATGTAATTTATGTAATATATGTAATTTATGTAATGTATGTAATTTATGTAATTTATGTAATGTATGTAATTTATGTAATATATGTAATGTATGTAATTTATGTAATTTATGTAATATATGTAATTTATGTAATATATGTAATTTATGTAATGTATGTGATTTATGTAATATATGTAATATTTGTAATTTATGTAATGTATGTAATTTATGTAATTTATGTAATATATGTAACGTATATAATTTATGTAATATATGTAATATATGTAATTTATGTAATATATTTAATTTATGTAATATATGTAATGTATGTAATATATGTAATTTATGTAATGTATGTAATTTATGTAATATATGTAATTTATGTAATATATGTAATTTATGTAATGTATGTAATTTATGTAATTTATGTAATGTATGTAATTTATGTAATATATGTAATGTATGTAATTTATGTAATATATGTATGTAATATATGTAATATATGTAATATATGTAATTTATGTAATATATGTAATCTATGTAACGTATGTAATTTATGTAATATATGTAATATATGTAATTTATGTAATATATGTAATTTATGTAATTTATGTAATATATGTAATTTATGTAATATATGTAATATATGTAATTTATGTAATTTATGTAATATATGTAATTTATGTAATTTATGTTATATATGTAATTTATGTAATATATGTAATTTATGTAATTTATATAATATATGTAATTTATGTAATTTATGTAATATATGTAATTTATGTAATATATCTAATTTATGTAAGTTATGTAATATATCTAATTTATGTAATTTATGTAATATATGTAATTTATGTAATATATCTAATTTATGTAATTTATGTTATGTATGTAATTTATGTAATATATGTAATTTATGTAATTTATATAATATATGTAATTTATATAATTTATGTAATATATGTAATTTATGTAATATATCTAATTTATGTAATATATCTAATTTATGCTCTTCATGATAAAATTGAAATGAAATGCTGTATCAAAGCAGCAGCCTCTTTGCTTGTATTGCCAGTGCAGATCTTGTTAATAAGCGCTAGAAATTCATTGTCTTTTATTTCTCCATGATGAGTTTGAAACCGATGGCAGCTTAAAAGTTGGGATACTATGTTTTTTGTATGTTTTTATACCATGTTATTTGCAGCTAATATTATTTTGTCTTATCCTTCAAATCCAGAATTAAATGTCCAATGTAAAATATAAATTATGGGTAGAAATATAACTTAATACGCTCTTTACCAGAAATTGTATGAATAATATTTGACAATGCATGAAATAATGTTCAGAAAATATAAGGTTCCATGATATTCTCTCACCCGAACCCAGACCCCTACACGAAAATATCAGAACTGTACCACATATTCCATCAATATACTTAGTTTATGGGAACACTGCGTACAAGTATTAAACATAATCTTGAAAACGATATTGCCTATTGTCTGAGTAGATATATGATCCAATAGAGCATTCGTGCCAGATTTGTCAACTACAGAGCTTTATCGGTAAATCCAAGCTGTACATTTTCCTTCTATTGTCCTTATGGTATCAGCTTACAAATGGTGATAAGAGAGCACTAAATTGTCTGTTTGAATTCGCACTCGTCAATAGACAAAACAATATATGTATTGTGTTCAAATGTTGTTTAAAATCAAATTCCTCTGTTAATCCGAGGCAATTTACAAGACTAACAGATAGAAATGCAGAATTTAAGAAACTCTGGACTCTTTATTTCATGCAAACACAAACATAAGCTACAGACTGATTCATGGTATTATCGGCAAATGATTTATTTAAAGGCAAAATCGCTTGAAAGTTTCAGACATAGATTAGTAGTTTTGTCTAGGCCTGGATGTTTTCAATAATCAAGATTACCTTAATTACATCTCCATTATAATTCCACCTATTTGTGACCATAAAACCTGAAACTTAGCGTTGTCTCTGAAGTGGAGGGCATTGGAATTATCTGTAATAAAATACAAATAATGGATCGTCGCCGAAAAACTCAAGCACACAGTACAAAAGGATGATTAGGCCATTATGCATTGCCATTCGAAGCCATTTCATCTCTTCTCCAAAAAATCAATTACCTATCTAAGAATTGATTAATATATCAGATCTGAATTGTTAATGACACAGCTGAATTTTCTACAGTGAATCTCTATAAAACGCAATATTTGTAAAAAATAATATTTTGAATTATCAGATAGAATCGCCAATCTGTATTTGCCATCCTAAATATAGTTTATCAGTTACATATACTTATACTTACGACTTCTTACCTTTACAGGTGTGTTGAATGGTAATAAAGTTAACCTTCATTTTCCAGCGAGCGCGCTCCCCAATCTCTACTATAATCTCGCCTGTGACACAGATACGAGTCACAAGTATCACTTTTCTGTGTGACACAGATACGAGTCACAAGTATCACTTTTCTGACGGTTTGGTCGTTCTTGATGTTGGCTTAGACGTCAACGTTAAGATTTTGCATGTAGCTCATTTTCTCTGACACTGTAATATGTACAGCCACGAAACTGTATGGGTGTATTTATTGTGGATCACATGCATCACAGGCAACAAGCAGTCACGTTGACCTTCTTTTTAAGCTAAAGTGATTACGTTAAAGCTTGCATTTAACTCAATATCTCTGACACTGTTGTAAGTACAGTTTTGAAACGTAATGGGTATGTTCATCATGGAGGGTACTACTCAGCACGGACAAATGTTGGTCACAGTGACCCCCTTTTCTTGCCCTTGCGACTTTGCAAGATTTGTGGATTATGCCACGGCGGAGCAGGCGAGACCTAAAATTCCGTGAAATCAGTTAGATGACACTGTGGTTTTATGGGCCATTATCGATATGAGACCGTAATTTTTAGCATTGCAACGGTACGCCAATTTGCCACTTCTGCCAATCATGTGTGCTTTCACATATGGATTTTGGGTAAATTTACATCAAAATGGCTGAAATACATGCTGAAAGTAATATACTCCGCTCGACCACCCCCACCCCCTCCAAAAAACCCCCAAAAGAACAAATTAAGTAAATAAACCGTAAAAAGTCTCTTCTCACATACCATGCCAAAACATTTAATCAAATCTGTTAAAACTTATCCCAGCATCAATGCCTCTAAAGTTTTGTATAAATAATGCAAATCAAATATGGTGCTTTTTACTTAAAATGGAACAACCTAACTTAAAAGAATGTGTTCTCAACAACCAATCTAGACAATTGTATCACATTTAAGAGAGAGTAGGCTTTGCATCAATACCTTTCACTTTTATTTGAAAGGTGCCAACGACTTATTCCAGATTTGACTGCCGTTACAATAAAGACACCAAGTTCTGAGATCTTTTGCATCACAAGCTGGTAAAAATTAATGCTGGTCCCCATCAAATATGGCAGATTTAACTTCAAGTTTATATATTTAAAACTATTTCTTCTAATTAAAAAACACCTTGACCAAAATAAAAGAAGTCTCAAAGATTAACGGACGGTTAAAATGATCAATATATTTCTGCCTAGCCGATTCAACGCAGAAAATTAGGTCAACTGCTATTACATTTGGCTCTTAGTCAAATATCAGTTTTCTAACCGATCGCAGGAGGGTCACTTAGGCCTCTTGCAAATGGGGCACATCGTAGATCCCATGAAATACATAATGACAGTATTTGTTGCTGGTTTTAAATCTGCTGCATAGTATGTCCAACCTCTTTGAAAATATACTTGATGACAGAATTAATTGCTGGATTTAAAACTGCTACATGATATGTCCAACCTCTTTGAAAAAATACATGATGAGAGTATATGTTGCTGGATTTAAAACTGCTGCATGATATGTCCAACCTCTTTGAAGAAATACATGATGAGAGTATATGTTGCTGGATTTAAAACTGCTACATGATATGTCCAACCTCTTTGAAAAAATACATGATGAGAGTATATGTTGCTGGATTTAAAACTGCTACATGATATGTCCAACCTCTTTGAAAAAATACATGATGAGAGTATATGTTGCTGGATTTAAAAGTGCTGCATGATATGTCCGACCTCTTTGAAAAAATACATGATGAGAGTATATGTTGCTGGATTTAAAACTGCTGCATGATATGTCCGACCTCTTTGAAAAAATACATGATGAGAGTATATGTTGCTGGATTTAAAACTGCTACATGATATGTCCGACCTCTTTGAAAAAATACATGATGAGAGTATATGTTGCTGGATTTAAAACTGCTACATGATATGTCCGACCTCTTTGAAAAAATACATGATGAGAGTATATGTTGCTGGATTTAAAACTGCTGCATGATATGTCCGACCTCTTTGAAAAAATACATGATGAGAGTATATGTTGCTGGATTTAAAACTGCTACATGATATGTCCGACCTCTTTGAAAAAATACATGATGAGAGTATATGTTGCTGGATTTAAAACTGCTGCATGATATGTCCGACCTCTTTGAAAAAATACATGATGAGTGTATATGTTGCTGGATTTAAAACTGCTGCATGATATGTCCGACCTCTTTGAAAAAATACATGATGAGAGTATATGTTGCTGGATTTAAAACTGCTACATGGTATGTCCAACCTCATTGAAACAATGATAATCAAAGTATTTTTTAAAACTGTGTATGTGTGTGTATCAACATTTTGTTTATTTATTTATTTAAATATTTTTTCAAAGACAGCTGTGTAGTTAACATACCAAAGGCAGGTTATTTTAGCGGGCACAAAATTTGGATCATTGACCTAAGATAGGCAATATTGAAGGTATTTTATCGTCCGATTGATGACTAATTGCATATGTTTGCCAGTTACTACTGAATCCTGAAAACAACTCCCAGATAGAAAATATTTACTAAAAGCAACCTGTATCAAACTGAAACGAAGCATACGCATACATTTGGATGCCTCGGTCATTACGCCTTTCCGATGCATGACGTTATGACGTCATTTGTGAAGTTATGCTGTGTTTTTTACACTTGTTACATACTTTTAAATTATGATATTGGTATATTAACATAAATAACATAGTAGTCATGTGATAAATTCCGTTATACCTCTATTATGTTTAACTCACAGCTATTAGACGAGTCTCGAAAAAATAATTAGGACTAATGACAATGCAAAATGTATTCATGATGGAGGTTTACCACTCAGCTAACAAGGTTAAAGGTTGGCATTTCTAAATTTGGCGATGCAATATTACGTTAACTTTAATAATTGTCCCTTGTCCAAAATACGACAAAAAGGCTAAAATTGGAATCACACAAAAATGCCCGCTTTACTTTATATTAGCATTTCCATCTTTCACACAATAACAATCATTAATGCAAATGACATATATCAGATCATATTTAAATCCACGAATAAACATGCATATTTATACAGCGATTCCTCAGAATTAAATGTAAGGGATATTGTTTAGTCCGTAGTCTTTATGGAAATCAACGTCTGAGACATGTTTGAACATGGAATAAATCCAAAATGTGTGGGTTGCAGCAATACATTATTCTTGCATTGTGATTTCTCTTTGACGCATAACACAGGACTGACGCCGAATTAATAATACATTCGAAATTTTATTTATTTTACTTCAAGAGAGAAGGTTGTTAATTTTGAAATAAATAATTTAATATCTGAGAAATAAGAAAACAAATTAGAGCAAATAATGAAATAGAGAGCTATTGCAATTTAATTTATATTGTTATGAAAATCGCTGACTCAAAGAAAAAGTAATTAAAAGCCACCATACGTTTGTGTTCATTAGAACAAGACACGGCATGAAAATATCTACATCATATCATGTGTTAGGTAATTGAGGTTAATATTTATATGGTCGTTTAAAACGCTCACTCTGTACTTAGAGAAAAACAATGTACTTAGAGAAAAACAATTATGATTCATTTTCTAAAATTACCATGTCAAATGACATGGATGTTAAACAGACAGCTGTACCTAACTTAGACATCTACTTTTCAACCGTCTATGCTTGCGATGTATATGGATGTTGTCGTTCTCCTTGTATTTGTACTTGCAAGTGTTGGCTCCTTGGTAGCTACGGGTTTGATTTCAGCCGATGCAATCTTCTGTATTAACTGTGGAAAACACGGCTATGCTGAAACTAATAGCATACATCAGACGAAAGAACAAGGGCAGCAAAATAAATACTTATATGAAAAATGGAAGCATCTATAGCAGAGTAGCAGGGCCTTGATCTTTTTTTTTTCGATCATCCAACAATCAGCTATTATCGCAATTAAGGTATAAATATTAATATTGTTGTTATTGTTGTTAATATTGTTATTGTTGTTGTTATTATTGTTGTTTTGGTAGTGGTTGATGTGGCACTTTCAACTCGACTTTTCACTAAGGTTTTGCACAAAATTATACATCTGCGGGAATCGAAACTGAATATTGGCTTTAAAGTTACCTGCTGCAGACAGACGCTTTCTACCACTACGTCAAAATGTGCCATATATATATATATATATATATATATATATATATATATATATATATATATATATATATGTATATACATTGTACCGATGCAAATTGAAGTTTTCTTGTGGCCGTAGGAACTGAACAACACATATCACATATGTCATTTTATTAAGAACACCAATAAAATATCAACTTAATTATGTGTAAGTGTGCAACTCTGGATAACTGAAGACATCACGGGACCCTATTTTTTCCGCCTGAAAATGTCTGTCTATACATTCTGCATAAGCATATCATTATGAAAAGATAGGTTTGTTCAAGACCCTTCTATAATAAAACCTGTCTTAAAGACACTTCCATAAATAGGACATATATTTATAAAGAAGAGTGTTTTATTATTATATTCATCTTTTAAATGTATTATTATAACTTCGCTTCGATTGGATTCTCCCTCTCTCTTTCAATATATATATGCTATGACTGCACACGATAAACATGAAAAACAATGATCTTTGCAATACACCGGATCTTTGCAGATACACGCTGCTATCAGCAATTTTAATGTTATACATACAATAACAGCTACGGTGTAAAAACTGTTACAAAGTTCTCCAGTTCAAATCTATTAAGTAAGAAGTTTTGTACCGTATATGTTCTTACAATATTAAGTTAGCTTAAATGAAAATGATGCCAATCTGACTTCCAAATGGTCGCCGAAAAAGGCACCTTAGAAATCTTGTCCTCGCTACTCCTCCTGAACCGTTGGTCGTATATACTTGGAGGTTTCACGGAAACGCTTCTTACAATATGTACTTGTCACAGACAAAAGTTGTGTTGATCTGACATTCAGTATTACTGCAACAGTAGTCATCGTTAAAATCCCGTTATCATTACTCCTATTGAACGGATGGTCGTGTCACGATTTTACTAGAACACTTCTTGTATTATGTAGTTGCTACTAGATGACAATAATGCATATCTGACATCCAAGATGGCTCACAGAGCAGCCATCTTGAATACTTTGTTATTAATGCCCATACTGAACAGTTTATCATATAATTATGGAATATACACCTAAGGGTCTCTTACAACATGAAGTTTGTCCTAAACCAATATAATGAAGATCTCACTTTCAACATGGCTCACGGTTGTCATCTTTCAAATTTTGTTATCACTAGTCCTCCTGAAGAGACGGATTATTCTCACAACATTTTCACTCAAACACTTCTGACACTGAATTAAAATGTGGCTGATCTAACGTCTAAACATGGATGCCACTGTGGCCATCTTGAAAATCAAATGTACTATTTCTTTGGCTAACCTCACAACTGGACAAACATTAAGGTCCTTGCTTTAGAAGCCTAATCAGGCCCAAACAGTAGATGAGATTAGCCTTATAAACATTTAAACTTAAATTAGACTCTCAGATTATCCAATCAATTTTTATTATTATCCTTATATAACGGTCACCTCACTATAGATCATGAGTTGCCATCCCCTGCTCCTCCTTCATCTCCTCTTCTTCACCCTGCTCCTCCCATATATAATTAACTTCATCATCTTCCTCTATTTCTTCTACCTCTTTTTCCTTTAAGTTTCCGCTCCTCCTGCTCATATTTATCATTATCATCATCTTCTTCTTCCATTCCTTCGCCTTCTTCTTCTTCTGCGTATTATCAAGGACCCGGTACATAAAGGTACGTCAAAACATTACACTACTTCTGAGCTACATATGACCTTTTACATTAGGATATCCTTATCCATTCGTTTCCCCTTTTTTATTGGAGGACAAAACAACAAACAGAAGTATCCTGCAAATTCGATTGGAACTGCATTTGAGTGGGCTAAGAACAGCATATTTTCCCTTTGGCGAAAAGGGTTTTATCTAGCATCCACTGTCCAGTTGAAACCCAAATAATACTCTGCCAGAAGAGCTACAGAGATTAGTTCAGAGAACCATAATAGAAATGCTGACCAGGAAAAGTGTCACCACTTTGGAAAATATTAAATTGTTCGCTGTAAGATTTACCCTATTAAGAACAAACTATAGATGATGACCTTAGCCTCAGAACAGGTGAGACTTTATGTCACTTTTGAAGTAACAAATGCTTTTACTCTCATTAGCCGTGTATAAAGAGCCAATGGATGCTAAAATATGGAGCCGGGTCTTCCGTTGCCTCATGCTCTGTGCTATTGGTTCTACTAATGATTTTAAGCGAAAACCTTAGACACTTATATACCTGAGCATCATAGATCTTTAGTACATCAGATGATACATTCCCGAGTTCTGATTGGTTGACTACAGGGATCTTTAGTACATCATATGAGACATTCCTGAGTTCTGATTGGTTGATCTATTTTAGGACAGTATGCATTTCTTCTTGACTATGGGATGCTATTATTGACTGCGGTAATTATACATCTTCCAGCGGACACTATTGTCGCGCATGACGTCATGTGATATGCTAAATATATTATTGCCTTCTCTATTGGAACTGTCTTCCAATAGTGTTGTATGTTGTAGTATGGTACCCCACAAGAAAGAGCTATAGAAGAATAGCTCCTTCAAGAGAAGGCAATACTTTAGTAATACTTTTAGCAGTGTGGTGTGCGTTCTACACTGATAAAATTGGCATTGAAATTTCCATCAATCTACTCTAGGGACACATGTCTTTTGAGACGAATTCAATTTATTTGAAGCAAAAATGTACTATTTACGTGACTCACAATTTGGCATTTGTTTTTATAAGAATGATGTTGACAATAAGTGCGCTGTTAAACTCTTCGACTTACTGTTATACGTATCAAAGTTTTTTGATATCGAACTATTACAGGTTGTTGATTATTTAGTCAAAATTAGCTAACTGCTTCCCTGGAGAAAAAAAAAAAAAAACACGTTACGTGACAGGCACTTGCAACTTTACCCATTACGTTTTCGTGGAGATGGCTTGAAGAATGTCACAAATAATAACTCGCATTGATACATCATTTTTGATTGCTTCGATGCATTCAGCTTTGTGCTGTTACCACAATGTAAGTACCGATGTAGAGAAATCAATATTAAATCACTTTCATCTTTTTGCACATTTCATGTATTGGCATAGTGACTCTTGATACATCGGAACTAGTTTGTCCTATATTTCAATACATTTAGTCATTGCAATTGCCAGCGGATTTTCTGGTATAAATTGTTATTAGTTTCTACTATTTCCAGATAAAATCCTCAAGGCTGACCATGCAAAATCATTCTTTAATCTCCAAATTATGATGTTAGACCACGATTCGATTAGCTCCACCTCCGTGGTTACCAGGGGTACGCCTCAGTATTTAACTGTCTGTATCGGATTGGAAAGAACTCCTATTTACAAAATCATATTTCCTGAAGCATGGTACAATCAAACATGGAGTAACGTTGCATTCTATTTTTAACCCATGATGCTATGCAAAAGTCCGAAAAGTAGTGCGAATTGCTGGAATTCAACATTTTTTCTCCGTCCATACGTTTGTAACAAAAGATTTGTGGTTACCAAATTATGTTAGAACAAGTAGGAGTGAGCAAGGTATCATGAATGATAAATGCAGAAAGTTACCATCAGGAGCAGGTAAGGCACAAAATACTTGTACTGAAGCTGTACAGTTTGTTTGTGGAATATGGAAAGAAGTTATGAATACCATTCGACTTTCAGATTCAAACAGTTTATGGTCGACTATATCTTTGCACTCGTCCACAGAATTTCAGATTTAACATAACACCTATAAAAGTCTCAGAACTGATCGAAGGTGGAAATCAAGACTGTGAACTGGAAAACATTTGTCTTCAGTACGATACAATTACTTTTGAAAAAATTGCACAATCAGTTAATAACAAATGATGAAATGGAATTTCTGTATTGTACGACTACATGAAAAGGGAGAGAATCATCGTCATAGCAGCCAATACAACTTTAACAAACCTCACACTTGATTTTCTCAGAATGAACTTGAAGACTGTTGAATACTGTGCGATATAAGTTGAGGAGTAACCCTCCAAAAATATACAAGTCAGGAATAGAACTAATCACATTGACCATAGAAGGTCTGCTTAATATAGTCTGGTATCGAGGTTTTCAATTGACGCAACATTTTCCAGAAGCTACAAAGCATTTCTTTGATTAGAAACAAAACTGCACATAAATTTGTAATATTAGTGTTTAAAACGTTTACACTGACGATCATTGTGTATGGCTTGATTTGACAAGTTCACATGATAATATGTTGTATAGATTGCATAGTAGTGGATTAAATTATGTTAAATCTATCGAAGTATTAATTTTCATATCAACAGAAAAAAATGTAGAAGATAGAAGATAAACGAAATGGAAATATGGAAAAAATGGAAAAATACAATGTCTGCAGTAAATCAGTCAGAGACTGAATACAAAAATATTTTCGATTACATCTTTGTCATGCGTCCAACATTTCAGTACAACAAGATTAACAATAGAAAATGGCTACTCAATGATTAAAACGTGATCGTGATAGATTATGAGGATGCATTAGACAAGTGGTTGGAGTTACAGGTTGATATGCGTCAGGTACAAATAAATTGTTTATGATTGGTTGATGTACACAAGAAAAAAACTAACCTAACCAAAGTACCTTTTACTGATATAAAGTTTGTTCTTTCGCTTTTTTTCCTGTCCAAATTTGGAATGTAAAATACATCGAGTAAACATCCAATGACATTATCCATTTCGTCTCTGTTCAATTCATTTAGAGGCTTTGTTTTTTTTTACAAATATCTGTACTCATCTTTCTCTCCCACTCGAGTGGTCTTTTCATAAATCTGATCGTTAACTTTTAACGTTTTTTTTTTACAGAATCAAATTATCGAAATGTTTGAATGACGATCTTTTTCAAAAATATAGCTCAATATTATTAACAAAGTCATACAAGTCTTGAATGTTGCAGCCTTAAAATCGATACACATTTGCATTTTTTAAAAAATCTATACACATTTACATTTTTTGCTCAATGAATCTCCGAATCGTTTCTTTATGCTTCTATTGAAAATTTTTTAGCTCTTTTCCAGTTTTTATTAAAGGTGGCTGTGCGTTCGTCCAATTTGTTTTGAGACTGGTGTGAATTAAGTATAGGAGTGTTAGAAAAATTTCAGTAACTGTGCATACATTCGTGAGACATAACATAGGTAAACGACAATGACGTAAAAGTATATAAATTCTGCAACTAAGCAAATATCATACTGTATAATCTGGACGCTCTGAGAGTACTTTCCGACTGATAAAGTTTACGAATGTAATATTCTGTTATATATTACAATTTGCTGTGGTTTAATCGTTTTAAAAATGGTCGCGAATCTATGGAAGATGACTCACGTTCTGGAAGACTGTTGTCTGCGGTTGGTGAGAGGGAAGTGGCTGCTGTGAAAGGAGCAATTGATGAAGATGCTCGATACAACGTTAGAAGTATTTATATTATCGCGGGCATTATTTTGTCACCTGTTTTTAATATATCGAAGAATCATTTGAAGCTCAGAAAGGTTTGTGCATGATGGGTCCCGCATTTGTTGATGGATGATCAAAAACAGACTCGGGCTGAAATCACTAAACAGCTACTCGCACAGATATGGAAGGAGGGACCAGAGACGTTTGATTGAGATTGTCACAGGTGATGAACCATGGATTTATTTTTCTGAACCCGATTCAAGAGAAATTAATAATGTTTGGATCGGAGAAAACAAACAGAGACCACAAATCACTCGGTGTAGTAGGACTGTCAAGAGTGTTTTATACGCAATTGTTTTTTTGCAAGAGTTTCAGTCGTCCCGGTATCTGCGCCTGACTCTGCTAGCGTCATTGGACATTTGTATGTCTCCAAAATGTTGCCAACAATTGTGGAGGACTACCGAACCACCAGACCGCTCACCCGTACACGAGGTATTAATCTACTCCAAGACAACGCACCGGCGCATAAATCCACGGTCGTGACAGACCTTTGGAAGGAGCACACATCATCCAAAATGGACCACAGCTCTGTACAGCCCCGATTTGACTCCAAGTGACTTTTGGCTGAATCCCGTTATCAAAGATTCCCAAAAGGGCATACAATTTAAAATCCTCCATGCGGTTGAAAGTGCATTTTTTTCAGCGCATGATCAACATACCCAAAAGTGATTATAACATGCCATTTACTAATTGGATAATCAGATTGAGAAAGTGTGTAGAGGTGCATGTGGAGTACATTGAGGGGATGCACTATCGTATTGTTCAATAATAAAAATCTTTGTTGTACGGTGCACTAATATTCAGAACTCTTTAAATACCCCGCGTATTGAATTCCATTCCTCAGCAACGAGACAGAGATTGTACATTTTCCCCAATACTTGTTAAACTCATATGAAATAATGTCAAAATAATACTTTATAGTCTGGACTTAACATAAAAGTTATGCTCATTATGCAGGCTTTATTTATAGTCTGGACTTAACATGAAATGTTATGCTCTTTATGCAGGCTTTATTTATAGTCTGGACTTAACATGAAATGTTATGCTCATTATGCAGGCTTTTTTATAGTCTGGACTTAACATGAAATGTTATGCTCATTATGCAGGCTTTATTTATAGTCTGGACTTAACATGAAATGTTATGCTCATTATGCAGGCTTTATTTATAGTCTGGACTTAACATGAAATGTTATGCTCATTATGCAGGCTTTTTTATAGTCTGGACTTAACATGAAATGTTATGCTCATTATGCAGGCTTTATTTATAGTCTGGACTTAACATAAAAGTTATGCTCATTATGCAGGCTTTATTTATAGTCTGGACTTAACATGAAATGTTATGCTCATTATGCAGGCTTTATTTATAGTCTGGACTTAACATGAAATGTTATGCTCATTATGCAGGCTTTATTTATAGTTGCATCCTACCTTACAGTTGCATGCATGTTATGGCTGTTTTCCTGTCTCATATATTAATTATGTGTTCAATGGCTAATAATAAAATAATATTATTCATGCATTCAAAAGTTACCTTTCATTTTCTTTTCTAGAATGGTACGCACCAATTTGACTCTTATTGATATAAATGAAATATAAATTAAAAAATTAAAACCTTCTAGCAGGATTCAAACATTTAATTCGGTTATAATAACTCAGTGCCATACCATTATAGCCGGGCTTTATTTATCTCATACACTACTATAGCAAACTGGCTATATTGTTCTCGAAATCTTATCCGACTCTCACCTTTTGCGGACAATCTATGTGTCAATCACACACACACACACACACACACACACACACACACACACACACATATATATATATATATATATATATATATATATCTTTGTTTTGTGTTGTTGTTATTGAATAAAATATTATCTGCGACTCTGCGAAAACAATGATAGTACTTTTAGTTCCATTGTAAAAATCTTATTTTTATTAAAGACGTGAGGGAGTTCGTTCATGATGATTACTGTTACCGTTCTCAGAATCTATGTGCGTTACAGTAGTTCAATCCACAATAGTGTTATAATAGGTAGGCTATTATTCCAGTCCAAATATCGGTTTCTTCAGAGAAAGTATGGCTAAATAATGAACGAAGTCATATGTGTTATATAATCTTAGTTTCGTGTAGAAAACAATAAAGTCTGGCTTAGACCACATTTCTACTAATGTACGTAATCATTCAGGATATTATTTCGAGTACTCTTCGAACATAAAGGATATTTTGTGTTCTTTTCTGAATCATAAAAGTTTTATTAGCTATCTTGGATGACTTAAGTTAGGGCAATAATGAATACTGAGTCCTATCAAAATCGACAGTTTTACTTCTGACTTACATTTATTTGTTTATTGGAAAGAGTTTTATGGTTGGATTCGGGATGTACCGCGAATGATCTTATCGCTGAATACCACAAGAAATGGCTTAAAATGCCATAAAAATTAAAGATATCTCATTTGAAAGACCGATATGTGTATGTCTCTCGTCATCGTAAATATGTACATACCGATTACATTCGTTGTAATTAATTTAATCTCGCTAACCATAAAATAGTAAAATAGCAATTGAGAAAAACTATATTCGTTTGCTATACTGCTGTATTTGTATCTCAAAGAAAAGATAGATTAAGAATGAGATGTAAAAAAATTTTTTTAAATTCACAGTAAAATCTTTCATAATGTACTTACAAACATATGATTTTTACGTTTTAGAAGCGAATAAGTGTCAATTATCGCTAATTATATATTCAATACGGAAATATTGCAACTCTTACATAGACATTTATGTCAAAGAAAAAGTATATATATATATATATATATATATATATATATATATATATATATATATATATATATATATATATATATTGAAATAAAACTGGCTAACGTTATCCTAGAAAGCAAATGTAAGGGAAGTTCATTAAGTAATATTGTTTAGTACGAAGTTTGGCGTAATATTTGGGCTACATTTCTTGAGAAGACATTGAGAAGTCATTTAAAGGTCTTTCTATTTTTAGTTTCAGCGGTCATATTTGATGGCAGTCATCATAATTTTAATAAATTGGAAATGTTCTGATGTCAGTTTTGTTGTAAATTTGGTTAAATTTTTAATTTTGTCCGTCTGTGTTTTTAAACGAGTGCGTTTAAAAAAAAATATTTTAGAAATTGCGTCCAAATTTGATAGTTGATAAGCATAATTTGAAGAAAATTTAAGAGTTCTTGAACCCCGAATGTTCTTGAATGAAATTAGTTGAATTCTTATTAGTAACGGCCGTATTTACAAATTGTACAAGCTTCTTTTTTGTCTTTTTTTTTTTTAGAGAAATAAGAATCTACAAAGAGGAACTGCGGACTGACTCACCGGATGTCGGACACACAATACGCTCACATGGCTTTACGGCAAAATGAACTACACTTACGTACATATTGATACCGCTATACAAAACCCATCATCAATGACTTGAATCAGATAATATACACAAGGCATTGATTTATTGTATATATTTATTCATTTTGATTCCCTTTTCTTTTGTTTTTATTCCCTATAAGAATTATCACTTTTCAAAAGAATTTCAATCAGGAAACTGTACTGGGCAACATTTGCGTCGTAAAATCATTGCTATGCGTGACTATTACAGTGACAGTAACGTTGTTAGCTAAACAAAAACTGGTAGCTTATAACAAAATAATGTTCAGAACAAATACTTTTGTTCTCACTCGTAGTTCTCCTAGGGTCTTTCTGTGAATTGATCCAGATTTGGTATTCAGACCACAATAGTGAGTAAGCACATTTTTAATAATACGGGAACAGTTAAACGGGAGTGAGGGTACCGTCTGTTATTCAGATTGATTTCTGGTAAACGGGTCTCTCTTTAAAGTCTATTGTAAGCGTTAAGCTGGGACGAACCATACAAAGTAAATAAAAACTTTTTTGAAAATATATATAAAGCAACAAATCCTTGCAGCATTTTTATTTTACTTTTTTGTTTGACAATATTTAAAAATAATTCGTACACTACTAACACTGTTACAAAAAGATGAGTTGAAAGTCTCATTTCCATCATATCTCCTAACAATAATGCATAATAAAACTAATGATGTAAAAATATATTTCACTGAGACGTATGGATATTTCTCAGACCATCAGAACATAAATGCAGATTTGATTGATATGATGCATTAACACTTAGAATCAAACAAACTTATTTTTAAAACTATGCATTTTACTGATTATAATGCTTTTTTAAATTTAGAAATCGTTCATGTTTCCTTGACGATCATGTAATGTATATCATACAAAAAAACCACACTCATTTTCAAAATAAAATTCTGAAACTTTTGAGACACAGCGGATAATATTATAGCAAAATATCATTAATCTGACATGGTACAGCGCTAACATCCATAAAATACACACATAATCATGTTATATATAAAATGCACGTGTCTCATAATGAAGATGTCATCAAAAGCCTTCCAAACCATAGTAGAAAAAGATATATATATATATATATATATATATATATATATATATATATATATATATATATATATATATTCACATACACATTATCGGTTCATACGTAGTTTGAATGTGAGCCTACGTTACACGCAAACATGTCATAATTGATGTTCAGAAAGTCTGCATGTTTGCATATGTATATTATACAAGAATGCTTAAAGGAATAAAGTATTAATATATCACTGATTTTCTGTTGAATTAACACACACACACGTTCATATATATATATATATATATATATATATATATATATATATATATATATATATTCCTCTTGTAATACTTTTAGTGAGTAAATATCGACTGATGCTCTGCCATTGCAGGTACTTTCTCAGACATCGTACAACTTTTGACGATACCTTAGGAGTGAGTGGCGAAAATTGTTGTATTTATAAAAACAACAGATAAGTAAAAATGGC